>OX418217.1:8797341-9277341 GCA_948455865.1 Conomelus anceps | reverse complement strand
GTTTAAAGAATTCATTTTAGTATTTGCATGCATGCATATCAATCAAGGTTTCATATTGCACCATGTAACACTACAGTTAAACATAAATAATCGTTGAAAATATTTTTAATTGGGGTCACAATATTTTTTGTTTTTTCAATTATTCCTTTCTTGCATCAAATTCAATCACTCCGCTTAGAATTTCTCCAACTAAGACTTGGAGAAACATTATTTTATAAAATTAAACAAAGATGATACTTAGTTAAATCCAAGTGTTTTATGGAATTGGTTCTGAAGACGTGAATTGATAGAATCTTAATATGGTTTTCCACAACCAAATATTTAGTTATACGATTTTTTTCTTAGTAGAAGAAAATCTGAGTAAATGCCTAAGTTTTGAGTTCAATTGCCACTAACAAATGCAATTAATTAATGGAATTACGTCATATTTACAAGTTACTAATAACTCAATATCCCCAATTAAAGAATATCTTGGATCAACTTTGTACGCAGCATGGTATTCTCCAATTTTTAAACAATTCAAATAGTAGTAAAACTAGTTAATTATCATCATTGAATGGTTGTGAAAGTTTCAAAACGCTTATTTTAAACGGATTCAAACATTCGATGTTTCAAAGTTTACTTGTTTCTCATAATTGACACTTCTCACCAACTCAATTGTGCTAAAATAGAAATGCATTTTATAAAGATGAACTACATATTATTATAATTAGTAAACAGTACTTATAGGCTAGTTCCGAGCCATCAGGAAGTGATTTTACAGCAGAGAACAGAGTTTTTTTGCTGGCCAATCTAATCAGTTACCCTTACAAAAACAGCCCAGGAGTTCGTAGGTTATCTTATCTGACTGAACAGATACCTGCTACGGCTCGCGGCTCACTCAAGGGATATCAGGCTATCAGTTAAGGGAATGACTTTCCTCAACAAACTACCAGGTGAACAAAAATGTACAGAATCGAAGAATACAGCAGAAATGAAGAAATACTTATTGAATCATACCTTTTACTCTGTAAAGGTAGTAATTTTAAAGCAACATTGGTTCTTAACAATGTTTATATGACTTCTTGGATTTGTTGTTCCATAACGATCTGGAGGCTCATCTTGAAGATGAGTTTCCATGGCTCAAAAACGTTTGGCCAAAAGTGAGTAAGAATATTTATTCACATCTAAAATTGACTGCAAGTCGTTAAATTTACAATAATAAGCTAATATGACATTTTTTCAACAATATTTTTAATCGTTTACTAAATGGTATTAGCTTTAAAATATCTCACATATATTGACATGTGTGTGTTGACATGTATGTTCCCAGTAAACTCTGAAACCGCTGAACCGATTTTTATGAAATTTTCAGGCACAATGTAGAATAGTGCCGAGATGGTTCCTGTGAAGTTTGGGAGTTCAAAAGTCCTCGCTGAAGGACACAAAAAGAAGAAATCTATCCTTAAAGGGACAGCTGATAGTAGTCATTAGTTTTTAATCATATGGTGGGCCCTTAGCGGAGTTATTTACACTGTCTGCAAACTTACGGGTGTACCGTGTAGTCGGAGCATTGCAGTCATGTAGGAAACATATGACAGGAGATTCAAAACTCAGCTCATGTTTCATCCATTATTTCTTTGGTGAAAAAAAAGCAAAATGTTCTAATTGCAATTTAACCGAACAAAAAATAACATTTTAGGAAAGCTAGGAAGATGCGATTTGTGCTAGGCTCTTGGGAATTCACCGGGTTCCGCTGTTGTGACTAAAATCCCGTTGCAACGCACGGGTGAACCGCTAGTGAAGCAATTCTATTCATTTCACGTATTTTCTGACAAATGCTGTTCGAATGTATTTTTATTTGTAATTTGATGTTTGCTATGATTGTTATTTACAATTCTTCTTACAAGTAATTGGAATTGAAATACTCACGTTCTGGCAATATTATTAAATGTTTCTCGGGCCTTTCTAGACAGATATGCCAGATCTCCACTGTCTATACGAATTCCAACAGCTCTATAGCCCAGATCATTGAGAGACAACGCAACAGCACAGAAGTTCAGCATTCCACTTCTGTTCAAACAAAAAACAATAAATAAATGAATAAAAAATGAAATTAAAATACAGAACGCAGTTATTTATGAAGTACTAAACCAATATTGCGCAATATTATTGTAATCCAGGGTGAATTCCAATAATATTCTACTTTTGTGGGTCACTCCAGTGTTTTTTTTTTTTTTTTGAGGATATGCCCATACAGGTCTGAGAACTGTGCGTGTGAAATGAATAGGATGATGGTGATTGATGAGTTGGACCCACAATTTTCGGTGGGTTCCGAACCACCGGGAAATGATTTTACAGCAGAGAAGAGTGTCTTTTTTGCTGGCCAATCTAATCGGTCACCCTTACAAAGAGGACCCAGTAAAACGCAGCTTATCTCTATCTGATTGAAAGATGCCTGATACCTGCTAGATTGTCAAGAATTAGTTATGTCTGATGCCTATTTTAAATGCAGCTTTTGCAACCAAGTCCAAGCAGCCAGAAAGGCAACCGCAAAGTTACTAGTTGTTACATGTTGATTTGAAAAGTGAACGGTTATCAGATTGAAAGAAAAAGTGTGGCAAAGCACTGTTTAATCCTCCAATAAGCGTGCGGGCTACACATGTAGCACACAGTATTTGTTTTAGTGTTGGGCGGTACGCACACAAGTCAACTACTCCAAATAAATTAGTGCAGACTGCCTAATTCTGAAAGAAAACGAGGGTGACCATCCTAGTCCCTTCAAATTAGTTCACTGACATCAGAATCAGTGTATAACAAATTCATTGCGTGTGATAGCTCAAATTAATGCTATTTTCCGTTACTTTGACAACTTGAGATACATTGTAAGTTTTGAATTTTGTTAAATGTTACTTTTAAAAGGTTACCTGTTGTGCTAAGGGATATTGACATTTTTTTTAAATTCATTGGGTGAAGACTATATTCACGATTTACTCAAAATCAAATAAATACCAATTAAAATTTACCTAATACTACTAAAATTGCCGTAGTTACCAACTTCCAACTAGTTTTATTCGATTTTTTAGCTTATTTGAAACAGAATCTGACGGAATTACAAGTCAAATGAAGACTACAAATTTCTGAAAGAGGGAATTGCATAGTTGAATGGAGAGGACGTTGGCATAATTTTGAACAGTTCTACAAAGCACCGTTGTTGAATTTTAGTTAGGATTAAGAATAATAAAAAACACTACATTAATATTATTGACGATGCAAACTTTTTCGTTCCAAAAATTTTCATACTAAACATTTTAATGTTTATTTCAATTTACCGTACTGTCGCATTCTTGTACATTGTATGTATGTTTCTAATAGAGAAATTGATTGATTGGCCTTTAGATGCAAAAGAAAAAAGTGCAGCTAACAACGTTTCTTATGGATGATTATTTATATATTAGTGTTTCTAATTGTTTTTCTACTGTAATGACTTCGTTGCAGTACTCTTGATTATATAAATAAATGAAGAAGTGAACAAATAGATGGGGCTAGTTGTCAAATTCCGCCATTTTTAACTCTGTAATGAAGCATTTCCGGAGAAGTTTTTATGAACTTTTTCCATTATTTTAGTCAGTAATAAGACTTGAAGTTGTCAAGTGTTGTCAACCTTATTTTAGTGAGTACAACAAGCCCACGAAGTAGGCCTACTGCTAACTCTATGCGAAATGTATAGTATGTTATGGGTAATAGCATTCATCGCATTTCTTTTTATATTGTCAATATTCGTATACCGAAATTCTTCAGTGCATTTGATGGAGTAAAATTGTGTATCGGTAATCCATTACCATCTAACTTATAAACTCTTCGAAATTCTAATCTCGTACCTTTTCACATCGTAAGTATCAACCAGAGCCATAAATCCGTCTGGAAATGCAATGGCGAACGATATTAAGGCAGCTAATTCTCCATCTGAAGCCTCACTGGCCGTACTGCCCATTATGGTGGCCAACTTGTTCCGCCATTCCAGAGACAGAACAAGCAGATCCCTTTCCTGGCCAGTGTTGCGGTCAATCAGCACCTAGCAATACAAAGATACATTTCATTTAGGATCTTATTAGAGGAAAAATATTCAGGTATGACCTAAAAACTCCGACACTAGACCTGTGTCAGCCAGGTCACATGATATAATGTTTATTGTTATTATAGTCTCAGATGAGCTCCAAAGAAAATCTATATAAGATGTTTAATTCGAAGATAGTATATTTAATTGCTGTGTGTGTATGTTTGTTTTTTAAATTTACATTTGACTCGGCTTTATGTGCCTATTTTGTACTACTGGCTCAATAAAAACTTGAAACTTGAATTTATTATAACAGAACATCTCTCCAGTTACTTTTTTTGTAACCAATTGAAAATGTAGGACTGTAGGGCAAGCCATTTCTTGATAAGACAAACAAGATTGATAGTTTGTCGATACCGCGTTTATATTAGAGCACTGGACCATATTCGGGTCTCTAATTCAATGTGATAGAAGGAGAAGGAGGAGGTGGAAGAGGAAGAGTGGAGGAGAAGGAGGAGGAGAAGGAGCGGGAGGATGAGAAGAAAGAGGAGATGGAGGAGGAGGAGGAGGAGGAGGAGGAAGCGGATGAGGAAGAGGAAGATGAGAGAGAACACCTTTGCTTCAATTGCCATATTTCAACAGTACTAATGTGATAAGTTAAGCCACGAATCTGGTCCAATACTCTGAAAAAACATAAAATGGACAAACTATAATCCTTGATTAATTTTATAATAGAGTTCATAACACCAATAAAAAATTTAACAATTTCTTGACAAATCAAGACCAAATTACTAGTCAGAACTTCTTGAACAGCTAGAGAAATGAGAACGCTAAAGTTCAAATTTCAATTCTCAATCATTGGAGCACCAGCCGGTAGTTAGTCTAGGCCTCCCAGCTTGTTGACAGCAGTGTAATCATTCAACTTAATCAGTCGAAGTGATAGGATTAACTGTCAAAATTTAAATTGAGAGCTTCAACAGTAAATAATATGTGTTTCAAAAAATGAATAGTGTATTCAATGTTACAACAGCTTCTGATACTCCTTAGCATACTATCTTACATTGATTGAACCAAATTTTATAAAATTCTAATGCTATGTTAATAGAACTCTTAAGTGGTCTACTAATAAAATAATATTACACAAAATTCTTATATTTCAAATAATTATGAATCACTACATTAGTTCCAAGTAATTAGTGCATTTTTTGACAGTGAAAAAATTGATCC
This sequence comes from Conomelus anceps, assembly GCA_948455865.1. NCBI lineage: Eukaryota > Metazoa > Arthropoda > Insecta > Hemiptera > Delphacidae > Conomelus > Conomelus anceps. Next base: position 9,272,078 of record OX418217.1, on the reverse strand, counting down.
AGTGTTAGCAAGAACAAGCTGACATTTTAAAACATGTTTCTATTCGCCCCAAAACAACTTAAAAATTTGTGAAATAATATGTTCATTTACAAACGTTAATAATATAGTATGTTCATTTATAACAATATAAATTTTGATCGATATTATTATTTGAGTATTTCTTTTAGTATAAGTAATGCACGCAGAATCTGTTATAGAAACTCCCATTGTTCTTCTTTTGAGAATTATCTTGATTAAATTAAAACATGCAAGATAAAATAAAGTATATTAAAAATATTCTCAAGAAAAGCTTCAACTGATCATTAATTTTATCTTGAGAGTAAAATGTACAAAAATATTATCAATATTCTGGATATTTAACGGATTATAACAGCTAGCAGTTCAATATAGTTATTGAATATACTTACAGAAAATATAATACCAAGAAAGCAAGTCGAGACTATGTTCAAGCGTAAGCAATATTACTACTCAGTCTGAAGTGTGATATTTATAATGAATAGCGTATAATTACAATTTTGATCAACAGCTAGAAAAATTTATGTCAATTGCATTTTAAACTTGACACAGTGGAATGGTTCGAATAAATTAGTAAAGAGAAATGAGCATAGGTCTTTAAAAGGTCGAGGATAGATTTTAAATAAATATTCACTAGATTATATTCCTAGATTATGAGTATCTGATCCTTTTTCTTTTCTTTTTTGAAGGATGGAGCCCACATAGGTCTGAGACCTGTGCGTGGGTAATGAGTTGGATGATGATGATTGATGAGTTTGACCTACAGTTTTAGGTGGGTTCCGGACCACCGGGAAGTGATTTTACAGCAGAGAACAGTGTCTTTTTGCTGGCCAATCTAATCGGTCACCGTTACAAACAGGACCTAAGAGAACGCAGCTTATCTCTATCTGATTGAACAGATACCTGCTACGCCTCGCGGCTATCACTTCCCTAGCTAGTATAATCTAATATTTCATTTAATGTTTTTTCACGTTTGATTTATTTATTTATTTGATTTATAATTAATCTAAACATAAAAAAATCACTTTTAAATGGAAACTAACTCACGTTATGGCGTGACGGCCGTTTCGCTCTGTTGTCTAGAGCATCGTCAGACGACCCACAGTACACTGACTTAAGGTATGAGTTTGAGGGTTACGTATGTTGTAATGGTGATGGGGTGGGGGGATGAGTAGGTTTGAAATTGGGATTATTTTGTCAAATAGAGTATGTGAGAAGAAGTTAAGTTGATCATTTAAAATGTTGTCAGGTTCCTGCTTTGCATGTTTGTAAATCTCATATAGTTCTAAAACAGTCTGACGATGATCTAGACAACAGAGCGAAACGGCCGTCACGCCATAACGTGAGTTAATTTCCATTTAAAAGTGGGTTTTTTTATGTTTAGATTACATATTAGTGGAAACAAGATGGATCTTCAACATCATGATTTATAATTTATTCACGATCAGCTTTCAAAGGAAACTAGGAACATATTTAATGAAAGAAAAAAGCAGGCCAAAAATATTATTGAAGCCATGCACACCAAGTACAACTCCACAACGATAGTTCGATGAGCATTTAAATCTGAACGCTTTTTGCGTTATATTCGTGCATAGCATGCAAATTGTTAAAACATGCTCAAAACAAGCTAATCTGAAATAATAAGTAACTGATACTACTAACTGCAGTTGTATAACTGAAAATTGTAAATCAATCACAGTTGAATATTGAATAATATCTGGAAATTTATAGCAAGATTTTATTTAATAGTAAATTTGTATTATACGCTTACTCTACAATAATTGATTAAATAATTATTTTTATCTATGACCATGTCATAATGTATACATTACAGTTTCACAATTGATGCCAAAACAGCTGTCTTTTCAAAATGCTTTTTGAAACTCGTTGCATAAAAAGCTCATTATAGTACAGGTTCTACATTATAACACGGGTTCTGGACCAATCAGAAGCATTTTTGATGGAATCAATATCGTAATTCAATATTGTGAAACTATCAGCTGATTTCATCAAACTGCTACACCAGCTACTTTAACCTAACAATCTACTATAACTTCTCGTATTTGAGATGAGAGGTTAGGTATATCTCTGACCGTCACAGGTAAAATGAAATTGTTTTAATTAAATGTATACTAGTGGCCGTAGATAAAATAGTGTATACAACGATTTTATTTGGCCATTGAAGCACTCGTGAGATATTTATAACACTCGCATTCGCTCGTGTTATAACTTACATCTAACTTGTGCTTTAATAAGGGTCAAAATAAAATCGTTGCATAAACTACTATAATCGTAATTCTGAGTGCCAGTTTTTTTCTCAGATCATATTTATAAAACTTTTAATAATTTAAAAAAATGGTACCTGCTAAATTGGTTAAAATTTTTACACAAGTTTTGACCAAGATAGAATTATCTGTTAACTATCTAACCTATATGGTATCAATTAAAGAATTCATTGATTTTCTATTAGTTCAATCCATGAGAAAGGTGCGTAAACAGTAAAACATTCAATAAGCAATGATATTCACCATCGTAACATCAAACACATGCAGTAGAATGGTGGTATACACGCTGCTGTATGTCATACACCATTCCACAGCATGTGTTTGATTTTGCGATGGTGATTACCCTCGAGTACTTAATAGATCACTTATTACCTAAAGCTGGGCATTCACGTTCCAACTTGCAGTACCACTTGCAGTACTGCTATAAATGGTCGATTACATTGGGATAGTTACTCGCTAAGCGAGTAGCGAGTAGGACGTTACTAACCGACCGTGCTACAGCAGCTCAGTATACCAAGCCAAATTATATATTAAAAATTTAATTTCCAGAATCACCCTCATACTATGGAATTTCAAAGACAATAAACAATATTGCCACACAAAATTAAAATATGAAGTTTACCAACAATTATTCAATAAAATTTCATCAAAACAATCTACAATATATTTCATCTGAACTGCTACGCTGGCAGCCTGCATGATTAAATGGCGGCTTTGGCCACAATAGTATTGTATTTTGGTGTTCGCTACTCTGCCAGCGAGTATCAAAGTGACCAAATTCAAAGTTGAGAGCCTGTCCACTTTGAATTTGGTCACATTTGATATATATTATTGACAATATTGTTTATTGTCTTTGAAATTCCATAGTATGAGGGTGATTCTGGAAATTAAATTTTTAATATAATTTGGCTTGGTATGCTGAGCTGCTGTAGCATGGTCGGTTAGTAACGTCCTACTCGCTTAGCGAGTAACTATCCCAATGTAATCGACCATTTATAGCAGTACTGCAAGTGGTACTGCAAGTTGGAACGTGAATGCCCAGTACTAATTCCATCGCTATAATCGCTAATACCATCATAGTGCTGGGGACTATGCTTTAATAATAATCCTGAAATCTATCATGAAAACAGCTGATTCTGAAAATTCAGGATTAGAAATAATGGAGACTGTAAAGTGGGTGACAGTTGCTTTTCTCTCCCTTCACCCTTTGCACTCGAGAAGCATTACACCATATTTCCTGTGAGTGGCCACAGCCATTTCTTGGACAATTTGTTATTATTTCTGTAGAGAACGTTCTCTCAGATCGTATGGCCACTGTCAGTGGCCGAAGTCAAATTCCACGAGCACTCGCATGGCCACTGTCAGAGACCATGTCTAGTACTCTAATATTTATCTGTTCTACTGATTTATTTTTCCACTAACTGCTCTGCAAAGTGCTGACATCTGTTGAGAAACTATTCAACTGCTAGCTTCGCGCGTTTTCTAATAAATTCTTCGTTTCACAGCAGTAATAATGCCTATTCTTTGTTAGTGTGCAGTGCATGATGATTACACTTCATACAACAGTCGCAATTTTTCAATTTTATCTAATCTTTCTCTATAGTAGTATAATAGTATGGTATAATAGTGTTTCTAAGTCTATGGTCAGTTAATCTCTAATTCAAAACATGGATGAAGATGAGTTTTTGAATGCTGATGCCATCAGGAGTGAATTGGAAGCAGACTTCTCTTCTGCGGAATGTGACTCTGATCATGATAGTGACATTGACTCTAACATGGGTGAACTATTTGATGAAATCTGAAATAGATTTACTTGAACAAGAAGATGAGAACAGTGTAAACGATGCAGCAACAACAAGAGAGGAAGAGGAAAACGATGATACTATGGACGAACAAGTTGGGAATGCAGTAGATGACGCATGGAGAGAATGGATTGCTGGTGAGGATGGTTTTGATAAATTTAGGTATTTAAATGTAAGTGGATTTCGACGACCGATTGGTCAACAATTCAATTCACCTATCGATTATTTCAAACTATTTTTCACTGATGAACTGTTGACTGAAATTGTGAATGAGACAAATCGATAAGCGAAAGAGAAGATTATGAAAAATAGCCCACTGAAAAAAAGGTCAATGTGGTGGTCATGGAAAGATGTAACACTGATTGAGATGAAAGCTTTTTTGGGAATCATGATAAATATGGCCATGAATCCAAAATTTGAAATCTCAGATTATTTTTCTACTGACTGGGTTGACTATCAACCTTTTTTCAAAGATGTGCTTTCCAAAGAAAGGTTTCAGCAGATTTTTTGGAACTTGCATGTTAGCCCACCACCAACTGGTCCCATTTCAGGAGTTTTGACACGTTCAGGAAAGGTGCGTAAGGTAGTGTTGTATTTAGATAGGAAATATAGGGAGTATTATGTTCCAGATAAAAAGGTTAGCGTAGATGAAAGTACAGTGGGCTTCAAGGGAAAAATTCAGTTCAAGGTCTACAACAAGGACAAGCCTACCAAGTGGGGTATAAAAATTTTTGTTCTTTCCGAATCTAAAACAGGATATATTGGAGCCATATTTTGGAAAAACAACAACTGACACAATGGAACAACAAGACCTGGGTGTTACAAGTAGGATGGTGTTGCATCTAGTCAATAAGCTTAGGGAGTCAAACATGAATATTGAGGGACTACACGTTTTTTGTGATAGATATTACACAAATTTAGACCTAGCATCTGCATTGCACAACATGAAAATTCATCTAACAGGCACAATAATCAGGAATCGACTAGGTTTGCCTGAACAAGTTAGGCCAGCAAGAAAAACCAAGTGAGAAATGGAAATGCAATTCCTAAAATAAAGTTGAAGAAAGGTGAAATGAAATCATTCAGAAAAGGAGATAAGTTTAATTGTTTAATTTGGAAAGATACAAATGATGTAACAATGCTGACCACATTGTATGACAACAGCACAAAGACTGTGAGGCATGTGATAAGAGGAGGTGTTGTTGAAGAAGTAAAGAAGCCTGTTGTTGTATGTAAGTATAACCAATCCATGGGGGGTGTTGACATAGCAGACCAGTATATTTCGTCTTATGCTTTTGTAAGGAAATCCCTGAAATGGTGGAGGAAAGTTTTTTTCTGGCTACTTGAGACATCAATAGTAAATGCCTATTTGTTGTATAACATGAATGAAGGACAAGGAAAAATTAGACAAAGGCGGTTCAGAAAGCAGCTAATTAAAGAGTTAGTAGGAAATGTTAGGAATTTGAAGAAACGAGGGAGGCCAACAGACTATAAAGATGAAGAAAGGCTGAACGGAAGACTACACATTATTTATCCTTCAGAAAAATCGAAAGATTGTTCAGTGTGTAGTGATAGGAGTGTCAATGGTACCAGGAAAAGAACGAAGTATTTTTGCAAGACATGTACTGTACAGCCTGGTCTGTGCATTGGAAGATGTTTTGAACAATACCATACTGTGAAAAATCCTAAAACCTGAAGAGACTAACATTTTCTCCTTTTTTCATCAATATGAAACATTTCTTCAGTGATTATGAACAATTTTTTCTTTGAAATCTCAATACTAAAATATACATATTCAACTTTCCCTAATATTATTATGCTGTTTTACACTTATTCCATTCTCTATTGACAATTATTAAACAGTACATTTGTTATCACACTCATATTACAACATAAAAGATTTATCCAAAAAAAATTCAGCCAATGTTATTTTGAATTTATTCCATCCATTACCTTCAATTGCTATACAATACTTTTTATATCAGGCCCATATTACAATATAAATCATTTTAAAACAGATATTTTATGAAAGATAGGTTCATCTTTTATAAAACGAATCGGTAATCTTTCACCTTTTTTGAAAGACAACTCCAAAATAAAAATTCAGTAGACTACTATGCATACTAAAACTTACATAAGAGTATGAAATCTTTCATAAAATGTAAAATATTATTCATATTATTTGAGAAAACCTTATATAAAGATGACCTAATACACTGACAAATAATATCCCTGTCAAAAATCTTTTATAACATATATTTTATAAAATCATTTTACATTGTAATACGGGACTGTACATTCATTTCAAATATGAAAATGAAATGACTGCTTTCGAGCTCAATCGAGAAAAATAATTCCAAGTCAGTGAAAGCTGGAAGGTGAAATGACTGCCGGCTAGAGGCAGATTGCAGCGCGGCCACTCACAGTGGCCATACGATCTGAGAGGACAACGCCAACGGAAAAATATACATGTGTGCTGGAAATGGAGCTGGCCACTGACAGTGGCCTTACGAGTGCAAAGGGTTAAAGGAGCGATTACACTGAACGAGTTTACAAAGCTCACAAGCCAACGAGTAGCTAGCTTGTCCAACACAAGTCGAGCAATCGGTGTCGTTTACCCGGAAGTAGGGACATTGTATCACATGGAGCGCTTCACACTTACAAAATTTTCGGAATCATATTATGATGAAATGTAATTATGCCGACATGAACGACACCGGTTACCCAATTCATTCATTCGTTTGGTTTTTGTATGATGCTTGGCTCAGCCGAGTCTTTTGAGAATCAGGTCTCATACCCTTGTCTATAAAACATAAAATATTAAGAATAAACTTTAACCCAATGCCGGTTATGTGTGAAATAAACCTAACACTACAAGCCAAGGTCACGCTATGAACGTTATATTGTGAGGCCTTGTACTACCCTACGACATTCACCAAAGACAACTCCTGAGAATTGAATCAACAAGACTTAATAATTCTCACATCGTGGGTGCTGGGTCGGCTTGTAGTGTTGCTACTAGCTGGTTTGTGAGCTAGTAAACAAGCTCAATGTAATGGAGGCTTAGTCACACCATCTCTTAAGTTCCCAATCCTAACAATATTTTTAGAATCAGCTACTCTGATGGTTGATTTTAAAACGATGCGTTCAGCGCTAAGTCTTATCGTTCGTTTTCAAACCTAGAACACACTATTGTAGACACTGCTGTATATCGTAACAAGATTAAGGTTAGGGTGCAGGATAGTGTATACCCGGCTTGAAAACTAACGACAATACGCATCGCCTATAACCCCTTAATGAAGCACAGTTCGACAGTATACATTTATTTAATTATTGTATTATGTTTAATATGTATTTTAATTTTTATCTAGTATGTGTGATTTATAACGTTGTCAGTTATTAAACCGCTATAAAAATGAGTGTTAAATCCAAATTTCAACTACCACCAAGCATCAATGTAATATTATGACAAGTTTAGTAGAGTATAAAATGATAAAATTTGGAAATCACATTTTCTCTGCTCGTTTTCTATAACCACTGGCACTGTTGTCGACTATGGTTAATCATTATGGACTATGATTAATGAATATTGATTGAGGATTATTGATTATTATACTGTTAACCTGAAGTTATTTTGGAAGATGTTACAATTTTAATCAATTACTGAAGGTTAACAAAATAATCAATTTCGAAATTCATTTTGATGCCATACATTATGCCAAAGACCTCTGCTACAGCGAACATAACTGAATATCTAATGGGAATACCTCAGTCAGCGCCGAGAATCGAAACAAGAATCTACCAATAGCCGATCAGGAGTGTTAACTACTAGACCACACTGACAACCTTTGTGAAGTAGCATTCCGTTGAGGTTCAGCCATACCGGCTAGTAACCGCCAGCTATTTTATAATGATTGAATTAAAATCAATCAAATCTGATTAGCATTAAAAGGAATTTCGAAATTAATTGTCTTTTATATACAATTGATGAATGCGGCCATTACTCGATGACAGTATTGACATTATCAATGTCATTCCGATGCGGTTTTACAAACTGTCTCAGCTGATGGAGTTTCAGGCTCTTTTTGGGGCTTTGAAAGCGCTGAAACTACATCTGTTGAGACGATATGGGGTTTGTAAAAACGCATTGGAATGGCATTGATGCTGTTTGAGTTCATGGGAGCCTTCTCATTTACCGGTAAATGTTACCGTTGGCGTCTGATTGATCTATTCAAATTCATAAACGTTAAAAAATCAGAATATACCAATCAGACGCTACCGGTAAATGAGGAGGCTCCCAGGAACACAACCAACATCAATACTGTCATCGTGTAAGGGCCACTTTAAATTGTGTTACATCTATTATATTTTATTACCGCGCCAGGCTCATGATTTTCAGGGAGTATTGTTAGTATGTAACGTTCAAATATCTCTCCCTTGATCAGTTGTTCAAAGATTAGCACCCTCGGCTCCTACACCAGTCTCTTCCTTAGTTAATTCTTCTACATTAGTTACAGCTGAAGTATATTTAATTCGAAAAAATAGATAGATAATTGTCTTTTATTGAAGCACTTTACAATTAACATAAGTGCTGTGGACGAAGTTGAGGCATAAGAGCCCCCTCAAATAATATATAGAAGTTGAATAGCATATTATATTGTAGTTCTGTAACTGCAATATAATATGGTAATTGTAGTTCTGTAACTACAATATAATATGGTAATTGTAGTTCTGTAACTACAGTATAATAAGGTAATTGTAGGTCTAGTTCTGTAACTACATTATAATATGGTAATTGTAGTTCTGTAACTACAATATAATATGGTATTCAACTGTATTTTTTCAACAAGAATTAGCAGCTTTCTAAAACTGCACAACCTCTCTTTCTATACTTAAGCACAAAATAAGGTCTTTCAACAAATAAATGTTCAAACTTTTTATGGTAAATTCAACGACTTGCAGTTAATTGACTGCAAGTCGTTGAATTCACCATAAAAAGTTAATATTAAAAACGCAGATCGTTATGGAACAAGAAATCCAAGAAAATATATAAGTATGCACCAATTGTTTAGAGTTAAAATAATCGGATTCCAATATCTATATTACATTGCATACTAATAACTACTTGAAAATAGTTTTTACGAAATTGAAATACGACTTTATAAGCGAACATTATTGCAAGAAACATACATTGAATTCTGGCTTTCTAGAATGACAAATTACGAGTATGAAAAAATATATTACAAAAGAAGTATGCCACCATGGTTTCTACATGAAAATGCTAGGCGCAATACATTGGAGAAATAGCTTTCAACTGTAGTATGTTTGTTAAATATTTTTTGAAAATTGTATATATATACATACAGAGAAGAAGGGAGCATTCCAATAGGGTTGCGAACGGAAGGAAGGCCTACCTGCTCGTTGCTCAGTAAGTCTTGTATGCTAAGGAAGCGTCGGGCAGCCAGCTGGGATGGAGATAGACAAAAAACAGTTACACAACTCTGCGACCAATCACATGCTTTCATTTAATTTACTGTCGATGTTGTTTTGTTGTTGTCATTTTACTTTAATTTAAATTTTGAAAATTGCTTCCAGATTGGTGCGTGTGCTAACACACTTGAAATAAAAAAGTGACAGATCGAGAGAAGACGTAATTTAATGATAGAGACAGTGAATGAAAGAGCTTGAGTGTTGTGGCCATGCGTGCACTACAAATAACTCAGGCAGCTTTCACACTGTACGCACTAGCAGCGACATTGTACTCTGTTTAGAAACTAGCTATCATGCAAAAAAGGTGTGTGGTCGTCACTCCACAACAGAGAGGTCAGCTTTCACACAAAGGCAATAAACAACATGGCAACCAGGTACTAATTAAATCAATTTAGCATCAGGTACTTGTCTATAAGGTATCTCACTCATCAAGTGGGAACAGAAGGTTCGTATTATACTGTATTTAAGCGTATGGAGGTTGTTGTACAGATTAATTAATTAAAAACAACATCAATAGCTAAGAGTTATCTGACTTGTCTTAAAATAAAATTTTATAATTTTGTTAATCTGATTATTTGTCTTAAAATAAAATTGTATATTTTTGTTAATCTGATTTGTCTTATGCTCCATAACTGCAGTCTTCAAGACGTAATCTACAAAAAAAGGTTTCCAAAAAACTACCTTAACAACGCTAATTCTAACCTAGCCTGGCCATAATGGATAATACGACAAAATTGTCACAACCACATTTATTAAAAGTAGTGAGATACTACTTTCGGTTGTTATACCATTATCAATGTCAAACAAAAAACTAGAGTACGGAGTAGCTTAATGTGTAATCTAAGTAGTTTAATAACTAAACATGAAATGATACTATTGGCTAAGCGAGAAAGAGGCTGACATTCATTGAAGGTTGTGATTGGCTCAAGGCCATAACAAGTCACGCCCCCTGGTGGAAGGAGCAACAAGCAAAAATAAGAGTCTAATTGCTTGTTACTCCTCCCACCAGGGGGCGTGACTTGTTATGACCTTCAGCCAATCACAACCTTCAATGGAAGTCAGCCTCTTTCTCGCTTAGCCAATAGTATCATTTCATGTTTAGTATATATTAAGCTACTCTGTACTCTAGTTTTAGCTCACGGCTCACGGCTATCACTTCCTAAAAGCTAACTATTCATAATTTAAGCATTACAATAATTTTTGAAAGTTATAAATATTATTGAGTTTGTTCTGTAACTCAGTGACAGTATTATTTTATAACAAATGCAAATATTCTGAAGTGAATATATTCATTTTACAGCTAATATTCAATTTTAGATATAACAAAACAAGTACTCATACTGGACGTTGTATTGTTGCATTTTAGTAATTTATATGCTAACTTCTAGTAACTTTAGTAATTGATAGACTAACTTCAAATTTACCTTAGTGTGAAAGCCACCATGAAAATATACTCAAATTGATAATAAATATAAAATAGTTATGAAACAACAAGAAAAGCAAGCAAGGGTAATGCAGTAGAAACTAGCAATAGATTCACACATAAGAAAGTGCTATTGGCAAACACTGACAGTAGTGAGAAGGAAATTATAACCAAAACAAAACTAAAGGTTTTAAAAAAAAATATTTAAAAAAAAATATGTTGTATAAATATTTTTAAAAGGACAATATTGTTTATTTAGTTTTAGAGAAAGCTCACACGAGGTTGATCCCCATCAACTTCAAATTACAGATTTATTTCTGTTCTCAATTTGAAAAATAATAATGTAACAGCTTTAGATACTGTCACGAACATAAACTGGAAAATTTTTAATTAGACAGCATTCGTCTATTTGATGATAGCTAATTTACTACAATTTACTAAAATTGTACAATTTAGATAAAAAATATAACAGTACGCATTAGTGATTGATTTAAACAGTTCCTAGAATATTTTGTTTGACAAAAAAGTATTAGGACTTCAGCACTCCATATCTACAGACTTATGCTTACCAATTTCAAACAAGGCTTTCAACAGACTGGAATAAAAAATAAGATATTTGCTAGTTTGGTAAGGAAACTAAATACCTTGATACCTCACAAATGTGATTAATCATACAATACTTTAGTCACGTGAATTAGAACACATTGGACAGTTGAAAAGCTTTTAAAGTGAGTCAATAGGTTTATTATTAAATATTGTTTGAGTTAGTAGTTTAAAAGCGCCCAGCCATTGAATGCTGTGATGACTTGAGCTGTGCTGAGATATCTTTTAAAACTGAAACAATTGTTTTTAATAGACGCACGACAACTGGCACCGCTCGATGCAGCACAGCACAGCTTTCGGTGGCTGGTAGTTCATTTAAAATCATTAGTTAGGTTTTGAAAGCTGTCTCAGCTCAGCTTTCAGTGGCCGGGTGCCCTTTCAGTAGATTTGCAAGCCAAAAGCCTTGGACACAGAATAGACACTAAAGTAGTATGTTTTATGTATAGTAGTATGTTATATGTCTAGTAGAATGTTTTATCTATAAAATTAAATCATCATTTTACCAATTACAAATCATTGATCAACACAATACTTCTTTCCTATTTGTGAAATTGTATTTACAATTTGATATTTCCCATTAAAACACAGTCAAGGTTGACCAGATAAGTTCAATAGAAATAAATTTTACAAAAGCAAGCATCTTTTATGAAGCCTAATGTGCATGTATCAATGCTCTACTTGTGTTGGCAGGTGTGGTCTTATCAAAGATCGTATCTTTTCCCGATATATTACAGGGCACAATGCGAATTTCTTAGTGTGAACTATTACGGTGATGTATTCATCAGCGCTCTTCATTCTGATTGCAGCTAACATGAACCTCTTACCTTCTGGAGGTATTTTGAATCTCCATAAATATTTTGATTAACGTAATGCTTGATTCTCTGCAAAAAATATTTTAGTTAGTGCTACTCGATCATTTACAATCTAAAAAATACTTCACACGATCAATTCCTTTCAAATTCTTTATCAAACTGCTTGGAACCCCCATTAAGAGTTAGTATAGTAATAAGGAACCGGTATGTTGTGTCAAAATGATACAACTGAGACAAAATTTGAAAGAATGAGGATTTTTTGAGGTATCTGTGTAAGGGAAATCTATCATAAAATGATTCACAACATAACAAAGCATAAGTCTGTAAATATGAAGTGGACGCAACGATAAATATTTTTATATTGTTGAGGAAAGATGAAAAATGAATACTCAAGAAAACTAGCATAAAATCAATCTTCAGCCTCAAATGCAATCAACAGATTTAGGAAGATGAAAGTCACACCACTTTCAAAACACAAAAGCAAAATCAATCTACTTGTGGAGAGAATATTGAAGGCTGCAATTACCTTGGTTTGAAGTTCATTGAAGTCGTTGAAAGATGTTATGTATGCATGGGCATGAGTCCCCTTCACTGGGATATTATACATCTTTCCAGCCAGGACATTACTTGTTCCATCGAATCCTCCTGAAAATCACACTCTTGGTTTATCAATCGATCAATCAAGGCAAACAAGAAAAATGTTTATTTAATACTAAAATATTTCAGTTGGTTTACTGCTAACCTAGTCTAACTCAATAAATTATATCAATACTAGTGGGAAAATCAATTATTCTTCCCATGTCCAACATAAAGGTCCATGTAAGTACAAATAAGTACCAACAACTTCCACTTACCTTACAGGTATTTAACATTTGCACTGAGTGTATTAAATATCAACGAGTAGTATTTTACCTGTATTTAAATCATTTTACAGTTAATATGAATCGATGTAGTAAATTTTAAATTTTGTCTATATACTCATCATGTCATAGATTCACCGATATCTTTTGTCTTTCACTCACATACTGTACTTTTCATATAACTAGGCAGCAGTTGGGTTCAGATGCAGCAAGTCCTCCCATCTTCTATAAGCTGCCAAATTATATGAATACTACAGTAGATTAATAATTCTGATATCAGAATAATATTATAATTTTCATTCACTGATACACCGATTTAGTAAGAAATGTTTCAGAATTGTACTTACAATATTTCAATTTTTATAATGATTGAATCAGTTGTTGAGAAAACAGGTGAATTATAATTTGAGACGGCTTATTTTGCTCAGCTCTATAAATGTGTTCAACAACAACAAGCATGAAAAAGTCATCAAGTGTAAGAAAACCAATATAATGAGCAGTATTAATCAAGGAAAAATGCACCAACACAATATTGTAAGCGTCCTTGAATTTAACTTCAATCTCTAAGACTATACATTTATTAAAATCTCCTACATAAAGCCCCATTTCACTATTTATCTGAATTTTTATTATATTTTTATTGAATATGTTTATTATAATGCATTATCATATAATATTAAAATTTTCTTAGTAATGGCGAAGGTGATATTGTGGAAGATATCCATAATGAATAGTAAGACGAAATTGTCACAACCACATTTATTAAAAGTTCGAGAAACTAGTTTCGGTTGTTACACCATTATCAATCTCAATCAAACTCTTGAAAGGTTTGATTGATATTGATAATGGTGTAACAACCAAAACTAGTTTCTCGAACTTTTAATAAATGTGGTTGTGACAATTTCGTCTTATTATTCATTAATATTAAAATCATAGTATTAAAAAATAATAGCTTTCTCAATGTCATATTCATATTTTTTCATTGCCAGGTGCCTCTATTATGTTCAGTGCTCAAAATGAGTCTTTCTTGTAATATTAATGGTAGAAATAATCCAAGGATATTACAATTATTAGTAATTGTTGAGTCAATGTAGATAGTAACAATTATAAAATTTAAATGAGAAGTTAAAATTTATTACCAACTTGCAATAAGTGATTTTATTAATTTCGAATTCCTTTTAGTGCTATCAATTTATACTGAAGACTTTCCCAATGCAGGATATTGACAACAGTATTAAATAGCTGATGGAAATCGATGAATGCTACTGTACAAAAATATCAGCCACCACGGGGGATCGAACCACGGACCTTCAAATTGCAGATTGAGCGCCTTAACCACTAAATCAAATCAAATTCTTTATTTATTCCCAAAAACAGAACAGTACAATGAAAGTAAAAGAAAATTGACACAGCAGGAATACCCCTACTAAGATTATACGTCTGTGTGTAGGGGTGAGTTCTGTGGATGCCTTACATACTATATTTCTACTTCATTATTTGAAACTACATATACAAGTTTCATACTACACCCTACTTCACAATATTTTGAAATACATTTTGTTAATGTAACTGAGTAGAATTGATAATAAGAGGTGATCTACAGCTCAGTTAATAGAGTTAAATAGAGAAATGACGGGTCTAGTACAAACATTATTAGAAAAATTTATCACAGAAAAGTAATTTAAATTATAATGCTAAATGAGTAACGGTGACACGCGGACCCAACAGGCACTTTTATTCTTCTATTGATTCTGTCAAAAAGAGACATAAAACTACCAGTTTCAAACATTTAATTCAAATAAGCATGAAAAAGTATCATTCTTAAGAGAAGAAAGATTATTCCACACAATCATAATATATTATGAAAAAGTTAATGCCAATGGACTATGGTGACCTTTCTGCAAATCAGCATTCATTTTAAACTTGGCCATATCGGCTCGTATTTCACAAGTTTAGTTTGAAGTGACTGATAATTTAACAAACTCACAAATAAATAGAAATTAATTATACAGAAACATAAATTAATAGCACTTGAAGGAATTCGAAATTAATAAATTCTGTTTCTGTACATTTGTCAGTTTGTTAAATTGTCAGTCACTTCAAACTAAACTTACTGTAGTTTTCATATAACTTGGCAGCAGTATGCTGGGTTTAGATGTATCATGTCCCATCTGCTACACGCTGCCAAGTTATATGAATACTACAGTACTCTTATTTAATCCTGCAGTCTGTAGGTGTGCTTCTTCGCTCACAGAGTCCTTTTTTATATTTATTTTAGACTACAGTACTTGCGCTCAGATTTTACCTTAGCAGGCCTTTTCTTAATATTTATATATTTTATCTCTCAACAGTCCTATCATAAATTGAGCATTTAGTCCTACATTAACAGTTGATAGCTAGTTACGGTTCATACTCTTCTCTCCACTAAATACTTTATTGTAATATTAAATACAACTGACCATGTCTACTTAATTTGTTTTTGTGATATTGTGGTAGAAATCCATAATGAAAGAAGAGTCACCATCAATGATTCGATGTTGTTACAACCAAACAATGATTGTTTTACAATCATAGTAAAAAGCGACATAGACTACCTTTTTCATTAGTTACATCAAATTCCTCAATCAAGAATTTGATTGTTATTAAGAATGTTGAAACATCCGCAATTAATATCTCGATTTTTATAACAAACGTTACAATATAATATTTAGGGAAGTGATAGCCGTGAGCCGTAGCAAGTATCTGTTCAATCAGATAGAGATAAGCTGCGTTCACCTGGGCACTCTTCGTAAGGGTGACCGATTAGATTAGTCAGCAAAAAATACACTATTCTCTACTGTAAAATAACTTTTCGGTGGTTCAGAACCCACCTAAAACTGTAGGTCTAGCTCATCAATTACCATCATCCAACTCATTACGTAAGCACAGGTCTAAGACTTAAGTCGGCTTCATTCTACAAAAGACATGCTTTTGATTGCGGTTGAGTAGTTTGACTGAGATTGAGAATGTTGTAACTGCCGAAACTAGTATTCGATGTTCAGAATCAATGTAGCTGTTATAATACAATAAAGCTGGGTTGAGTGGAAGAGAGGGCCTTGAGTCCTAACTCCGCCCTTGATGAAGGCGGTTTTTCTATCTATATTTAAGCTCTTTATTGAGATTGAGAAGTTCGATGAATCAGCTTGAGAATGGCTTAAACGTTGAAATTAGTATCCGATTGTATGTTTTATTTTTTTTCGGAGGATGAAGCCCACATAGGTCTGAGACCTGTGCGGGTGTAATGAATTGGATGATGGTGATTGATGAGTTGGACCTACAGTTTTAGGTGTGTTCTGAACCACCGAAAAGTTATTTTACAGTAAAGAATGGTGTCTTTTTTGCTGACTAATCTAATCGGTCACCCTATCTTACGAAATGTGCCCAGGTGAACGCAGCTTATCTCTATCTGATTAAACAGATACCTACTACGACTCACGGCTATCACTTCCCTAAATATTATATTGTAACATTTGTTATAAAAATCAAGATATTAATTGCTGATGTTTCAAAAATGAAATTCTTGATAGAGATTGAGGAATTTGGTGTAACTACTGAAAAATGTAGTCTATGTCGCTTTTTACTATGATTGTAAAACAATCATTGTTTGGTTGTAACAACATCGAATCATTGAGGGTGACTCTTCTTTCATTATGGATTTCTACCACAATATCACAAAAAACAAATCAAGTCCTTAGTAGACATGGTCAGTTGTATTTAATATTACAATAAAGTATTTAATGGAGAGAGTATGAACCTTAACTAGCTACCAACTGTTGATGTAGGGCTAAATTATCGGTTACCCTTACAAGAAGCGCCCTGGAGTTTCGTAGCTTATATCTGATTGAACAGATACCTGCTACGGCACTCGGCTATCACTTCCCCACTACTAGATTATGAATGTTTTTGTTATGTCAGACGCAAACTCTTGATTAAGATTGATAATAGTGTAACTACCAAATCTATTATCTCGCTTTTTGCAATAAATGTGAATCTCGCTTTTACGTTTGACACGTATGACGTGTTATGTCGGCAGGGTCACTGTGAATTCCAGCCGACGGTATCAATGATAAAAAAATAAAAATAAAAATGAATGTGGTTGTGACAACGAGTCGCTAGACTCCAATCATCAATTTCCCCACTCTATGCCTGAGTCATACAAATCGAAAAAGTTTTTTGCAGATAAACAATACGAAACATTTCTGGCAGAAGAGACAAAGAACCAATTCCTTGCGCAAATGGGAGAAAGATAATTGGACGCCGATGGAGAGAAATAAAAATACTATGGATTAGAGTGAGAAAGAGATGTACCAGGTGGTACCAAGGTACCAGGGAAAGATAGAATCGATATGGCGCATTAAAACGGTGAATGAAGAAGCAGTGGCCCGCTGTACCAGTCACACCGTTAGTTGGCTGCCTCCCCCTCCGCACTCTGCCGGCTATTAACTGCAACTGAAGCTCAACACAAAACCTGTGCTGTGGTGAGCAAGGTCACGCAAGCAGAGCAGAGCACAGCTCTCGAGCATGTCTTAGCCTTGATTAATTACTGCCCCTGTTGTCGCATGACAAATGTCTCATGAAACTAACTTGCGACCCTGTAAAATTTTTGCGGCTTCACACAGACAGCATCAGTTACAAAGTTCAACTATATGGATATATGATATATGCATGATATGGATGAATGATATGGAAGTATGATATATATATACACGACACCAGTTGAAGTTAGCATTCCAACTTTAACTTCAACAATTATTTTCATTTGAAAAAGCGTATTCACCCAGATTATCACTACGTTACATATAATAAGCTTTTAATCGTGGACAGACCACCCTTGAGAATGCGGCTCTGGTAACGCAGTTGGTTGGAGCTCTTGTTCTGAGATAATATAAGGCTCTGGCTGGCTTCGTTTCTTGCAGCATTGGGTTCGAATCCCATTCCGCCAAAATTATAATTAATATTATTATCATATAAACTATAATTATTGTACGGTAAAAGTTCCAAGATATTTAGTTATTCTGACGTAAACTGTATTATCATAGTCAACAAATATAGATATGTTGTAAATGGAAATTTTGCAATGTTATATAGTATTCTTTTTAGTTGTTGTTGTTGGTGGACTTGGCGCTTTTTTTAAATTTATGTGTAAATTGAGATATAATTTATGCATTATTACGTTATCCTAGCTCATGGTTATCTACCTTTCATGATACGGTAAGTGAATTTGAAACTGGCACCAAGCTGGTAGGTCTAGGTACATAATAGCCCCAGTCATGGAACGCTCACATACCTATTTCCAAAATTATTTGTTCGATTTGATTAGTTTTGACTTTGTGCTGGTCAGATATGTAAATCAAGAGGTAATAGAATAGTCATAATGATCTACATTCCAGAAAAACGATCTTAAAAAAACGGAACGCTATACTAAAGCTCAAACCATAATAGCTCTAATAGCTTCACTAGTTATTTTGTTTGCTTAACATGTTGAGTAATCAGCTTGCTATTAACGAAATGTCTGTTTTAAAAATCATGAACTAAGTTAATATGCCAATTAACTTCTAACATTTTTTATAGTAACCGATAACCACTTAATGTTTTCGAAACGATCTAAATAGCCATTTGAAATGGTAATTATTTCATACCTATCGGTAGCAATTACCAGTAATTGAAGTTCCGTGTAATCTCAATTTTTTAAAAATAATTATCAGTTTCGCTGATGATGCTCCAATGGGTTTGAGACAAGTGTAATATTCTCAACAAATCTCAATAATTGTCAAATTAAAAAAAATCTACAGTAATACTCTTTTTTCGATGATGATGATGCCCATATGAGTCTGAGACTTGTACTTGGGTAATGAGAGGTGAATGATAATAGCAATATGCCAAGCGGAACGGGAATCAAACCCGCGACCGCCGGAAAGACACTCAGAGTAGGCGTTTTAACCACACCGCAGGGGCTCAACAACAAAGTGAGATAGATTTATTTATTCATTATTTTATTAAAATCTGTTCCGATTTATAAATTAGTGGCACGTGATATTGTAGCTTTGAAAAATACTTTCGGGTTCGATTTCCTAACCGAGCCAGGTATTTTTTTGAATCAGTATTCTCCTTATCACAGTCGTTAAAACAAGCAAAAGCCTCAGGTTTGTGTGGGAATCATTCGCGTTAAAAAACCAGACAGCTGAAAAAACCAGCAACTAGAGAACTGTGATTGAAAGTTTTTGTATTAGCCTATGTATTTAAATTTAATTTCTGGAAATTAACATTTTTCAATTCTAGGTCAAAAGTTATACGAAAAACAATTCTTTTGATTAATCATCTTTTTAAAACGAATATATCGATTATGCAAATCGTGTTTTGATATGTTATATTTTTATTTAAAGCAAACATTATATTGATAACTTTACTTTTAACATTGTTTCTGATAATGATACACTGATGGTGTTACTTTCAAACTTCACTGATCAAAAAATCAATAGAATATATGTTATGAAAGCACTTTCGATCCCTGAATCTGAGTATTTAATTTTAATCATGTTATGTAGTTTTGTATCATTGTGTCTGAAATGAATTACATTGGGCTACAATGCTTACTGCAATAAGATTTTTTCCAAACTATATTTTTCTTGTTTCAACGGCTACATTCTAAAAGCGTTCTTGCATAATTATGAAAAAATATTTGAATATATCTTTTTATGATAGGTAGAGATATAATTACTGCTTTCACATAGATATATTGTATATTTTTATATTGTTATCCTGTTTTTGTCGCATATCATGTCAGATAATTCTTGTATTGTTGTTTTTTTTTTTCAATTGCTGATGATGCCCACATGAGTACGAGACTTGTGCGTGAGTAATGAGGTGAATGATAGCACATAGATGCCAATCGGAGGAGCGGGATTCGAACTCACAACCGCTGAAGCGACAGTAAGCTGAAGTTGCGATGCCTCAACCAGCTGGGCTAAGCGGCCCGCCAGCTTAGAACTTATCTATTATCTCTTAGAACTTATCGACTAGAACTTATCTGTAGAATGTGAGCAACTGTAAGGGATGCAACCTTCAACAAACTAAGCGAAGCGTTTGCCAAGCGTGGTGTCGACTTATTAATCTGTAAACTACCTGCCTTATCAAAGTTTTCATGAAATTTTCGGAACTTATACCATGTCTTGTTTTATTTAACTCTACGCATTATTTTGTATAGTTTCAGTAATAATCAAGTAGGTTCGTTTGAAATAAAGTTGATAATTAAAAAATGTTAAATGTAATTTAGATTTTCTTAGTAATGGCGAAGGTGATATTGTGGAAGGTATCCATAATGTGGTGATAAATGTGGTTGTGACAATTTCGTCTTATTATTCATTAGTAATTTAGATTGTTGCATACGGTACCCGAATGAAAACCTTACCTACATATGAATACTTGGAGGCTGATAATCCTCCATCTGGACCTTGAGCACGTCTCAGACCAAATTCCAGTAATCTGACTTTCTCCCCAGCTGCCATGCGATAGCGAGCTGCGTTAGTTGCCATTAAACTGAAACCATAGATTTTAATGTTTTGAAAAAACTAGAAAAATAAAAAAAATTATCAACAAAATTTTAATCATTTCAACGACAACTGAAGATACAACAATTTGACATCTTTGGTGCCCGGTTTCTCAGTCGTTCTGTAAATAATTCAGTAGCTATTGATTCAATAGCGGCCCTAAGGCTTGTTTCACACATACCCGGCAGTTGGGTAACCGTTGTCGTTTACTGTAACATAGTATCATAGAGCGCTTCACACTTACCCGATTTTTTTAAATCATATGATACATTGTAATGACGCCGGGTAAACGACACTGGTTATCTGACTGCCAGGTATGTGTGGAACAAGCCTTAGGCCGCTACTGAATGATTTACTCAACAACTGAGGAACCGGGCATAAAGTTATATTAATGAAAACTAGATCTTGCCCTCAAGGAGTAAAATATTGCCACTATAGCATTATAAGGTGTCCATAGAAACGCTTAAATAACTTCTATCAACTAATATATTGAAAATATTGCATCAATTATTATTATTAATACTGCGTCAGTAATTTTAGACATTGCTACAATGATTGTGCATATTATACAGGCAATAATCGAATCTATTGCACCAATATTTTTTTCTTTGAATAGTTATAATTGAATACGAAAACTCCTGTATGCGGAAATAATTTCACAATGAAATGATTTGCATGCAGTATTATTTCTGCAGATATTTTTTTTAACATTTTATTTCTTAATAAACATTTGTTCACTTTTTATAACATGATATTTGAGTTGAACTAAGTATTTTTTCTTTGTAACTTCTTTTTTTCTCTCCTAAGAATTGTTTGTTTTTTATCATGTATCATTTTTCGGTATATTTTTGTATTTGCGGAAATAAAGATTATTATTATTATTATCATTATTATTGAATATAAACAGAACAGAGTAGAAACATCCTTTAACTAGTCTATCAAAGTTTTTCAAAATGCCTTAAAAATACAAAATTGTACTGTTTCCATTGTCCTTTGTTCCAATTTTCTCCTTTGTCGTTAAATAAGATTCGATGTGAGAAATTTGAAAAAATCTAATAATAAAATGGTCTCAAAGACTGCAAATATCACAACTCTTCATTCTGTAACTTACCTAGCATAGTTGACTAACGTCAAAAGCGTAGTTTCTAAGAGTTGAACTATTATTAACGGGCCTTCAACTCTCATCAATGGAACTCTGAAAATCAAAGATGTCATTCAATAATTGGCAGTTAAATAAATTTCAAAATTTATTGAATGCATGAAAGGAAGAAAATTCTTGTTTCTATCGTTTTTACTGTCAACAACGTTAGAAGATCCAAACAATTCAGTGTTACGTTCGCTATACCACAGAATATTATAATTTCCACTACAAAGTCATTGCTACTCTAGTTTTCAATGAACACGAAGAGATATTCGTGATAAATTCCATAAAGAGTGAAATACCAGTGAGTAAACCTGTGTGTGGTTGATTCTTCTACAAAAAATTGAGAAATTACAATATAATTCAGTATAAAATCTATAAATTCCGAGTAGATGTATAATATACATTGAATTACATTGTTCTATAAGTTACATAATTTCAACATAATATTTAATTGAAATTACAATCGTTTCTAATCAAACTCAAGTAATAAGGATTGTTTTCAATCCTATACGACAAGATTATTAGGTAGCTTTTTTCCTGAGGATGAAGTCCACATAGGTCTGAGACCTGTGCGTGGGTAATGAATTGAATGATGGTGATTGATGAGTTGGACCTACAGTTTTAGGTGGGTTCCGAACCACCGGGTTCCGAACTGTATCTGTATATTATGAAATTTTATGTATCAAGTATTAGTCATGGATAATCCCCGGGAAAAATAACTTTCATTGTTCAACGAAAGACTGTATTTCATTACTGATACTTCATTCACAATTACTACAGAAATGAGTAATAATAAGAGATAAACTGTCAGTTATATAAAACCAGATTGATTCACCTTGTAATCCAGTTTTAATACGTTGAAGTAATAAAATAGAAAATTTACCTCCGGTCGCACAAAAGCCCTATCATAATGATGTTTCATTATGTATACAACAACAAATATAATACCTATCTATACCTATGTACATGCTACAATTTGTATGATCTATATAATATATCGCGAATAATTGACTATCAGTATCTGTGCTATTATGTTAACAACTACAAATTAGTAATATGATGCATATCCCTATGTACAGGCCATCATTTGTATGATCTATGTATGCTTGCAATGTTGAGTTAGAAGGGTTTGATGTCTTAATTTTATACTCTATTTTAAAATATGATGCTTTTAGCGAGAAAGCTCAAGTAGACCCACTAACAAACTGTTCCCTATACCCTATTTCATGAGGTGGTGAAATAGAATCCATAATCAATGAAGCAATCACCGCGATTTTGTGGTTAAAGTGGGTAGATAGCGGCATAGACGAACCATCAGGTCCATATCTATGATAGCGGTCACCAAATTAGGTGGGTGAGTAGAATCAAGTTGTAGCTATCTGGACGGCTTACTTAGCAGAAATCAGGGCAGAATCTTCGTCCATGATGGGCCGACATCTTTGCTGTGTTGTGTACTTCGGAGTTTTGCAAAACAAGCTACACCGATATCAACACCACAATTCTAATCACCCAACTAATTTGGTGACTGCTACTTTAGTATTGGACAATGATCCCGAATTCGATTCCCGACTGGGTCTGGGCATTGTTGAGTTTGAGCTTGTCAAGTGTGGAAATCATTTAAAAAAAAGGCTATTAATCATCGATAACTCGAGATATTCGAGTTTCAAATACCATTGTAATATACAAGAGAATTTCCTCAAAACTGATAGATTCTCAAATGAATTTTCTGTAGAATTATACTACATTATATTTATATACTACTATATTATATAGCCTAATAAAATATATATAAATATATATAAATTATACTACTATATTTATATAATAAAATATTATATAATTAGTGAAGAGGTGGGAGAAAGATAATTTTTCTTCCAGTTTGTTCTCTTCTATGAATATATCATTAAATCTAAAAGTTATTTGGAACTCATTTAATTTATTTATTTTCTTTTTTGTTATTCTACCACTTCTATTCTAATAAATTATAAAAGAAATAATTCAATGTGAGAATTTTTTCATAGTGTGATTAATTTTTCTCCTATAATTTAAAATTATTATTGATTTTTTGTCATCAAACCCAATGGCAATTATAAAGTCATACATAAATACAGTAAATAGTTTCGCCCAAAAATTATTTCTCAAAACAAACGGTGGTTCGGAACCCACCTAAAACTGTAGGTCCAACTCATCAATCACCATCATGCAACTCATTACCCACGCACAGGTCTCTGACCTATGTGGGCTTCAAAAAAAAAAATTGTTCTGTGTATATTATTCCTAGTATATTAACTATTCCAAGTATTCTATTACTAACTATTCCCGAGTGCAAGTCGTTGAACTCACTTGAAAAGTTAATATTAACTATTCCTATTACTTATCATAATTAGATATTAGTACGCTATCCGTGACACATAGCTGTTGTTTGCAAAATCATTAGTTATTGTGATTAGACTCAACTTCAACAGAGATGCAAGCACCATAATCAACTTTAACTCACAACAGTGCCACGCCTAAATGAACTGTGTTTTATCTTCTTATCTGTTTACGCTCCATTTGAAAATTCGCAAAGACATTCACAAAACTTATTCAGAAACTCTTTCAACTTATTGTTTCTTGATGTAACGAAATCTATTGAAAAATGTCGTTCTTTTACATCAATAAAGTTCAATTTCTTCATTCAGTACATAAATAATGTTTAAAGTGTATTTTAAATCCTATCCAATGGACATTTTGAATATTGAATATATAAATCCTTTTGAAGTTAGAGGTAAAATGCCTTTTGTAAGAAATCTATGAATACTAAGTACAAAATAAAGTGGTAACATAATGAAGCCGTTATTGCAAATAAGGCAATATGCAATGATGATTGAATGAAAATCATCACAATGCATTCTTTTTATTATTAAAAGCAAATTTTAACAACCATTCGCATAGAATGAAAAATAAAGGTAGACAAAACTTTTTTATTCAAAGAATTTGAAATTGAAATGATTCATCACATTAGTAATAAACCTCTTAGTTACAATAACTAAGTCATTAGTTATTGTAATTAGACTCCCCCACCAATCAACTTGTCTCTCTAAATATAATCTCAACAATCCTACGTCATGTGAACAAAATTGATACTACAAATATTTGTGATATCAATAGCTGTTATCAGAAATGAGTTCGGTTTCAAACTCAAAATAACTCATTCATATCCTAATTTATTTTTACATTTTTCTAACAGAAAACTCTTTTTTAATTAATTGATCAGATGATAAAGTAACATTTATTGCAAATAATTAAATTATTGCAATTTAATTCATTATAGACTAAATTATTGCTTCGGCTTTCGGACGCAAATCTGAACAGATTGGTGTGAAGGTCATTTCCAAATCTATATAGATAATTGATTACGTATTATTTAAAACTTCCTATCAGCTATCTTGAAGTGAACGTTATATCATTGTATTGATAAACTATATTCAAGGATTAGTTTTCAAGGTCCAAACAATCAGTTTAACACTTACCTAGGAAAGACAACTGAGCCCTCTTGAATAGCATACACAGTGACATCTTTGACTGTCAGTTGTTTAAGGAATACGAAGAATTCATCTTCTATTGATGGAGGCAGAGTTTGTTGTAAATATTTAATATCTGAAAACAGAATAAAGAAGTAAATTCTCATGTTAAAAACTGATAAATAGGAGTCAATTTCTGTAACAACCGAAACTAGATTCTCAAAGTTTTAATAAATGTGGTTGTGACAATTTCGTCTCATTATTCATTATGGATACCTTCCACAACATCACCTTCGCCACTACAAAGATTTTTAAAATCAGTACACAAGTGTCAAATTACGATATTGAGAAATAAGTAATGACACTAAGCTGAGTAAACCACAAGAAAACATGAAAAATGTATGAGCAGGAGGGTGCTTGCACAGTGCTTGTCAGTTCGGAACACACCTAAAACTGTAGGTCCTGCTCATCAATCAACTCATTACCCACCCACAGGTCTCAGACCTATGTGGGCTTCATCCTCCAAAAAAAGTGCTGACATTTTGAGCAGGTAACTGCCATTAGAACAATTTAATGATAAAAAGTAGAATTTATTTATTTCGAATTCCTCAATCTATTGATTATACTGAAGACTTCCACAATGGCGGATATTGAATTCCTGACCTTTTCCCGACCAGTAGACACCCTGATTTTATTTATTTTATACACATTTATTCATGACTAAATTAATATGATCTAATAATGTGAAGACACGACTGGCTTTTCAGCCAAAATCTTTCATCACAAAATTTCAAGAAGAGAATCCAAATCTTTGCAGGTTAGGTTCAAATCACTCGAAATTTTCACTTTAAAAAATGTAGATGTTTCTTTTCTCGTTGTAAAATCTTAATACCAAGTTCACTCAAAACAGAGCACTGACTTAATTCATCATACTAGAAATACTTCAATCTCTCCAATGTTGAAACTATTTTTTATAATTTTTAAATTATGATTTTTATTCTCTAAAACTGGCCAAATGCATTTCGCTTAAGAGAAGAAGCTAAATAGGTAGGTTTGATGATGCTTCTTCTCAGAAGCGAAATGCATTCCTCCAAGTGAGTAAAAATCACAATTCAAATATAAATAATACAGTTGAAGCTTCAATAATACATTGTTCATCAAGTATTTCGTCACAAAAAAAAAACAGCACAGACATTAATCACCTTTTCACATTAATCATTATATTATTTTGAACCTTTTAAAAATTAGCGACTTCTCAAATTCCTGTTATAATTAGATGATTTATTTCAAATAAATCCTCAAGTTGAAAGCAAACAGGTAGGAGAACCATTTCAATTATTTATAATGAAACTAATATAATTACCTTTTTCTACATTAATCTATCATTTTTAACCAGACAACTTTAATTTGTTAATTGTAGATAAAAAGATACAGTAATTGACTAAATTAGCACATCTTCCATTACCCGTACTCTTATCACGAACAGTATTCTGAATACATAATGTATTACCATTGGCACAGTTTCACCATGCTAGAAATACTATACACTATGTACCTTCGCAGTACATTATTTCATTACGTTTGAACTTTTTAAACTAGGATCTTTTCAATTCTAAATATGTAAATTATTTTCAAATAAATCCCTAAGTTGTAAACAAACAAATAACCAGATGTCATTTTAATTTATTAATATAAAACTAATATAATATTACCTTTTTCTACATAAATTTATTATTTATTGACCTTTTTTTCTACATTAATTTATTATTTATTGACCTTTTTTAAACTAGAGTAACTTTATTCTATTAAAGGTAGTTGAAATGTCTAAGTTAACACACCTTTCCATATCAGTAGGCCTACTTCATCATTGATTTTTAAATATATATTATAAAAACTTACGTCTCCAATATAGTTTATAATATATTTAATATTACCGTACCAATCCAGGACTGAGGATGGCAGTTGCACTGCTGAATAATTGATTTTTAATTCAGATGTACTCATATATTTTTTTCGGAGGATGAATAAATTTTCGGAGTCTGAGACCTGTGCGTGGGTAATGAATTGGATGATGGTGATTGGTGAGTTGGACCTACAGTTTTAGGTGGGTTCCGAACCACCGGGAAGTGATTTTACAGCAGAGAACAGAGTCTTTTTGCTGGCCAATCCAATCGGTCACCGTTTCAAAGATGACCCAGGAGTTTCGTAGCTTATCTCTGATTGAGCAGATACCTGCTACGGCACTCGGCTATCTATTAAATACGGTACAGATATACTTTAACATATATTTTTAATGCAGAATATCTGAACATTGGAACAGTTTGATGATGGCTGAATACAAATAAGGTGAGTAAGCACCCCCCCCCCCCCCACCACCACGACAAATAATATTGAATGTTCTAAAAGATGAAGAATGCATTAAATAAACTTTGTAATCACCCACACCAATGAATCTCAACTTTTGGCCGGCATGAAACTAACAATGAACCAACTTTCAGGTCTACAAGCTCAAGTGAAACTATTCATTTAGAATGTAAATTTCATGAACAGAAACTTCTGTAATTAATTATCCCCATTAACGGCAACTTTCTGCTAGCATAAAACTTGGACAACAATCTTCTCAGCGTAGAAGCTTGAGTTGAACCGAACAAAGATCAATAGCCCAGTATTTATTCAACTAGATAGAATCTCAAACTATTTCATTGCCGTCCCTGAACTCCTGACAGCGTTTGAAAGCATGAATCGCGCAAGCATTCGAAGCCGATTTGCAGGAGTGATGTTTCATGACAACGGTCTATCATTTTAGTTCGGCTTCTTTCTTTTTAGCTTCTTTTCATAGGGCTACAGTTTAGATTTCTCACGAACGCCTAGAGAAGTGCTGTCGTTGATGGGTTGTACCAAGAACAGACTCATCATACATATTGGAAAGCAACATCCGACACAGCTGAGCAACGAAAATCAACTCCTAAATGTAGATTGATTGAAAGGGAGCATTATTTTCATGCATCGCAACATTTCCATTCTAAATGAAGGTCACGAAATATTCTTCTTTAATTTCCCAAATCAGTTAAAAAGAAGTACAACATGCAAGCTTTTACTACAGTATTCATAAATGGAATTATGCACATTCAACACAAAAAATAAATAAGCGTATGGCTTTCATAGAAAGGAAGACCCTTACGGGTAGTTCCACCTCGCCGCTTGAACCATGTTGTGAGGAACATGGTGAACCTACTATTTTAGGTGGGTTCCGAATCACAAAAAACATGTAACCACACTGATTATATCATGCCTGGTATGAGCAACGGCGAGGACCTGTTAAACAATAATGATCAAAGTACAATTACTATCTACAATTAAAACTTCTACACGATTGTAACTAGAAATACATGAGCTAAAATTGGTTTGCCAGTAGTTGTTATGAAACACGCCCCAAGGGCCAGTGCGTGAAAAAAAAATCCTTTACGTGTAATTATATTTTTTCTCGTTGAATTTCCACATGAACAAAAACAAACTTCCACGATTGATCGTCTTTTCTATTAAGAAAAAATTAAGTGAATTTAATATTATATTAAACTGAAACATAGTTTCCCTTTGATTTTGAGTGAGAAAAATAACATTTACAATAATCATATATCGTGTAATCAAATATTTTTTCTAGTTGAATTTCCACATAAACGGATAGCAAATTTCTATTGTATAATTGATCGTTTCTTCTATTAAGGATAAATTAGATACATTTTTGTTATTATATTAATTTGATACATAGTTTACCTTTGGTTTTGAAAGATTTTAAAAGCTTTGATATACAATCAAGTATAAAATGGACACAATCTTATGGCGGCTGAAAGCAATGGCCGCACTGTCTCTTTAAAGAGCCACACTGTCTCTGCCCCGTGATTCGGAACCCACCTAAAACTGGTTCTATACAATTTCTATAATTGTATAATAATTGATCGTTTCTTCTATTAAGGATAAATTAAATAATAATAATAATAATAATTTCTCTGGATGATGGAAAACACATCCAGAGGAGTTTATTGATATAGCTCAAACATGACAATATTATTAAATATAAAACACAGTGATTTCATTGCTAAATTTGAAAAAAATATGATTCCCCACTATAAAATTATGTGTCGGGGTGATCATCAATATAAACCTTAGATGAAGCTAATACTATTCCTAACTAGCCATTATAACTAATACAATAATAAAAACTATTTACTACCTAAAACTACCTAAGTATGCATAATCGTATTTCTATTCACATCCTATTTACTATGAGCTCCTCACTACGGTGGACTCCAATATTATATAACCAATTCCTTATCTTTTTTTTAAATCTATTATTATTGTTTTCTTCTTTTATTTCCAGTGGAATTCTATTGTAAATTTTTGGCCCTAAATATCCTATTGATCTTTGCCCAAATGCTGTGTTCATTCTGGGTACATCCTGATAATTGAGACTTCTTATTCTAGTATTGTGGCTATGAGTTACAATATTATTTTCATTATCATTTTTCTTTATATAAGTGATTAACAACAAAATATACAATTGCCTAACACTAAGTATTCTGTTTTCCATGAATAGGTCGCTGGTTGGGAAGCGGGCTTCCCTATTCCCCATTATTTTTAAAATACGTTTTTGAATTTTGAAATTTGGATCCACAAAACTATAATTTGCGGATCCCCAAAGCCAAACTAACAGACCATATCTTATAAGAGATTCAACTAATGTAAAATACACTGTTTTTATCATTTCTTTATTAATAACTAGCCGGCAGACTCGCTTCGCTCGCCTTAACCGTCTAGCCAGGGGGCTACGCCCCCTGGACCCCCGGGGGGTCCAACTAACTTCCATTGTGATTAGATAAATTTACAGAAATAGGTGATTTTGGGGAGAATTTTGATACCATTACTTAGTATGCATCTAGGGTCTTAATCAAACATATACTTTTCATAAACGTTGGCTTTTAGCTATTGAAATTATTTTGGTAGCTCGGGATAAGTTTGCTTTGTTTGAAACAAATTATTATTCATTAATAGACCTAACCTACTGAACTTGACAACCAAACAGCTTAAAGGAACAGCTGATAGAAGTCAACCGTTTTTAATCATATGGCAGACCCCTTAGCAGCGTTATTTACACTGTCTTTGAACAGCAAAACACTTTGCACTTTGCATGTAGGCTACCATACAGTCGGAGCCTTGCAATATGTGGGAAACATATGACTGGGTATGATGAAATGTTATTATGCCATAGGTTGATGACATCTGTTAAGTGCAAATTTCAAAATATTTTCCATATGATTGAAAGATCCCAGTAAGCTAGCTAGCCATGTACCCGTGCTTTGCATAGGCAAAACTTTAACCCCATAAAAACACCCCTAAAATTGCGAATTTTGAAAAACCCTTTCTTAGCACGCGTCTAGTCCCCCTACTGAATACGTGTACCAAATTGTATCGTTTTTGGTCAAGTGGTTCCTGAGAAACTGTGATGAATGAGTGAGTCAGTCAGTGGTATTTCGATTATATATATATATAGATATGCCTCAGCTGATAAAATTTATATAGGCTATTAGCTTCCTTATTTTTGCAGTTGTGTATGATATGTGCTTATCCCATTTTAATAAGTCATCTACTATTATTCCAAGATATTTAATACTATCTGAGCGTTCTATCAGTGGACAATTACAATTGTTATTAATTCTATCACAATAATGAAGTTTTATCAATGTCTTACGTGGTTTGGTACCATCAGTTAAAGAAAATGTTAAAAGTTTGTTTTTTTCTGCATTCAATGAGAGTAAATTATTTCCCAGCCATCTAGTGATTTTTTAAAGTTCTGTTTCGACTATTTGAAATACTTCTTCCCAGTTATTTCCTTGAAAGAGGAGTGCTGTGTCGTCTGCAAAAGCTATCACCCTACCTTGGATTTGGATGGAGCACAGCTCATTTGCAAATATTGAATACAAAATTGGGCCCAGAACAGTCCCTTGTGGTATTCCAAACTTCATGGACCCTTCTGCACTCATCTGGCTCCCAACTTTTGTCCTTTGTTGTCGGTTATTGAGGTAGGATATGAACCATTCAAGTTATGCCTATTGCCTCAAGTTTTTTTATTAATAAATCATGGGATACTGAGTCAAAGGCCTTTGCCAAGTCTAAAAATACTGCTAGGCATTTATTTTTCTCCTCTAGATTCTGAGTAACAAACTTAGATAACTCCAGAACTGCTAACTCTGTGCTTATTCCTTTACGGAAACCAAACTGGTTTGGAGATAAAACATGATTCCTTTCCAGATAGCTCACTAATCGTAATTTAACTAGTTTTTCTAAATTTTTTTATATATTACTGATTAATGAAATAGGTCTATAATTACTTATAATTAATTTATCTCCCATCTTATATATAGGTCAAACACAAATATTTTTCATTGCTCTAGGAAAAGTTCCATTTGACAAGCTGAGATTGAAAATATGAACTTTTCATGTGAAATTTAACGACATGCAGTCAAATATTTGTTAAGAATAAGTATAATAACTCACTTAAACTGGCCGAGTACTTTCGAATCTATGAGATCCATCATCAGAGGCTCCTAGATCATCATGTCAGTTTTTTTGGTTAGAAGTGTTGTGGTTTTTGTAAAATATGATCAAAAAGTTTGTGAGATTTAAAATTTAGTTGTTCATTGAGAATGTTTTGTTTATTGTGTGTGGTGTGTTTGTATATTTCAAATTGTTCCAAGGTGTTGAGTTCGTGTCCTTTAGATTTTATGTGTAGAATGTGTAGGTTGGTACTGATGTCGGTAAAAGTGTGTCCAGTTTGAATGATATGGTCGGCAAAATTCGATTCAGCTTTGGATGTGAGGGCCTGAAAGTGTTCCTTGTAACGTTGTTTGAATGTGCGGCCTGTTTGTCCTATGTAGAATTTGTTACAATCAGAGCAGTTTAGTTTGTAGATCCCTGGGAGATCGTATTTGTTTGTGTTCAGTGTGGTTTTGAGTGTAAGTGCATTTTTTATTTTGTTTTTTGTTCTGAATGAGATGGTGTGGCCGGCTTTTTTGAAGATTTTTGCTAGTCTGTGTGATTGTGGATTAATGTATGTCATTGTGATGTATTTTTTGTCAGTGGTGTTGGTGTTTTGTTTTTTGTTTCTTATTTTATGATTGAGTTTGTCAATAAGGTCGTGTTTGTAGCCGTTTTCTTGTGCTAGGTATTTTATTGTATTTAGTTCAGTGTGGTAATTGTCGGTGGAAAGCGGTGTGTTGTTGAGTCTGTGTAGCATTGACCTGAATGCTGAGTGTTTGTGTTGTGTTGGATGATTGGAGGTGCTGTGTATTAGGGTATCTGTCATTGTTGGTTTTCTGTAGATGTTGAAGCTGTGTTGTTGGTTTGTGTTCTTTGTAATTGAGAGGTCTAGGAAGTTTATTGAATTGTTTTTCTCATATTCAGCTGTGTATTGAATGTTCTTATGTATTTTGTTTATGTATGATCGAAGTTGTTCACATTGTCTTTTGTTTCCTCTGTATAGCAATAGAACATCATCTACGTATCTGTGCCAGTATATTATGTTCTGTGAAAATTTGTTATTAAAGAGTATATGAGTGTTTTCGCAGTGTTGGAGATAGATTTCAGCAAATATGCTTGAGATTGGTGAGCCCATTGGCAGTCCATCAGGTTGTGAGTAGAATTTGTTGTTGAAGGTAAAGTAATTTTGTTGAGTGATGATTTTTAGGATGTCTATTATTTCATTTATATGTTCTGTAGTTGTGTTGTTGTGAATAAGGATGTTCTGTATTATTTCTATTGTTTCATTGACAGGTATGTTGGTGTATAGGTTTGTTATATCGAAAGATGCAAGAGTGGAGTTGTGAGGAATTTGTGTGTCTTTTATTTTTGCGATAAGATCGCTACTGTTTTTTATGTATGTGTTGTTGTTGATATTAATTAGTTTTCTCAGTGTTTGATCTATGTGTTTTGCTAGTTTATAGGCAGGTGCTTCTTGGTAGTTTACAATTGGTCTAATAGGTATGTCGGGTTTGTGAATTTTGGGAAGTGTTTGTACATGGCTCAATAGAACTTCGGGATTTTCTTTCAGTGTTACAATTTTATCATTAATCTTTACAGCATTGAGTTGAATTTTTCTTTCTTGGTTTGAATCAGTAGCATCCTTGATAATTTTCCAAGTTTTCCTTACATCATTCCCTGCTTTGTTGAATTGACTCTTGAAGTAACTTTTTTTTGTATTCTGGATAAGAGACGTTAATGTATTCCTGTAGATTCGATAATAATTTGCGAGTTCTTGATTTTCTGGATCTAACTTCCTTCTTCTATTTAAACGATTCCTTGTTCTTATGGATGAGACAAGTACTTTTGTGATCCATGGTCTGATGAACTTGATTTTCTTCTTCTGTGTGTAATGATGCGTATTCTTCTCCACATGTTGATGCAGAATTGTTATGAACTTTTCGTATGCTTCATCTTTGTTATCACTTTTGAAAATCTCTTCCCAATGCTCTCTCAGTAGTCCTCCTCTCAATCCATCCAAATTGATTGATATACGATTAGTTGAATCCTGTTCATCTAAATTCGCTCTGTTACTGATATTTGAATATTCTTGCAGTCCCAAAATTGTAATGAAGTGATCTGTGATACTTGAATGATATATGATTGGATGAATATTGTGTTTGCAATTGGTCAGCATGTGATCTAGGCAAGTAGATGTTCCCGTGGTTACCCTGGTAGCCTTTTTGATACAGTTCTTCAATCCATGTTCACTTAATAAATCATAGTATTCATCAAGTTGATAATGCTGTTGTGGTTGTAGCGTATTTATGTTGAAGTCTCCTGTGCAAATAATCAGTTGTCCTCTCAGTCTATTGAGCACAGTTTCTAAATCTTCTAAAAATTCTGTTATACTGTAGTGCGAAGGGGATCTGTAGATTGCTAATATATTATATTTCTCTTTTGGAGTTTGCAATTGTAGATGGAGAACATTGGCCTGCCTGATATTCAACTCCACTGACTGCACATTTAGAGAATTTTTTGCATACACTATTACTCCATCATTCTGTGCATGGTTATTTAAAGAGTGAAAAATATTGTAATCCTTCATTTCCTTAGGTGTATGATCATTTTTGATCCAGCATTCTGTTAATACAATAATATCGAAATCATAAGACATAGCTTGTAGTTGAACCATCAGATCATCAAAGTTTTTCTAAGCACTCCTGATGTTCAGACAAAATACAGTCAAGTTACAGCTGTTAAGAACAGCATGGAGTTGCTGTTTATCCTCAACCACCCTGTCCTCCAGCTCATCCACTGAATCGAGCCCATTTGCTACAGACAACACATCATTATTACTCATCATTTTTCTTTTATAGACGCATCCCTCCTTGCGTGTATACGTGTAAAAATACATTTTTGTTATTATATTAATCTGATACATACCTTTGTTTACCTTTGGTTTTGAAAGATTTAAAAAGCTTTGATATACAATCAAGTATAAAATGGACACAATTTTTATATATAATTCTGAATATATAACTCATCAATCACCATCATCCAATTATTCATTCAATAAATTTCAATTTTAATTACCCACGCACAGGTCTCAGACCTATGTGGGCTACATCCTCCAAAAAAGTCACTGTAAAAATGCAAATCATGGATAAATTCAACAACAGAAAAGTGAAAATATCATGTAGAGTATTTATTTATTTTACATACAAAAAGATGTGGTAACAACAGGCTTTGACAGCTATTTGAGTATGAGTGGATATTTCCACACCACCACCGTTGGTTCGGAACCTACCTAAAATAGTAGGTCCACCATGTTCCCCGTAATATGGCACAAACGGCGAGGTGGAACTACCCGTAAGGGTCTCCCCACCATTAAAAGCCATTATTATTATTAAGTAGTATTATTATTATTATTCCACACCACCATCAAAGTGAATAACAATCAAAAATTCAACATCTGTATTTCCACTGTTATATTATAAGGTCAGTGTACGGCTAGCCTAACAATTTGAGTCCATAATAAATTAATATTGAAGATAAGAGTTCGAGGCAATGTCATGTAAGGTAGTGACTGACTGTCATAACAGATTTGCCGGTTCTAGGTCGGAGGTCCAATGATAAGATAACCAGGGCGAGCTGTTTTCCATCAGAAACAAAGTTCATTCATTTTTCAAGGTCTTTCACACTTTCAAAGTTTTACTAAAAGTAGTACAAACCTAAAGTAAACTATCTTGAGCACTAAAATACTGTTTTTATCGATTTTAATAACTGATTTTAATACCTGATTATAAAAACTGAATTTATATTCTATATTATTTTTCTCAATTTATTTGAGTTCTAAAATGAAAAATAATTTCATTTTCAGTTTTTGTGTTTGGTGAGGATACTGAGCTTTGTATTCCATTTACACAGTTCAATTTACTATTAGTTACTATTTTGTGAAATAAGGTGGCTATAAAAAGCCTTTGGCGTGGTGGGGGGTTTACGGGTTACAGCCCCCTCTTGAGCCTGTAAATTCTTCAGGTAAAGTTCCTGATTCACAAATAAATGCATGTTAGTTTGGAGCAGTGGCGTAGTGACGGGGGGGGGGGGGGGGGGGTTTATGGGTTACAACTGCCCTTAAGCCTCTAAAAGAGGCCCCAAAGCTGAGTAGGGAGGCATCAATAAAAATAAAATAATATCGGTTACTGGAGGTAAAAAAGTTTTCATATGTGAAGAGTAGCCTAAATAATGTTACAGCTAGAAAAAAACTATAATTTTAATACTTTAAATAACTAAAAAAAAATACATTAATTAAAGTAACAGAGGAGATGGGGCGAACAATGCAAGTTTCCTTGGGCCTCATCGTCAAGGGGCCACATCATTTTACAAATATTAGCAAGTGACAAAACAAAAATAAGGGGCCCAAATTGTCCAGCTAGGGGCCTCCAGGGGGCCCTTTTTTCTCCAGTTTAGACCTCTAGAGGCCCCTTAGAAGCCTAACAGACCCTAGAGGACCCTGGCGCCGCGGGAACTTCGGGCCCGATTTTATTGTCAGTGTAGCCATGTGAAGTAGAGACTCATTTATGAATTTTAAATTCATTACACTATTCTGCCATTCATTCATTTAACTAACATACAATCAATGTGAATACAGCAGGCAATGGCCAAAAACTGATTTTCACTAAATTTGAAATAAGAATGGAAATCTTAGGTTAGGTCTGTTTCACTAGAAATTTCACATTGAAGCACAATAATGCACGTGTTTCACAGAGAAAGAATATTAATTTTGAATTTACTTTCAACAAAACACCATCACAGCCCAAAAAAGATTAATATATTTTTAATGTTAATTCTGAACCAAAGTTGCTGCTTAGCCCAATTATCCGCTTTATTTTTACAGTGCAAGCGTTGACATTTTCAGTTTTGATTGTGTAGAAATCTTTTCTTGGATTATTTTAAACCGTTAAATTGAAAAAATATATAAAATATTTAGGTATTATATGATATATTATGAGATCTGTTGAACAAGAAGAAACATAACTTTTTCACGACTGCCGATGAGCATTTTATTTGTGAATCGGGAAGCATATGATGTTTATAGGAATCAGATAAGTTGAATGGTGCATATGCCTATCAGCACAAGTGATAAAAGTATTATTTTATGTGAATCAGTCAGGTCCTTGGATACTTGTATCGGTTTATTTTGTGGAAAATCTTCGCAAATTTCAAAACGCTACTAATGAGCGAATAAGCTTCTAATAAATGACAAAACATTGGGAACAATTTCAATTTTTCAAATTAAACTAGGCCTAAATAAATAGTAGACTGAATGAGATTGGAAAATATACAAATGTTAATAACAAATAACCAACAATGCTAAGGAAAATCTACAGAATTAGAACAGAATATAATGAACAAATTGACAAAAAAATTAATTTCAAGATTTCAAGGCATGAATAATGGCTGCTTTGAATAAGTTCTATGAGAATTAATTTTTTTTGGTCTGTGAAATTTTAATTCAACTACGTAAAATAAGAACAAAAAACAGAAGAGCGCAAGGAAGAACAACAATATAATGAAGAAAAAGATTGAAGTAGACTGGTGAAAGCAAGAAAAGAAAAGCTAAAGACCACTAAAAAGAATGTCAATGTCAATATTGTTTCAAAATCATAAAACTGTCTATGCCAGTCAAATTAAGCAAATAATTGTATTAATAATTAGAAACGAAATGTAAACTTAGCTTCATAATCAACTATACCAATTAATATCAACATATAAACAATGAATAGTTGAATATATTACGTAGTGACGGTCAAATCAAACATTATTAAATTTTATTGTTTTATTAAATTTTAAAAATCAATCACACTATTCAGTTTTCATTTACTTTTATTTAATACGGTATTAAACATAGCCTACTTCAATTTATTTAGACAGTTTTGCTAGTTAAATCTTCCTTATATCACTGCCGCCAGCCCGAACGACTATAAATATTTATTTTCAAGTTGTATAACATTACTTTCCTTTTTCCTCTTCATTTCTTATCCTATTTCCTTTCTTTTCAAATTATTTTCTTTGATAGGATTGTAGTTTTTTCTTTCTTTCTCAGTTCTGTATTAACAGTGTTTATTTTTTTACTTTACTTTTATCACTACATTCTTTTGTAATGTATGTCCTCATTAACTAATCTCTATTTCTTCTTTATAATATTAAAATAAGTGAATTTGTTTCTTTGTTGCAATAATTATTGTGAAGATTGGCACCTGCTGAAAAACCTACGGGTTTTTCAATGTTTGTAAATTTTGAAAATAAATTTGATTGATTATTAAGTTAATAAATTATGTTATTACTGAAATTTAACGCAGACTTCAATCATATCTTAGGCTAACTATTAACTGAGCCAATTAATAGCAAAGAAGCAATAAATATTTGAATATATGAGGCAGTGATAGCCAAATTGAAAATTAGTCACACACCAAATAGTCAATTCAGTTTTCATACCCTTGCTTTAAGGTTCGGTATTAAGTTATCATTATTATTTAAGACTAACTTTAATCATATCTTCATAATTAACTGAGACAGTCAACAGAAAGCTAGGAGCAATACTATTTGAATATACAGAGTGTTTCGGAACTCTCTACCAATACTTCTAGGCAGTGTTTCTGGACCACTAGAAAAAGTAAAAATCGTAGTAAAAATTTTCTTAAGCCCCAGTTACTCACACAGCCGCCATTTTTTTTCACACATTATTTTTTTATTCGAACACCATTGAACTTATAACTTTGAAATTTTGCATACAGCTTTATAAAATTTAAAACAATCTAAAAAAATGGTTGCAGTTCTTTAAACTGTCATTGTAAGGCTTTCATTCTCATGGTTATTTATTCTTTTTAATTATCTATGGTAAATAAACTTTCATTTTATTCTTTGTTTGTAAGTTATTCTTTGTTTGTAAGTTATTCTTTGTTTGTTCGTTCGTAAAACTGCAACCCGCTTCCAACCACCGCACACCCTAAAAAGTAGCATATCTCTGTTAATTGTTGGCCAATCTTGAAAAATGAGGTATCATTAGATTTGCAATAAAACTATCTAAAACAAGTTATTCTAGTAAAATTTTGATACCATCAGCCATTATTAGTTAATCCTGTTCAAAGATGTTAAATGGCCGCCATTTTGGTTTTTGATGTCGGAAAATTTTGATTAATTTTTTTAGATTGTTTTAATTGTTATAAAGCTGTATGTAAAATTTCAAAATTATAAGTTCAATGGTGTTCGAATAAAAAATAATGCGTGAAAAAACAAAATGGCGGCTGTGTGAGTAACTGGGGACTTTAGAAAATT
The DNA here is from genome assembly GCA_948455865.1 of Conomelus anceps. Taxonomy (NCBI): domain Eukaryota; kingdom Metazoa; phylum Arthropoda; class Insecta; order Hemiptera; family Delphacidae; genus Conomelus; species Conomelus anceps. The sequence continues at coordinate 9,232,701 of OX418217.1, read as the reverse complement.
TTTACTACGATTTTTACTTTTTCTAGAAGTCCAGAAACACTACCTAGATGTATTGGTAGAGAGTTCCGAAACACACCCTGTATATTCAAATAGTATTGCTCCTAGCTTTCTGTTAACTGTCTCAGTTAATTACGAAGATATGATGAAAGTTTGCCTTAAATAATAATGATAACTTAATACCGAACCTTAAAGCAAGGGTCAGTGGCGTACCGAGGTTTCAAGCGCCCTGGAGCGGAAGAAGTGTCTTACGATGAAAAAAAAATCGGTCTCACACTCAACCACATTAAAATATGGTCATTTAAAGAATCCCGCCTCTAACTACGCCGTATTTGTCAGAAATGCGAATCTCCAATGAAGGATTTTTTGCCAGGCCAGATTCTACTTTTATCAATTTCCAAACATCTTGTTTTGGATTTTTTTCATTTTTCTATCAATTTATTAGCAGTTATTTTTCTAGAATTTTGTCATTTTTATAAAAATTTTCTTTTATTTTGGAAGTAGGATTCAAAGGTGATGTATTTCAGTCCTGTTCTTGGTAATATAAAAACCATTGAACTTCCAGTGGATTTATTTTTTCAGAATAAATTCAATGTCTTCATTCAATTACTTGAAATTGTTATTCTTTTTGTCACCAAATATAAATTGTTTTGGCTTTGCTACTTTCGACAAGAAACTACTTTTGATTCGAGCGTTTTGCATTCTGTCTGTTAGTAACGCATTTACAGTTGAACTCATGAACCGATTTCTTTTAAATTTGACATGAAAGTTCCTTTTGGTAATGCACAGCGATGTATATACGGTTTTTTTAAATTGTGTTGCATTTTCCCCTTTAGGCCTTTATTATAGTAATACATTTTTTGTAAGTAAAAAGCAATTTTCTCTCAAGAACGGTGCGCCCCTCAGAGCCTTGCGCCCTGGAGCGACTGCTCCACTCGCTCCATTATCGGTACGCCACTGGCAAGGGTATGAAAACTGAATTGACTATTTGATGTGTGAATAATTTTCAATCTGCCATCACTGCCTCATATATTCAAATATTTATTGTTTAATAAATATTAAGGTAGTGGCAGACGAATTCACATACAATTAATCAATAAAATTTTTGAATACAAATCACAAATCGCTAAGCAGCAATAGAGTACAGTGGAATATAGCACAGCAGATGATGAATGGAAACATAATCAAATTCTAACTTAAAAAAAACTGTGAATGTGTGCCACGTTCAAGGCAAACCGGCCAATTGCGAATACTGTAGCTGGAATATGAGGTCAAACACATTTGCGCAAGCCGACAGACAACTACTATTAGATAATTCAAACGAAAGGAAAAAGCAGGCAACTCTACATGACCACTAATCTAGCTGACCATTAATCACGACTCAAATGCATTAAAAGCAACTGCAAGATCACTTTCTACACTGATCACTTCCACCGTTCCACGAGTGATATTACTATTAAATGTTATATTAGAGAATTTCTTTTTTCTTGCTGATGGATCCAAGATTTGTGCGTAATATGGTGAATTGAGATACTATGTTATGGTAGGTAACTTTTTTGGACGATGAAGCCCACATAGGTTTGAGACATGTGCGTGGGTAATGACTTGGATGGATTAATAAGATGTCTATTTTTCGAAACTTTACAAAAAATTAGAGTTCTAGGTGGAGTTGAGACAAACAAGCCGGTAAAAGTAACTTCTACCACTCAAACCACCGAAAAAGAAAAAACAACTTTATAAAACTTGAAAAATAATTTAAGCATATTGCTTTTATTGGTGGGGAGACCCTTTCCACGCCGTTTTAACCCTTTTATGGGGAACATGATGGACCTACTATTAGGTGGGTTGCGAACCACCGAGTAAGTGATAATAAATCTAAGAACATCAAGTCATTGAAGTACGGTCACCCATCCAAGCGCAGTCTTGAGCGCTCGTGACTGAACATCAAGATCGCATAAACACCACGTTCACCACGTGACCAATCACCACCCTAACTAAAGTAAACGCAAATAGAACTGGCGGCATCTGTTGGTGGTGTTGGTAATATCAAGCTTTAAATTGCATAGTATGTCTATTCTAAATTAATATTGGAGATGTGTCAATCATATGACTTTAAAATCAGGTTTTATTTACGTGAAAAACAAACAAATAATCATTACTTTTACAATTACAAGGATTCAGCAAAGGCTTAAATTGGTGCTATACTCGTCTTTATTCTTTTTTTTTTTTGATAAATATTCTATTTTTTAAATTGTTATATATTTTATTGTAATTCACTTTCCTTTCTCATTATGATGACATTTCAAATGGAAACAAACACAAAGCAGAATAGTTCGAACGAACTTTTTTACTACTTGAAATTTACCAATACCACCAACAGATAGTGCCTTCATCACCTGCCAGTTCTATTTGCGTTTAGTATAATGTATTCACCTGATTACATAGAATTCACATATTCATTTAGGATGAGTCAAGAAAGCAGCAATTGAATTAAATTGAATTAAAACTCAAAATCGAAATCAAACATTCCAAAAATATTATGGAATCTACTCACCACTATCAGAATAATGAAAGTTTTGAAGGAACTTGAGGCACTCTTCAAGGCCAGCAAATATTGTAAACTCTCCTTGGAACGGGTTTTGTCGAAAAAATAGATCGAAAATTGCAAAGTCTTTTGTCTTTCCAGATTTCCAGTAAGCGTACGCCATTGTTATCTCATACAGATCTGAAACAGAAAGAAAGAGTAGATTAGTTCAACACTCAGCTTATCGGTTTCAGAAATGAAGCCAGCCAATAATACGAAATTAGAAAAAGTTATTATTATGACATAATTATTATAGTTGATGTTGTTATTCATCAGTAAATAGATTAGATTCGTGTAGGCCGTTGTTCAATAGACTTGGTCTCCTAACTGTACCCTGCTTATATGTGTATGAAGCTACTTTATATGTAAAAACGAATGATATTAACCAAAATCTTGACGTACATGATTATAATACAAGAGGCCGAGGAGATTATCACTTGGTGAGTCACAATAGTAGCTTATTCAAACAAAAACCTAGTTATATTGGTAGGAAATTCTACAATAAGCTACCGCAGTTTTTAAGAGTCTTGAAAATATAGATATATTTAAAAAACAACTGAAAAAATATTTAGTTAAAGCTTTTTATAGTGTACAAGAGTTCCTTTCACATCAAAATTAAGCCTCACCTCAACTAATTGATATAGTAATTATGGTATCTAGTGTATAATTGTTAATCTGACTTGTCTTATACTCCTTAACTGGAGTCTCCAAGACGTAATCTACAAAAAAAATAAATAAATAAATAAAAACGAACATGAATCAACAAATTTCTCATCTTTTTTTTTTAATGGCTGGTATCAAAATTAAAAGAACTACAGCAGTCTATATAAGTGGTAATTATTAGTTAGTCATGTGAACATAATCAATAATATGGATTCTCTACTTGAAATTATGTAATAAATGCAGTTTTAGGCTGAAAAGCCTCTTGTTTCCGTACATTCAATAGCCTAGAAAACATAATCTAGGCCTATAGATGCCTAGATGAATAAAAAATCAATAGTTTTGCTTTTAATAATAATAATAGTTTTTATAAAACCAAATCCACAATTCGCTAAGAAATACAAGACACTAGTATGGCAAAAAAGCTAATAGTGGTTAATAGCATGGTTTTAGTATGACATGAAATAGCATGGTATTAACCGTAATGCCATGGTTGATGAACAGTGGTTAATTATGGATTCTGTAATAGTCACAGGGTGGTGCTTGCACAGTGGAGCATCGAATACTCGATGATATCCAACATTGCATGCTAAGGAATAGTTAATGACAGTTAAATGAATGCAGCGTGGATACAACCATTACATAGCGTGTGTTTATTTTGCGATGGTGATTACCATCCAGTATTTGATGCTCCATGGTGCAAGCACCCTAGCCAAATTTATGCACAAGCTGTCGTAACTTGACAACACAACCATCAACAACTGAAAGTTGTTCTCCGATTCATCAATAATAATAATAATTATTATTATTATTATTATTATTATATTACTGAGCAAGGATAACATATTCATCACAGAGGAATTATCCATCACATACAATCCATAATAAAAACCTGATTAAATCAAATTTAAAACTTAGCAAATCACCCCAATACAAGCTAAAATTAGCTTCTGGGGTTGCCACCACTAGAATTATTATCATAATTACTATTTATATATTGAATTTTGTTAAATTGTTGTATATTATTTATTAATTGCATGTACTGTTATTTACATTCAATAAAGCTTAAAAAAAAATTATCATTATTATTATAACGATTTACAGGCAAATATTTGTATTATAAAGTTAAGGAATTTTATTAGTCAGAATTATAAAAAATACATTCAATAAAAAACATTTCACGCAATAGGTAGGCTCCTATTTGAAAAGTCCCTGTTCTATATTGTTAAACTGATGTTATGATTCACGATAGGCCTACATAAAAAACATTGGCCTTGAGTGGCTTTTGGTATTCAGTAGAACCTTGAAGAATTTTCCACTCCCACTTGTAACTCAATTTACCATTATCTAACATTTAATCATCAAAATAGATTTCATGAATATGAATAAAGCGTTGTACTATGTCAAGGCAACAAAGTCGTTTCCATGCGTCTCAAGTAAATGCTGGAGAGTTTGGGCAACGATAAAGCTAATTCTAACCTGGATTTTCTTTACCTCCACTTGCTCTACATGCTAGATATTATAAAACAAGCAGAGACATAGAGTAGTCAGGTTAGAATTAGCGAAGTTTTGCTCAAATTCTTTATTTTCTAATTACGTTAGGCTAGTCAATACAAATGATGAGAAGTTTACCCTGCAGATCACTACTAATCATCAAGAAGAAAAATCTCGAACAGCAGTCATTGCTGAGGATGTATCCCCCATAGGTCTGAGACCTGTGCGTGGGTAATGAGTTGAATGTTTGTGATTGATGAGCTAGACCTACAGTTTTAGGTGGGTTCCGAACCACCGGGAAGTGATTTTACAGCAGAGAACAGTGTGTTATTATGCTAAGAGTAGTGTCTCGGTAGAAATGAATTTGTTACAATTTTATTGAGACAGGCAGTGTCGTTGACCCTATAAGTAGCCATGGATTTACTATTAACTAATAGGCAATTAACTTGAAGGGAAGTGATAGCCGCGAGCCGTAGCAGGTATCTGTTCAATCAGAGAGATAAGCTGCGTTCTCGTTGTAACGGTGACCGATTAGATCGGCCAGCAAAAAAGACACTGTTCTCTGCTGTAAAATCACTTCCCGGTGGTTCGGAACCCACCTAAAACTGTAGGCCCAACTCATCAATCACCATCATCCAACTCATTACCCACGCACAGGTGTCAGACCTGTGGGCTCCATCCTCAAAAAAATAATAATAACTGCATCCCCAACTAATAACTTCAGGATATCGCATTAATACGTGTCGTTTTATTGTCATGGAAAAAAGCTGTATCACAGGGACATTTCCGATCGGGTACTGTACTCTCAGTTTACCTTCAAACACCCGCCTGAGTTCTTGGGATGATCACTAGACCACGCCAAGCTATTTTCTGTTTTTTGCTTATTGCCTTTCATTAATTTCTGCAATTTAATACTGAAGTCATTTCAAAATTTCCAAAGAGCCACTTTTGTCCCGCCTTATTGATGAGACATGTTTGAGTCGCAGATGTGTGACGCGATCTTGTGTGAAACATGTTTGAACGCCGTCGTAACATCTACGAGAATGTTTGAATTGAAAGATTTTCTATTTTCTTGGAGATTTGACGCCTAGTAAGATCGGTCTCCCCGAGTCCAAACCATAGTCAAATAGTGGATGACTGCTCATCATTTCCTGGAGGTATAACCGGCCTTAATAACTTTGGTGAAGCACCACTTAAATGTTTTAATGACTTAAACAGCTGAAGTATTTGTTTATATACTCTACTTGATCATCTTTTTTAATATTACTAGCTATTATAGTACCCGTCCTTCGTACGGATTATGTTTAGAAATAAGACTAAATTAATATGTTTCGGCTTATTTGATAGCAACGATCATAAAGTTGTTAGCAGCTTAGTAAACAACTTAGAACGTAAACAATTCAGTGACAGTAATCAGAGAGAATATTTGAGAACAGCTGATTGATATATCATGATAAATTACGTGATTTGTTCTTATGTGGTAATAAAACTTAGAAGAAATGTATCCAAAATCGCACAATACTTGGTTTTTAAACGTTTATTATTGTGTTAAAAAAAGAGTTAATTTAGTTTTTTATAGCTAAAGACATTGTCAAAAAGGTTTTCTATACTGATAAATAACTTTAATCCCGATCGATGCTCTCGTTTTTCAGGAGAAGGCCGCGTAAAATGCCTTCGGGGCCGTGAAAGACAGACAGAAATTGACAGAAATAAGACTTGTTTCGGCTTCTTAAATGTATAAAACGTAAAAATAACCAAAAAATATATAATTCTGATAAATGTACAGACAAAACTCTAATTTTATTTATATAGAAGATATGTGCCTTTAAGGTGCATAACCCTTTTAATGTTAATTTTTATAGGACTGTCACATTCGGCGGCTCTGCTAGCGCAGTTGGTTGGAGCGCTTGTCTGTGATAAGATAAGGGGCTATGGCTGGCTTCGTTTCCTACAGCCTTGGGTTCGAATCTCATTCAGCCATGGATGTTTCTCATCATTCATCTCATTACCCACGCACAAGTCTCCGGACTCATGTGGGCATCATCCGAAAAAATAAAAATGCTGAATACATGTGGCTTTTGTATTCCTTTCAATAAAACGGTGTGTGTTCCTATAAACGTCTCTTGTTTCTAGATTTGACGCAGGTTTTTCACCAAAGAATAGGCTATGGGTAACTGGCATATCCATGATACATATTTCTACGAGGGTTTATCTCCAGGGCTAGACGCCCATTGAAACGATCGACTTAACAAAAATGGAGGTGGTGTTGCCACCAAGATTTAAATGTGATGCAAGCATAACAAATATGCAATGATCCTAAATGTATGTAGATGTTGTCAAACATGGAAGTACATCTCTTACTGTTATTTTTCCCATTGTTGATGATACGGAAGTTTAAAGCTCTAAGAGCATGACTATTAAATTTATCAGTACTTATACAGTCATGACTGACATCAAGAGGTCTCTCCGGTCACTCGGGTCAAATACAGGCAGTCATCGGCCAAGTTTATGGGAGCCTTACCGATAACCGGTAAATGTTACCGGTGGCGCCTGATTGGCCAATTAAAGTTTTTTAATGTCTATGAATTTGAATAGACCAATCAGACGCCACCGGTATAATATACCGGTTACCGGCAAGGCTCCCAGGAACTCAAACCTTCAGTTTCAAGCTCTGTTTCCTCTAAAGCCTTTATAATTTATCACATGATAACGTCTCACACTGTTAAGCCTTTATTACACAGAGCCACTTTAGTAACTGTCGCACGGTACCTTTATGGCTATATTACACAGAGTTCAACAATGTCAACGTATACGAAGTCATACACGTGTTTACATCACTCAGCTCAGAAACAACTGATTTTTTAAACAAAATTTAACCGACTGGTGTAATTTCGCCATAAAAGTCGCATGCGACGGCGACTAAAGTGGCTCTGTATAAGGCTCTTATGTATGAACGCCGCTTTAGATTGTAGTTTCGGATAGGAATTCCGGTAAATTAATGTACAGGTTCAGCTCCTGGACTGTCATGTCATTGTATCTTAGCTATAAAAATTCCCAAGGAAAAAACTAAAGCGTGACTAAAAAGTACTAATCTTGGCTATTCAGAAAGGCAACTTGTCTTCCCTTGTACAACCTCTTATTTGCTAATTATGTTATTATTGCCAAAGACCATAACACTCATGCTTCGCGTATGGTATTGTGTTGACCAATTTATTATCTACATATTACAGACATATCCATTATTTTTTCGACAAATTTGTCTCTCCTACGGTTAGACAGGTGACCAGATCACCGGTCCAATGGATGGTTTCTCAAATCCGGAAATTAACATTAATTTCTTAATTAATTAATTTCAATTAATTTTTTTCTTCAGCATTTAGATTCCATAAATTACTTTTTTAAATTATTTATACTTAAATAAAGTGCTAACGCGCACATTTAAAGTAGCTAGACGTACCAAGCAATGACCTCATACAAAGATTAGAAAATTTAGGAATCGTGGCAAGCAAAACTACAAATGTCAGTTCTTCCATAGTTTTCAAACCTCTTTGCGAGAAGCGGCATTCAAAGATTTTTACAAGAACAAGAAATACAGAAAAAATGCGTCTTGAAAAGTTAGATCTAGATTGAATCTAAATCATTGTTCTGACGAATCAGATTTTTCCTGTCACTCCACTGAACTTGGATCGACCAAAGACTGAGCAGAATAGCTTATTTGCAACCCCTCAAGTTGGAGTACCACATCTCTGCTGGTAATGATGAATATTGGATATTCATTTGTGAAACATAAGCTATTTTCTGGATATGGTGACTGAGAAAATATGTTTTTTGAGGTTGACTTTTGTAAACTCAATTTTATCCAAGTTACAAAATTCTGGCCAGTCCCTACAATTTGCAAATCAATGATTAGCTCACGACAGAGTCCAGATATTTTTGTGAGTATAACACAGTTAAACTTGTTAAATTATCGAGTAAATAATATACTTTGAGAATGGTAAATCTACCAATTATCGGCCACTTTTATACCTTTAACCTAAAAAAATAAGCGTTTGTTAATAAAGTTATTGACAGAAAATTATTCATTGGTTTCTTATCTTTCTAAAAACACATTAAGTTTGAAAATCGATTAGAAACTAGACTTAGTAGGCTGTGATCTCACGACATGTATGAAATTTTGCCGGTTTTTCAAGATTCAATTTTTACATAATTTATTAATTGCAAATTCCTCAGTGCTATCAATTCTTTTTACTGATAGCACGATACTGTCATTGAGTGGCCGATATTGGGAAGGTTCATCATTATGGGCATGAGTTTAAAAATAAGTAGGCCTATTAATATAAATTTCTGGGGGTTTTCTTCGTTAGGCCTATAAATGGTGAGAGTGAGTGGAAAAACCATTGATATTCACTTCAATAACCTTGACCTTTTTTAATAACCCTAGATTGATGATACTTAATAATGTCTCAGGCATATCTTAAATATAAATATTGGCTCTAAAGTCAAACTTAACCTTAATCAGCAGATAATTGGTACGTTTACCTTAGGCTAACATGTAATGAATCGATTTGAACTACCTGTTAGAAGAGGTTGCACTATCCTGTTCTGTAGATGGGCCTGGGTTTTCCAGTCTTCATTGGCAATTCTCATTTCGTGTTCTTTATTCATTTTCACAGGTGTAATTTATTCAAAACTTCATTGATCGGGCAACTTGCTTGGGATAGGACCAGTTTGAACAGAGCGACTCAATTTAATATGTGTAAGGCACTTTTCTATAAACAAATTGCATCCCCACACTCGTAAGATTAGCCTAACCTCAACTCACATGACATAAATACAATAAAAATTACTCTTCTAAACATTCATCTCCTAAATCCTCCATAAACTAATTGATATAGCAATGTCAGAAATGCCGTAGACAAAAGGTTATGAGCACGAACACCAATCACCACTATCTTCTGCCAAGATTCCACGACAGAGAACGAACAACCTCACGACTCACTACTCACGACGAATTAGTGGAATTACTATACTAATGCAAGCTGCTAGCTGCAACTCGGCGGTCTCCGGTCTGCTCTTAGCGTCTACAAACACAAACGTGTTATCATGCCAATGCCAACTAGACTGTGTTTCAAGTTGCAAGCCTGCTTCCACTGCCTGTTGGATAAAACTAAACTGCACATATTCCAGTATGTAAATGCAAATTTTTTTAAATTAATATTCAAGCCAAATCCTATACTTTTGGAATATTATGAATTCATAAAATAGAATAATAAATGTACGAATAATTCATTGTTGGGAAATGCAAGGCTGTTAAAAGTAAGATCAGCTCAGGAGCTGCCCCAGCTGAACATTTGTAGACACAATAGGATTTTGCTGACCTTTTTTGCGTAATTTACTCAACGTACTTCTTCCTGCCCCATCACCAGTAACTTCCAATTATTTGGGGCCACCTTTCCAATTACCTTGGGGTCACCCATGGATCAGTTCATGGCCTCCTCTAACAAGGCCGCGGCCAACGATGTGGCAACTCCGCAATCACCTCCATTCGCCGGCCTACTCGCCACACTCTCCACAAACTCTTCGTTATATAAATATAAACATTTCACTTCTCAACAGATCTGACTTGTCTTATACTCCTTAACTGGAGTCTCCAAGACGTAATCTACAAAAAAAAAAAAAAAAACAAAAAAAAAAAAAACAATTTTTATTTTATATATATGATCATCCCGATTTGTTTTAATTCCTAACGAAAGGAATATGTGAAGCACTGCACTGTCAGGACGTTCGGTACGTTTTAGAGTTGAAGCGTTTTTGCTTAGATCTGCAGGCAAGTTGGGAAATAGTTTTGGAACAGCGCTAGGACTTAACAAAGGTTTATCTCGTTCAAATTGACACAATTTACCATTGCTGTTTCTAAAGTTATCTATCCAAATTAATTCGGTTTCATGAAAGTGTTTTATTCAAAGATACGCACGTTGGGGAGGAGTCCAATTGGAATGAGGTACAGTACGTTTCCACTCACTATGGCGCTTTTCATCTTTTGGAAAACCAAACACTTGGACGTAGCCCTTTTTACCGCACTTTGGTAATTGCTGCTACACCCTGGAGCAACACACCTGTCTGGCATTATTGCAATAGTCAAAAGTAGTCAAATCCTCCGAAAATCTATCATAACAAGCGTTTAAACATTTGCACTGCATGGAAGCTCCATATGAACTAGTGCTACAGCGGCTGGCTCGATAGGCCGGGACTGCTGCGTTGCCACATTTCCCTTGCCGCGGCCTTGTTAGAGGAGGCCATGATCAGTTGCAATGATCACCTGAACGTTTCAGGCGTCAGGCCTGGCGCAAATAGAAATGCAGACGTAAAGATTCTTTGTGAAACAGAAATAAAAAGCCTGCTGTATAGCACTACCGTTTTGACTCAGTTGACTGTGACTGCTAATGTGCATATTGCATAATCGGCTTGAAAATGAACATGCATTGTCTATCCCCCACCTAACATCAACTGGCGATTACAAGCTGGCAAGTTAGCGAGTGGCAAAACTACTAAACCTACCCAGCTCTATCTTCAACAATGTATAAAGACAACGCACTGTACACGGTACATACTTTATGATAAGAGATCAAAAAATATAATAGAGAAGTTGCGCAAATCTACGATAATCTGATTCAAGCCACTTGTACACTCACGTGCAAGAGTGTGGACAATTGTACAACAAAGAGGTAAAATGGTTGAATCCTTACCAAATTCAGAGCGGTACAGTATGTAATTGACCGAACGTTGCATGTTATTGCAAATTGTTATATTATAATAATGATTTAAGTTGAAAAAATGTATATTTGTGTATTTATTTATTGTATTTTTGAAAGAAGAATAAATTGAATTGAGGTCTCCATTTCAAGTCGACCATTTTCATTTGTTTGTGTGCAACGCATTTTTTGCTAGATGCGTGGAGAAAATTCTATGAAATTTTGCATGGAAGTTCCTGCAAAAAAGCCCCATCAGCGATGTATGTGTAAGGATTTACAAAACTAGGTTATCCCGGGTCGCACGAATGTGGCGACTTTATTAAACTTTGTAAAATACATTCCTATTGTAGATTTTTCAATTCTTCTTCTTTTTCTTCTGCTTCTTCCTCTTCTTCTTTTTCTTCTGCTTTTTCCTCTTCTTCTTTTTCTTCTGCTTCTTCTTATTCTCATTTTTCTTTTTCTTCTCCTTTTCCTTCTTCATCTTCTTTTTATTCTTCTTTCTCTTCTTCTTTTTCTTCTGCTTCTTCCACTTCTTCTTCTTCTACTTCTTCTTCTCCTTCTTTTTCCTCTTTTTTTTATTCTTATTATTTTTCTTCTTATTCTTTTTCTCCCTCTTTCTCTTTTTCTTCTGCTTCTTCCACTTCTTTTTCTTCTTCTTCTACTTCTTCTTCCTCTTATTTTTCTCCTTCTTTTTCCTCTTCTTATTATTTTTCTTCTTATTCTTTTTCTCCCTCTTTTTCTTTTTCCTCTTCTTCTTTTTCTTCTGCTTCTTCCACTTTTTCTTTTTCTTCTTCTCCTCTTCTTTTTCTTCTTCCTCTTCTTATTCTCCTTTTTCTTCTTCCTCATCTTTCTCTTCTTATTCTTCTTTTTCTTCTTCTTGTTCTTCTACTTCTTTTTCTCCTCTTTCTTCTCCTCTTCCTTCTTCCCCTTCTTCTTCTTTTTTCTCTCTTTCCTCTCTCTCTTCCTCTTTATCCTATCCTCCCACCCTCTCTTTCCTCTCTCTCTTCCTCTTTATCCTATCCTCCCACCCTCTCTTTCCTCTCTCTCTTCCTCTTTATCCTATCCTCCCACCCTCTCTCTGAATGAACAATGAATAATAAACTTTTTGTTTCAAAACAGCTGATCATCAAATCATAAGTTGAAATGTGAAAATGTTCAGCTCACCGATCCCTATGTTAAAGAAGCAATGGCAAAAATTGAAACTTTGCTCGTTCATTCCTCATGTCCACGATGACTTTTTTCAAAATGTAAGACCTTATCAAACATCTACTCGATGAGATCATTCAAATGAGACGTGAACGAACAAAATCGGTCGAGAAACCACCGAGGAGTTGTCATCACAAAAAAACATGTTCGCCTATTTTATATAAAGATTTGCTTGCATTTAAAGGATAATTCTAAATTTAAAAAGGAAAGGCACTCTATACGAAACAAACATAAGTTATGATTTAAGATGAGCCATTCAAAACGAGCTTTCATATGCATTTTTTAACAACACTAATAGATGATTTGTCGAACAAATTAATATTTCAATTTTAAAAAAATATTCACTCCACCCTCTCCAATTCTTAAAAAAACGTTAGTACGTTTCCTATTGAACAAATTATAATTCTGCAACAAATAAAATTTTTGGTATAAGGAGATTAACAATGAATGAATAAATCTTCAACTTATGTTTATTGCACATTTTTAGACCAATACCATTTTATTTTTGCTATCAAAAGTGCTTATAACTAACACACAACACAGTATACATACAAGACAACATTTTTGCAATAATGCAGTACAGCTGAATAATATTACTACAGTATTAGGTAGTATTATTCTGGAAAATATATTTTAAGAAACCTGTACTTTATTAAACTTGATTGGCCATGAGTTCTTTTTACAGAATTTACATAACTTTCAAATCGAAAAGCTATTGGATCATTTAATCAACGGTTCAATTTTACAATAATTGCATTTTGCACACGTCAGTACCATAAAAATATAATCTGTAATTACATAATTACATATTTTTTCCTGGTCATTACAATTTCATAACAAAGTTAATAAGTTGTTTTATTGCATCATTTCAATAGAAAAAGCAAAGCCATACTTGCCAACAGGAAGTTTTTACAAACATCATAAGATTTCTGAAATACAAGTAGGCTACAGTAGAAAGCCATTTATTATTCTGATCGTTTTGAATAATCTGGAACTTATCAAGAACAGAATCAACTCATCAGGTTAATCGGATACAGAACAAGAAGTAATTAATTAATAGTATTAACCTTTCACAATCCGGTGAAAATCCAGACATTCATAGGGAAGGGAATATTAAATTAGGGTTTTCCACAGTTCAAAGAGTGTACTTGTTGAAACAATTTGGATAGATTTTTGGAAAATGAGAAGTGATCTTTAGAAAAGGAGGGCCTTGGACGACTCCACAATCACTAGGAAATACTCCACATTTTCAGCTCTGTAAATTATATTCTGAAATATTGATGGCAAGGGAGTTTGTACTGCAAAATTTATTACTAAATTTTATATTGAAGGTTTAATAATGAAGAAATTTTATTGCGATGAATACAAGTGTGTTCAATAATATATTGAAGTGTGTTCAATAAAATATATGAGAGATTTCATAAACGATAACATAAAATTTAAAAAAAATATCATAGTCATAAAAATAAAAGAGAACTTTGTTCAGGTGTGATCTGAAAACTCTGACACCAGACCTAAGCCAGTCAGGTAACACGTTATTATTATTATTATTATTATTATTATTATTATTATTATTATTATTATTATTATTATTATTATAAAAGATAAACAAACTACTGTAAAGTAAGGAACTGAAAAAATATTTTCAAAAATAAATGAATTAATACGACACTAAAATCTTATTTTAGCCAATATTCAACTCGAATAAAAAAATCCGGCCATAAAATAAATAAAACAATTTTTTTTTAAATATAATAAAAGGTGAAAATTAATATAATAAAAATAATTAAGTAACTACTTTTTCTTAAAATACTGTATTCTAGTGAGCATCAAATATAAAAAGGTAATTGTCGTACATACTTCATTATTATTTTAAGTAGATTATAGAAGGTAGTAGGGATAACATACCCAAAGTTGTATAATAAATAGAACTGTTAAGAAAACTTTGGTTTGAGATCGAGTGACTAGAAATGGATTTATTTTTGATGAATCTATCAAGCCCATAATCCATTACTTCATCCAAATGGACAATGGCCATCATGGATCTGGAAACGAGACCTCCAAATTACAATTACTTTGACACTTTTACGCCCAGTTGCACGAAAGAAAACTAAATTTAACCACCGTAAGATGACGTCATCTTACGGTGCTCAATAGGGAAGTCGTTGCACTGGCTCCGTCAAATGACGTCATCTTACGACCGCTCAAGACTGCGCTTGGATGGGTGACCGTGCTTCAATTACTTGATGTTACAAGCTTTATTATGACTCACCCGGTGGTTCGGAACCCACCTAAAATAGTAGGTCCACCATGTTCCCCGTAACATGGCACAAACGGCGAGGTGGAACTACCCGTAAGGGTCTCCCCACCATTAAAAGCCATACGCTTATTATTATTATATTACAGTGGTCAAGTTTCTACGCTAGTCGACTCACTATTCAGGTTGGAGTTCCCTTTAATTCTTATTAACTTGACAATCATTGTCGTCATTAATAATGCCTTCCCTGAAACGTTATTTATTAATTTTAAAAAATGTTTTATTGTTTGCTCAATAACATATTTGTAAAACATTATTACAACAAAATTTGTATCACATTCAATTCAATTGTATGATGGAGTATTGTTAATTCAGTGCAGACTGTATGGAAAACTGTCCTGAATGTTGAAAAACTTGATGGAACTGATTCAATCACGCGACAAAACGAATTTTAAAGCGAAAGATTGGTGAAATACTGTACCAATTTATATTAATTATCAAAAATTTAATACAGCCATGGATGTTCCATACATTAGTTTTTGTCACACTTTGATTATCTCTTCTCATATTCATGTACCAATTTATATTAATTATCAAAAATTTAATACAGCCATGGATGTTCCATACATTAGTTTTTGTCACACTTTGATTATCTCTTCTCATATTCATACAAATCTTTTTTCAAATACTGTAAATTCTAATATAAACTTAAAAAAACAATTTTAAATGGAAATTAACTCACGTTATGGCGTGACGGCCGTTTCGCTCTGTTGTCTAGAGCATCGTCAGACGACCCACAGTACACTGATTCAAGGCATGAGTTTGAGGGTTAGTTATGTTGGAATGGTGAAGGGGTGGTGAGTATCTCATCCCCCCACCCCTTCACCATTCCAACATAACTAACCCTCAAACTCATGCCTTGAATCAGTGTACTGTGGGTCGTCTGATGATGCTCTAGACAACAGAGCGAAACGGCCGTCACGCCATAACGTGAGTTAATTTCCATTTAAAATTGTTTTTTTAAGTTTATATTACATATTAGTGGAAACAAGATGGATGTACAACATCACTGTAAATTCTTTTAGAAACAAGTGTATCAATCAGATGCACGCGCTAGCGGGAGTCCTGATTAACAAGACTGGGCAGTATTGAATGTAGTCATATTTCAAGTTACCTCAATCTCATAGCAGATATAATAATTCTAGACAGGAATTCGCATATTTTTTACAATAATTCACCTATGTGGTTGGTTGGCATTCACATTTTACACTTTTCATAAGATTTTGCTAAAATATTACAATAAAAAACAACACATACCAAACACTAAACACAAATAAAAACCTGAAAAATAAATAAATTGAATAAATATTACTAGTCAATGACTCACCTACCTTAATATAGTTTTTTGAAATTAAAGTAAACGAATGAGAGCTAATTATTTGTTGTTGAAACTATTTTGTTTAAGAGGCCAATTTATTCAGAAGCTCAAATGATTTATGTAGCATATAAAGAAAAATGAATGGTTAGAATTATATAAGGAGTTGAAGTATCTTAGAATATGTATGATTAAAATATTAAGATATTAACAGAAGAAATACTGTTTTATATGAAATGTAGAAACTAATTTGTTCCTTTTTAACATGTAAGAAATTTCTGATCATTTTGGCAGGCATTACTTTAACTTGTGACAAGAAAATATACTAAAATAAATGATTACTGTTATGTATAATACCTTTAAATTGTGACAAGAAAATATACTAAAATAAATGATTACTGTAAAGTAAAATACCCTTAAATTATGACAAGAAAATATACTAAAATAAATTGCTGCAATGTATGACACAACTACCCTTAGGCTGGATTAACTACTAACTGAAACATTATTATCTACATTACAATACTTTTATTCCTTTCTAATATTGAATTGTTTGAAATTCAGGTACTCTATTATTTATTGTATGCGTGTGTATATGTTAAGACTATTGTAATTGCACTTTTAATGAACACCGGTAACATACTGTAACAATAAAAATTACTTGTATCTATAACTTTATAATCTGCCTCTGAATAGAAACCCATGAGTGCTGAACAATAATTATTATTATTTCTTGTAATGCTGAAAAGTTGCAACCTAAGAAAAGTTGTAAAGAAATAAATTCGTGATTATTGCTGGTTGTTATCACTCTATTTCAATGTGTAAATCAAAATCCAAGTAAAAGATCAGGACCAAACTGAGAAAACTATGACATTTTAACATGTAAATTATTTCACAGGTATTACACATAAAATAACACAATAAAAATATTAAGAGCACTCATGAATTTTATCAAAGACAAATTTTTGAACAAATAAATCAGAGGGTAAATGCTACTTTACATAATTTTGTATTGGTTGCTAGTCATAGCTGGTTGTGAACAAATTCAAAAATTATATTGCAATATTGATGACTGGAATTTAAATACTTTTATAAAGCCGATAAAGGAATTACATAGTATTTACACAACAATTGTTTGCAGATTTCAATTACACAACCTAATAAAAAGTATGTAAAATAAAACACATTGATATTTAGAATACATTATTTCAGGTAAAGTATTTTTACAATTTATTTTTTCAGCTATGCTACTCGTATTGTAATCTATATGACTATGCCTGAATGAAAATATTCAAAAGAATATTTTCTTTAGTGTTATCATAAAAATAAATTGAATACTATATCAATACAAAGTATTATCAAGTCTTCGTTACATCAGACACGCAATACTCAGTTAATATTATTATCTTTGCATTTAATATATTCAGTGAATAACAGTTTTTTCTACTTTCATGATAAAAATATAACTGCATTACAATACATCTTCAATGGCAAACATGGCTTACATAACTCAATTTTCACATTATTTATACAATGTGAAAATCTTTATAGAATATTTCAATCATCTATTATACTCGTGGTATTCGAAAACTGATCAACATATCATCTACAATATTATGAACAATATTCAGACTATTGCAACAAAAAAAAGTCCTTCAGGATAAAAGGAACTCCTGTTGCTAACAGGAGTGTTGAAAACAATGCAAAGGTTGCTTCAATAGTTTACATACATGATAATGAAACAAATAATCATAATTAAAACTCTGCATGGAACAATATAAATACAAAAGCTTATTTAAACCTAATGGACAAACACAATGAACGATCAAAGTACATAAGTACAATACTGACTAGGACAAAAATAAAAAGGGGCAATTGTAAATAACGAAGTCAAGTAGTTATCTATTGTAATAAATATTTACAACAGATCTACTAGACTTACTTTAATATACTTTATCTACGACCATGTCATAATGTATACATTACAGTTTCACAATTGATGCCAAAACAGCTGTCTTTTCGAAATGCTTTTTGGAACCCGTTGCATAATGAGCTCATTATAGTACAGGTTCTACATTATAACACGGGTTCTGGACCAATCAGAAGCATTTTTGATGGAATCAATATCGTAATTCAATATTGTGAAACTATCAACTGATTTGATTAAAGTGCTACACCAGCTGCTTTAACCTAACAATCTACTATAACTTCTCGTATTTGAGATGAGAGGTTAGGTATCTCTGACAGACACAGGTAAAATGAAATTGTTTCAATTAAATGTATACTAGTGGTCGTAGATAAAATAGTGTATGCAACGATTTTATTTGGCCATTAAGGCACTCGTGAGATATTTATAACACTCGCATTCGCTCGTGTTATAACTTACATCTAACTCGTGCCTTAATAAGGGTCAAAATAAAATCGTTGCATAAACTACTATTCCAAGACTTTCAAAAGACATTCAATAAAATAATAGGATACAAAAAATATACAATAACTGTACATAAATATTAAATAAAATCATTGAAATAAAATGAGCATGAAAAGGGTTCTGACTTGAACTAGAGTTGAATGACCACTCAATTTTTTCCATACATTTTTCTAGAAGTACAAAGATACAGTACAGTTCAAGTTCGCTAAAAGCCTGTCTATCACCTGAACATGTGAGGTAGAGATGAAAAAAAATGGGACTTCCAATATTTTCGACTACTATAACTCAAGTTAATATGTTTTATTGTAGTTTTTAATGAAAACCAAAATAGCATTACACAATATACAATACTTGAAATTGTAAAGAAATAAATAATTTTAGGTTAGGTTAGTGGATAAATAAATTATTCCCCTTTCAGTTTATGATAGAGTTCAACTTTGAATTGTACAAGATTCTTACATCGAGTGAGAGAATTGATAAAATAGACACGGCTAATTCTCTGTTTCAATGTGGCGTGATAGGTGAAATAAGTTATGATGGTAAGAATTTCAATGGAGTGAGTTATAATAGGAATTTTAAATCCTACAAATTATCCTACAAAAATAGAGTTAATTTTGCAATAACTGTATTGCAAACCTACAAATTACCAAGAACTATACCGTAATCATAGTGGTTTTTACCCCTCAATTTATATTGGCAGTGGATTTCGAACCACCGGATGGAGAAAATAGAATACCGTGGTATAGAGAACCTGCCTGCTACCCTGACGGTCTCGTGTTCGATTCCCCAACCAGGCCTGACATTTTTGTATGATCATTCATTTTATTACCCACGCACAACCCCGGTTGATGTCGAAATCATCCTAAATAAAAATATTAGCTGCCGCGGTCACCCACACAATCGTAAATACTGGTACTTGCGACTTAGCATCGTGATCTCTTGGACGTTAGTATCCAAATAAAAAAATATATTTAAAAAAATGACTAGATTATTAATGGTAAATAAAAAACAAAAAATTGTTTACAACAGTGGTACTGAAAATATTAATAATAATATTAATCTTTGGCCATTATATAAAACAGTACTATGATCATCAAAATTATGTACCGGATTTACAACCTGATAGGGATGGAGTTTTACAATAAACTCTATACTTTGTTTGGGAAAAATTCAAATGCTCAATGATTATTTGTTACAATGGTTGTTTTTCACATTCATCGAATAATTTATCAAATTATTAATTACAAAAGACACTATCAAGTGTAATTATATTATATGTGGTGCATGTAGCCTAACAATTAAATCAAGATCTTGACACAGACGAGCATCTTTCTGCTACTAAGAATCATTATTCATTAATACATAAAATTAATAAAACAAAAATAACAAATACCTTGGCTTTTGATATAAAAATAAAATAGTTGACTTTTTGAGTCATGGTAATACTTAAAATAATATTATATTACTCAAAAATATTAATAATACTGTAAATAAATAAAAATATTCATTATATTATGCAGCTATCGAGGTGAATGAAAAGAAATTGATCATTATCCTTTCTATTCGATCAGCATAAATAAAATGATACTGTCAATTTGACAAGATTGGTCTCTTATTTTTTTTTAACTAGGTTACTTTTGGTTTAGTTTTAATTACGTTATTTTTGGTTTAGTACAGTACTTCTTTTCTTTAGTCTAAGCATATTTTTCTAGTAAAAAGTTCATTAATTGCATTGTTTAATGCATTAATGCCCGGTTTCTAGATCGTTCATTAAGTTTAATGGATCATTAACTCACAGCTGGAGCAATGTTAACCCATTGCTCCAGCTGTGAGTTAATGATCCATTAAACTTAATGAACGACCTAGAAACCGGGCATAAATGCAATTAATTGCATTGTTTGTTTACTAAATAATTATATGAATTTGTTTGAACGATCACTGATAATCCTGAAATTAAGTTATGCAATAAGCTCTCAAGTCCACATGGTAGCTTGAGAATAGTTTTTTTTTAGAATAAGCTCTTTAACAAATATATGAAAAATTGCTGAAAAATAAATTTAATTGTTAGAAATTTGCTTAATAACTGATAGTAAAAGACTAGAACCATATTTGTATAAATTGAGAAGACTAGAAAAATGACTAAATTCTCACATAAAATAGTTACTCTTATTGGTATATAAATAATTATGTAAAACTACTAAGCACAAAAACAAGGTTCACAACAATAAGTGAAACAAATTTTCACCAAAAACAAAAATTTGTTTTATGAGGGGTTCCTATAAGAAAATATAAATGCTTACACTCTATGCAAACTGAAAGCATATTTTGTATAAATAATGATTTGATCAAATATTTTTTATAATTCCTATGTAAATATTTTTCGCACTCATTAAACCAGGTTTTGACTAATAATCGAGGTAAATTCCATAAATGATTACTCCGTGTACAGGATCTGAAAACAAATACCTTACACACTGATCATGTTATCAAATAAGCTAGAAAAACCCAAATGCCACTACTACTCACTCTGGTTGAGTATGAGATGATTCATATTTAAATGTATTATGAACTAAGGTTGGGTAAGGTATTATTCAGGTTGAAGGTACTATTCTTCAACACAACCTGTTTTTATGATAAGTTAGAATAGAAAACAACAGTTATTCCTAGTTTTTTTTTTAAATAAGTTCATAACTTATTTCAGAATTTTTGAACATCCGAGTAATTTTTGGAATATTCCTTTTTGGTTATAAATTGGAACTTAAAGGTAAAACAAAATTGTAAATAAGGACAATAGGAGATTATTAACATGTTTGATGAACTTTACCCATCTCTTCTACGCAGTTGTTGAGCTTATTTGTTTGACTAGATTTCGGTACTAGGATACGATTCAGGGAGCAATTTCTAATGACACCATTCAACATCCAGTGTTCTCCATCACAGTGATTTACCTAGAAGCAAATTCAAGATCTTTATGTTTCCTCAAAAATAAAATCATGACACTCATTTTAGGAACATGTATATAAATATGAATGATAGACCTGCAAATGTAAAACCTGAGAGCAAGGATTAGTATAGGTGGAACAGCACAAGAATGGCATTGGCCTCCATAATACTACTTGACAGCCGATGCCATTCTTGTGCTGCGCCACCTATACTAATCCTTGCACTCAGGTTTTACATTTGCAGGTCTATTATTCATATTTATATACATGTTACTATAAACGTGTTACCTCCATAACACTACTTCACTGCCGATTCATTCTCGTGGTGCGCCACCTAAAGAACGAAATAAAGAATAATATAAAAGAGAGAGAAAGTGAGCTATCGATTCATCAACAGACAAAGATCAATGAAATGCAAACAGTTGAATCAAAGTTAAAATAAAATAAAAAATAAAAAAAAAAGTGCACACCCATAACAGGAATCGAAAAATAATTACTTTGAACTAAAACTTGTGATTTACTAAAACAAAAATAAGAAAACCTAATTTTTAAATTGAGCCGTGCCCTTGTAATTTTTTTTAGGATGAAGCCCACATAGGTCTGAGACCTGTGCGTGGGTAATGAGTTGGATGATGGTGATTGATGAGTTGGACCTACAGTTTTAGGTGGGTTCCGAACCACCGGGAAGTGATTTTCAGCAGAGAACAGTGTGTTTTTTGCTGGCCAATCTAATCGGTCACCGTTACAAACAGGCTTTCTTAGTAATGGCGAAGGTGATATTGTGGAAGGTATCCATAATGAATAATAAGACGAAATTGTCACAACCACATTTATTAAAAGTTCGAGAAACTAGTTTCGGTTAAGAGTAAGGCTACTCTGTACTTCAGTTTTCAGTTTGATTGAGATTGATAATGGTGTAACAACCGAAACTAGTTTCTCGAACTTTTAATAAATGTGGTTGTGACAATTTCGTCTTATTATTCATTTCGTTACAAACAGGACCTACGAGAACGCAGCTTATCTATCTGATTGAACAGTTACCTGCTACGGCTCGCGGCTATCACTTCCCTTAAATTAGGCGAGATTAAAATATTGTGGTATTGTACATTGGTCAACTGATTTTGGGCCCTGCTATTCAACGCATCAAACGACGCTCCTCGTTTTTACGGCGCCAAATAACGTGTTTAGACATCGAGAATACATTTTTATACTCCGACGTGCGTCGTTTGACTGTTTTTTTTTTTTAGAAAGTCCCATAAACAATGTGTCAAACGACGTACGTCATCTAAAACACGTTAGTTGGTGCTGGAAAGATGTGAAAAATTTTTTTCGTCAGTTGATGCGTTGTATAAAGAGATTTTCTTTTCTAATTATTTTGAGCTCCACTGCTCCTTGCTAAGTCAGCTGTCTATTTGGCAACACCACCATTATTGTTTTCCCACCCAACTAATTCCATAGACTACTTTGCAAGCGTTCATCAACATAGATTTTACCCCGTTTTTATAAGTTTTCTCTAATAGTTTCCAATAGAATTTATTCTATTTTTTAACATAGAAAATGGACGAACGACTGCAGTACAATTTTCAATTGTTAATAAACTTAAAAAGTTGTTTCGAGTGAAAATATATTTTAAATAATTTATTTAACATGGATAAATAGTTATTAAACATACATATTATTGTTAACTTTTTGTTGTAAATTTAACTACTTGCAGTCAGTTTTAGATTGTGAATATATAAAAAATGTACTCACACAATAAATATTCACAATCTAAAACTGACTGCAAATCGTTAAATTTACAGCAAAAAGTTAATATTAACAACGCAGATCGTTATGGAACAAGAAGTCCAAGAATATTATTGTTATTTATTAAACATATATAACATAGTTGAATTTAGCAGTAAAAAAGATTGAAGGGAAAAAGAATTTCTGGATGAGAGAATTAAAGGAGGATACACAACAAGTGGATTAATTTCGGAGGAGGAGGAGGAGGAGGAGGAGGAGGAGGAGGAAGTGGAGGAGGAGGAGGAGGTGGAGTAGAAGAAGAAGAACAATAAGACGATGATGATGAAGAGAGAAGAATACGGATAAGAAGAGGATGAAAAATAATAAATACCGTAAATGCTGCGATCATCGTGCTATTTCATCAGCCATTTCTCTGTCTCTTTCTACCTCGGTTGGATGCATTCGTTTCCGATGAGAGAAACAGTTTCCTGAGCTAGCAAATGCTTTCGGGCAGTATGGACACTGATAAGGACGCGCGCCAGTATGCTGATTTATGTGGAACTGATACAAGAAAAAAAGAGTGCTTCAATTAAACACAGAAAATGAACTACAAATATAAGTATCCACTAGTATGATATGAAAACATTCTCCAAATAAGTACACAAAAACACAGCACATTTTCAACATAGGTGCCATAGTCACTATACAAGAAACAGGCACCTTCTTATTTCAAGTTTGGCTAAGAAGGCTTTACACCAGAGACACTACAAACGCTTAGCACCAAAACTTTACAATCTAATTCCAAGAAACATACAGGAAGTAACACACAGCAAGAAATTCAAAACCGAAGTACACTGGTCTGGACAATAAACACAGAGAGACAAACTATAGAAACCATGATTTCAAACAATATGTGAGTTCACTAACCTAATTTTAAAACACTAACGGCCAGTTGCATGAAAGAAAATTAAATTCAACCACCATAAGATGACATCATCTTACGGAGCTCAATAGGGAAGTCGTTGCACTGGCTCCCTCAAATGACGTCATCTTATGGTAGTTAAATTTAATTTTCTTTCGTACAACTGGCTGTGAATCTTGAAAAATTTAAATTGCAAACCTACTCTACTCATGCCATAGTGGAGTGGGTTAATTTCCACACAAAAAATGTTTATAAAAATGTAATCTTTGGTAGTTTTAGTCATGTAGTTTTATATGTACGGTATTTGTTTAGATTTAGTTTTAAATGGAAATAAAATATTTATTTAAATGACTACACTAGCGTAAATAAAAACTAGAGTAAAAAGTATTTTTTTTAAATAAATTTATTTACAGAAATGGAGTACAATGAAGTTATTAGCGTTATTACCGACTACTATAAAAATGCAAGTTTAAATTTATTACACATGTTCAGATGAGACCCGAGGCGTGGGCTGAATAATCTGTTTCAAAATTTCCTCCAAAATGGGATCAAAACTAACAATTTTTGGAAAC
This sequence comes from Conomelus anceps, assembly GCA_948455865.1. Classification (NCBI taxonomy): domain Eukaryota; kingdom Metazoa; phylum Arthropoda; class Insecta; order Hemiptera; family Delphacidae; genus Conomelus; species Conomelus anceps. The sequence goes on along the minus strand of OX418217.1, from coordinate 9,207,784 downwards.
TTAGTTGCCAATAGTTGTCGAGTATCACAGTCAAAGAAAATTGAAACTTGGATTCCAGGTTCATGTAAGAACCTAGATGAGTACTAAGTATTTTTTCCCCGAATGGGGATATTAGATGGTAATATAATGGGAACATTCTTTAAAAATGGGCAAAAATTCATAATTTTTTGAATTTTGTATAAATTTCGCGGATAATTAGGAAGTAACAGTTCAATCAAACATTCTAATGATATAAAAATACAATTTATTACTTAAAGTCAGTACTGGGATGCAAAACAAACGCACTTCCAAAGTGATTAAATTGACAATAAAATATCTAATATTGTAATTAGCATGTTGTTTATCACGATGTTTGATGGCCTAACGTTGTTTCACGTCCCAAATATGAACTCTGACTGAATTCACCCACATTGAAGTGATGCAGTATGAACTTGTGAACAGTTCAGATTTTTCTTGACAAGTGATATTATTTTTTAATTAGGAAGTGGTTATTCATACGACTTCAATCTGTGGCTACAGCTATACAAGCTATAAAGAACAAATCATCTTCTTTTTTGTAAAATATTGAAAATACAGTTCTGAAACCGGTTTTAATCGATTTGTCGTTTAATTTTACCTTATCCTATATCCATCATATATATCTAATGTAGCTCATATTCCAGCATTGCATAGGCCCACATCCACAAACAAAATTTCAGTAGGTGAATCGGTTGTCTTTATGAATACATTTTCTGATAGAAGGATGTTGTAATGTAACAGCATAATCAATTTATTTGCCATGAATTTTCACAAAAGGAGGTGTTGGCTTTCAAAAGAAAAAATGATGAGGTCAGTGAAAATTCATGACAAGTAAAATTGTGCTGAAAAAACGAGTGGCTCGGGGCAGTCGGCGTCGAGTACGGGAGCTGGTCACATCTACGGCAGATGACCCGCCCCACTCTTCCCTGCTAAGCGAGTGACCGTTTGTGAGTAATTCATTATTGTTCATTCTTGATAAGCTCATTAGCATTTATTATTTGTTATTATAACTGTAAAATAAAATAAGATTCTTTTCATGAAATTAATCTGGTCATTTTAATAGCAGCACCTTTCCTCGTAGTACCGGAAACACCTCTCGTATGCCAAGCGTTACCCCATTAGAAAATAGACAAGTATTAGGCTATGCTTACTCAACCTCCCCATTTTCAATAATTTATTGCAATGTATTTTATGCATCGAAATTGATAGTTTGTAGCATCTATTGATAGAGTATATTGATAGAGTACATATTGATAGAGTGGATTCAAGTTAATACATTTATTTATTCAGTAGCGTACTCACTTTGAGATCCTGATTTCTTTTAAACGTTTTTTCACAAAGAGGACACTTGTGAGGACGAAGAGTGCTGTGAGTGATACTGTGAGCACGAAGAGTGCTATTGGTCGGATAGACACGACCACACACCAGACACGGATATTGCACTCCTCCATGATATTCTTTGTGTCGGTACAAGTTTGATTGTGTCTTGAATCTGAAGTCAAACGAAATATATATTGAATGAAACATATTTATTTATTCATTCATTTACTGTGACAAAATAACATTGATTGCAAAGATCCAACAGACTAAAGGCCGGTTGCACGAAAGCCAATTAAATTTTATCCCTGTAGAATGACGTCATTCTACGGAGATCAAACTTAATGGAGAGAATTTAGTTGCACAAAGGACAATTACAAGCGATAACGCTTGTAAAAGATATTTAACCGCCCGATCACCGATGATTAAATCTCACTAATGCCCGTTAAGTTACATTTTACTTTTTTAAGTTACACGGAACTGCAAATTAGGTCGCAGGTGTTAAAAACCTTTCAAAATTAATAAAATCCATCAAGAATATAGTAATATTGAGGTAGCTAAATGATTCAAATAATTCACAATGAAATGATTCTAATTTATCTTTTTTCTCAACTTCAGAATCAGCTATTGATCGAATTACAGTGTTGCCAGATTGTGCCCGTTCGGTTAACGAAAATTAACTAATGGATGTTTGTGACCCGTTACACTTTTGACAGTTAGTTAACTGACATCAAACTCCTTATTTAATTGGCTTTCGTGCAACCGGCCGTAAGAGTTCAAAACTGTGCTCTCTTCGCAAATTTTGACTAGTTTACAATACCCAAAACTTTGAGGTTAGCGCACCAGAAAATGTTAGATACACTAGAAACTTCTCGAAAAAAATTGTTAAATATTCCCCAATTTATTGGATAACAAGGGCGAATGACTGAAATGGAATAAAATTGAATAAGACGCATATTAGCTGTGATTTGTAACTAGAATATTAGGGAAGTCTGCACTCGGAGCGTTCGCCAAGCGTCGTGAATAAATGGTTGTCATTGCATCAGCCGTCATATTCCTTAACAGTGGTTGAGTTCAAGGGAACCTTGCCGTTTACTGGTAAATGTAATTTTACCGAAAACTAATTTTTGAACGTTTATAAATTTGAATACACTAATCAGACGCCTTGGTTTCCGGCAAAATTCTATTAATTTACCGGTAAACGGTAAGGCTCCCTTGAACTCAACCATTGAGTCTGTGACGCTTGGCAAATGCTCCATGTGCGGACATCCTTAAGTGGAGAGTGGAAATATCATTTATGAACAAAATACAAATGGGAGTAGAATAGAAATCGGTGATATGCTTTTATTCTTTGGAATGTAATATTCAATTTTAGGGCACCCGGCCACTGAAAGCTGTGATGTGCGACAACTGTTCAAACCAGGTAATTTTTTTTTTTTGAGGATGATCCAAACCACCTGGGAAGTGATTTTACAGCAGGAGTCTTTTTATGCAGACCAATCAATCGGTCACTCTTGCAAAGAGCGCCCAGGAGTTTCGTTGCTTATATATACGGCAGAGAAAAGTATTTTTTGCTGGCTAATTCAATCGGTCACCCTTACAAAGACCGCCCAGGAGTTTAGTAGCTTATCTGTGATTGAACAGATACCTGCTATGGCACTCGGCTATCACTTGGTGTTAATAAAACCGTACATTTGTTGCCCAGCACATCATCGCAATTGGTGGCCGGCCGTTAATTGAAAAACATTAGTTTGTTTTGAACAGCAGTCATCGCACAGCCCAGCACAGCTTTCAGTTGCAGGGCGTCTTTAAAAGCGCCCGGTCACTAGACGCTGAGTTGAGTAGCGGTACGCCATGCGAGGAAAGCTTTTAAAATTAAGCCAATGGTTTACAATGAGCGCCCAACCACTGGAAGTTGTGCTGCGCTGTACCAGTTAACGGGCATTCATTGAAAACCATTGGTTCGGTTTTGAAAGCTGTCGAAGCTCAGCGCAGCGCAACTCAAATCAGCGTTCAGTGGCCGGGCCACTCTTATATTGTACCCGCAAGAGCTGGCAATGCCTTATCAACTCACAAAACCAAATACAATGGCATATTTCAAGGTAAATTAAAAAAAATATTGTATTAGATTTTCTCAATTAAATCAACTAAACTGTAACAATTCAACTTACATTCTGCCACAAATGTCACAACCGTATTTGCCTTTTGGTCGATGTGTTTCTAAATGAACTTTCAAATTGCCCTTGGTCGATATACTTTTGCCACACATAGGACAAAGAAAACTCTGGCTGTTGCTTGTGACTTGTTCATCAGCAGTATCAGTATCATTCATTGCCGGTAGGAAAGCTGCTCGTCTACTTCTTCTGCAAAAATATATGATGAAAAACAAATCAAATTACTTGGTCGAAACTTATTTGATATCTCGGCTTCAGTAAAGTGATTTCAGTATGAGTTGAGAATCTTGAAACATTTGATACCAGAGTATCCCTGAATGTCAATACAGTAATTTTTATATTCCAAGTTATACAGTATTTCAATGCTTAGTTACAATAAACATACAAGATAGTGACAGCTGAGTGCCGTAGCAGGTATCTGTTCAATCAGAGATAAGCTACGATACTCCTGGGCGCTCTTTGTAAGGGTGACCGATTGAATTAGCCAGCAAAAAATACTTTTCTCTGCCGTATATATAAGCAACGAAACTCCTGGGCGCTCTTTGCAAGAGTGACCGATTGATTGGTCTGCATAAAAAGACTCCTGCTGTAAAATCACTTCCCAGGTGGTTTGGAACCCACCTAAAACTGTAGGTCCAACTCACCATCACCATCATCCAATTCATTACCCACGCACAGGTCTAAGACCTATGTGGTCTTCATCCTCCGAAAAAAAGATACAATAGAATCTTGCCATCTTCATTTCTGTAGCAGGAGTTCGCAAACCCATTTATATAGTTTTCAAATTAAAAAATGTGTATGACTTTCATTGTTAGGGAGATCATTGCAGGTTCCTTCCACCCCGCTGTTAGAGCCATATAATGGGAAAACTACAATTTTATGAGGGTTTCGAACCAGAGTGTAACTTTATTTTTGAGTTGTAAATTAATTTCATAAAGTGCACATTTTAACCTATCAGTGGATTCTTGATTGATGTAGAGCTCCACAAAGGCAGAGTTCATTTTAGTCAATTCATCTTTCTACAATCAATATCTACTTTCAATTTCGTGGAGTATGATCAGTTTCCCCGCTAACAATGTCTAGTACTGCGTCGTTTATCCGGACCTAATTGAACCGCATGTTTGGATTATCCAGATCGATCCTGGATGAAAAATTCAAAAAAAAATGAAATGATTTCCTGGCTACTATAGTAATCAGCACACAGTACAGCACATCATCATCTTGTGTTTTTCGTGAACAAAAGAAAATTAATCAGTTATCATTTTTATCTTCTTATATAATTTAGATTTCCGATTAACCGGATCACTAACAGTCCTAATTAGTCCAGATAAACGACGTTGTAATGTAAAATGAATTTCTACTTTCTGGCATACCTTCGCTTCGAATTCAGATTGGCAGTTGAAAGAACCTTTCGAGCCGCATGCGAATGACACCACAGATGATTTTGAAGTCCTATTTCGGTGTTGAAGCCCCGGGGACAGTTGGCAACAGTGCATTTGTAAGGCTTTAAATCCTTTGCCGAATGAATTGGAACCAGAGGCGGAGGCGCTTGTGAAATTCGCACTACTGAGTTTCTATTGTCACTGAAAAAAATAAAATACGTATCAAATTTCATCTTGATGTACAATAAACAATGACATAAATATTATAAACTTAAAAAACACTTTTAAATGGAAATTGACTCACGTTATGGCGTGACGGCCGTTTCGCTCTGTTGTCTAGAGCATCATCAGACGACCCACAGTACACTGATTCAAGGCATCTCAAGGCATTATAATATTCCTGGATTTCTTGTTCCATGACGAACTGCGTTGTTAATATTAACTTTTCATGTGAAATTTGACTGCATTTGACTGCAAGTCGTTAAATTTCACATGAAAAGTTAATAGCATTATAATACATATTAGTGGAAACAAGATGGATCTTCAACATCACAACACATAAATATTGTTATAACATTACTTTTTCAAGTATTTAACGGGCAGGTTTTTTCACCAGATAGTCGATATTCAGTCGAAGATAGTTAACATTCATGTAAAATCATGTTTAAAATAAAACATACAGGGATACTAACTTTTATTGACATTAGAATATTCTCCAGATTCTTAGATTTATTTTTAAAAATCATCGAATTTTACATTTACTGCAAATATTTCAACAATTTATCAGAAAAACAATGGTTCAGTTCATGGAAGCCCTACTGTTTATCGGTAAATCGAATTTTACCGGAAATCAAAGCACCTGATTGGTTGAACATCACTTTTGAACATCTATAAATTTCAATAGACCAATCAGACGCATTGGTTTCCGGTAAAATTCCATTAACCGGTAAACGTTAAGACTCCCATGAACTTGAAGATACATGTTTGCGTACCAGCACTTACTTTTCACTTTTAATTTTATCGTGTGATTTATCATTAGTGTCACCGATACCATTCTCAGCCATTTCCATGTTGGGTCCTGTATCATCATTGGTGTCATCGCATAGAAAGAGCATTGGATCGATGCGCACCTCCACTTCTGTTACTTCTGACTGAGGAGGTGATTCTGATGCTGATATATTTCCATTGCTGCAATTTTGGCCCTGTACAAAATAAACTACAGTTAATAATATTGTTATGGAAGAATGGACAGTAATTTTTCTGTGTTATCTGCCTGTGTCAATGTTGATTTCCGGAAGCAATTAATTACTCTCCTCCTCGCCTTGCTGTTGATCTGTGACACCTGTAGAACGCTTAATTAGAACTTAATGGAATTTTATCGAAATTTTTAGAATGCCTTATCTGTTTATTTTAGAATTCGATAGAAGTTGATAGAAAAATTGAGAGATATCTAGTTCTTTCTAGATTATTGAAAAATGTATAGATAGGAGAAACTCTTGTAAAAGTCAGTCAGTTGCGATTCGAACGTTATAACGTGGTAAAGTGACAGTGACAGTTCCCGCTAATACAAACCGAATTACCAGTGAGCGCTTATACAGACCGTGTTAAACAAACGTCTGTTGTTAAAGTGATAATCGCAGTATATTATGACAGATTATTATTCAGGCTTACTTAACAGTTTATACAGTGTCTCGTAAGTGCTTGTAGTGGTTCAACTGTTATGTATTAGACGCTTCTCCTTGAACTGTTGAACAGTTATTATTTAATAGTAGATCAGCTTTTAAACATTTAGTGATTGATTTTTGTACAGTAATATTGCAAACTCTTTATTAGCTGAACATTATCGATTTATCTGTTCTGATTGCTTTATTTTGTGTAAGATATAACTGATCAGTGCGTGTTGTGGATTATTTGTGTTAATGAAGTGCAAGTGTTAAATTTAAGTGTTGCCAGCGTTATTTTAGAGATAGAACCCGTAACAATATGATTAGCTATAGTCAAGCAACAGCGGCAAGGTTTTGAATTGCCTATAGTACTCATTTTCTATATATCTTATAGATATATTCGCTCAGGATGTGGTTCAGCACCCAAATTAAAACAGAGGCTGAGGATGTGAATGGGAGTTTTCTACTCATAGGCTAGATGAGCTTGCAAAGGGACCCCATCACATGGGTATTAAGCTGTTTAATAGTTTGCCTAGACATATGTGAGAGATCAAGGACTGGAAAAAATTCTTATTCAACATAGATGTCAATTTTATCAGGTAAAGCCTCAACAGGTGACTTGAGACCATTTTCAAGCATGAACCCGACATTATGGTTACAAAATAGGTACACCAATCTTGAATTAGACAACTTTTCAAAAACTACTCATCAGAAATAAATTTTAAAAGTTTCATCCTCGTAAAAAAATATTACTTTCCAATAATTTATATACAAGAACAAAATTCCATTGATAATAATTTCATGGGTATTTTCAATGGCCATCATTGGAAAATTCATACCATGCCTCTTTTTGAACAACTTAAACGACTACGTAAAGATTAGAAACGGTGGAACTGATGTGTAAATAATTGTCACAGTATTTAGATAATGTTTACAACAATTATCACAGTGTAATTTATGCCTGGCTTCACATTAAAACCATGAAAATCCATCTGATGACTAATAAATAGTGCCGTACGGCAGATAACCTTTTTTAAAATTGATAGACAGAGAATGATGAAGAGGAAGAGGAAGAGTAGAAGTAAGGGTAAGAGTGAGAGTAAGATTAATTTTCAACAGAATAATAGAAACTGTCAGAATAGAACAAGCTGGCTTCCATAAGGACTGTAGCTGCGAGGATCATCTTGGAGCAGAGTGCGAAGTGGAGTGCCACAATGTACTGGACTTTCATAGATTTTGATAAAGCTTTTGATTTTGTTAATAATTTTTTACTGGATAATATAATTTTTTACTTTTGTTAATAATTTTTTTTACTGGACTTTCATAGATTTTGATAAAGCTTTTGATTTTGTTAATAATGATTTTGTGATGAGAAGTTCATTGATAGAGTATAGAATATTGTGAGTATCCTGAGTATTTATGATTGTTATGAGTGTCAGTTTCTACATGCGGGAACTCTGTCTGTCACTTCTGGAGTTTGACAAGGTGTGTGCTACGTCTCCCACGCTTCTTGCTGGTGTAGGATAGTGTAATGAGAAGAGTTGGTGTCCAAAGGAGAAGAGAGATACCATGAGGACAGCTAAAGAGGAAACAGCTAGAGGGTCTGGACTTTGCTGATTGCATATGTTTACTGGCATAGCGCTTTCCTGACATGCAAAAAAAGCTGAAAAATAGCTTATAAGAGGCAGCAAAGACCGGATTACACATAAACACCAGTTGCTAACGTGTAAAACATTTAGACAATCAACACCAATTACACAATTCTACCTGGTCTTGTCACATAATTTGGTTTGCTTTGCTTCTCATTATTTTGACATGAAGATTTTTGGCTTTAAAATGTCAAAATTCCAAATTATATTACCTATCTTTTTGTGCTTCAAGGTGGAATTTCAAGTGAAACAGCGACCTAACCTAAGATTTAAAATTAAAGATTTTATCCTACTTTAAAATTTTGTGAAATGCAGTTTTGGGCAATAGCCTGTTGTAGCCTATTCACATTGACTATATTTTAGTTACATGAATGAATAAATAAATCAAAAGAGATGAGAGTGAATGCGAGCAATGTATTGAAAATGGATGATCCCATCATGTTGAGTCTTTCATGTACTTGTGCAGCACGGTTACTGTAGAGGGAGGAGCTGAGGAGGATGACAAGAGCAAAGAAAGTAAATGGAGCTTTTATAGTTGAGGCCAATTTGGAGAAACAAAAATATCAAAAGCAACAAACTCTTCAATGGCAATGTAAAATCAGTCCTCTTCTATCGATGTGAAACTTGGGAAGGTGACGTCAGGGATCTCTAAAATGCTACAAGTATTTGTAAATACATGCTTTAAATAAATAATGACTAATAGATGGCCTGAGGTCTCTATGGAGTAACGTCAAGCTCCAACCTCAAGAAATTATTTGTCATGCGAAAGAAGGCTATACGAATTATACTGAATCTGGGCTTCCGAGAGACAGTATGTAGTAAATTCAAATGTTTGAGAATAATGACAATCTATGGTGTATATATAATGGAATGCATAATGGTGATTAGGAGCGAGGATAAAAATTATTTGCAGCACTCCTACAATACTCGATCCAGAAAAACCGATGCACTTCAACAACACAGAACGAAATTCTCCACAAAATGACCGTCTTACATGGGTGCGAAATTCTTCAATAGCCTACCACTGAGCATCAAGGATAAGGAAGGAAAGGTTTTTAAGAGTGAACTAAAAAATACCTGATAGAGATGAACCCCTACTCTATTAATGACTTTCATGCTTGCCACAAAGACGGCGTTTGATAAACTGACTAAAATAAGACTACCATACTTTTGACGATATTTTAGAATTTTAGTCTGTATAGGCGAAGTTGTCTATTTTTCATGATATTTACCGTTGTTTTGTAATAATAGGTCTAATCATGTTCAATAATGTATTAGATGAACTATCTGACACAACTCATATGGTATATTTGCAATAATGAATAAAGAATATTTGATTGATTGAGCAATGAGAACCTATGTGAGGCAACCAGTCAGCACCCAATTCATCAGCAGATAAAGGAGAGGAAATACATTGGGCACACTTTGCAAAAAAAAGAAGGTACGGTACTATTGAAAGAGAGGCACTGGACTGGAACCCGCAAGAATCCCGTGTCCAGAACAGAAGCAGCGTCCCAGGATTTTTATCGCCGAATTTGCGAGACATTCTAAAGACTATAAAGGCTACTGGGGTTCATAATTCCTTCATTAGCAATACCATTTTTATAATATGGGTAAAATTAAATTAAAGGTATATTTTTAGTAAGCCTATACTGTGTAATGTCTAGCACGTTTCAAGATGTTTAAATACCTATACTTTTCATCTGAGATATGTAAATAAAATTCAACTCACCTTGGTAAGTATAGAATGCAATAAACTTCCACCATGCTCATCATCCGTGGAATCACTTGTTTCAAGTGGTTCTTCATTTTTCATTTTGACACAATTTTTTAATTTCTCTTGCATTTTCACCGCCATTGTAGCGAATTGATGGACATCATCCAACTTCGTTTTGCAGTCTTGACACACCATTTTTGGCAGATTATCTTCAACATAGACCTAGAATAAAAAAGACTCATAAATATAGTATTATTTTTGTGGTAACCAGCCCATGTGCTTTGACATAAGATCAATCGAGCCGTTTAAAAACAAATCCATGATATTTAAGAAATTTGACATGATTCTAATCGATTAATTCTTGAGAATTGATAACTTGACTAGTACAGTTGAAACATTGCAAAGCAATATTTACAACTTATTAGAGAGAAATTCTATTTGTCTGTTCCCAAAGTTTTCAATTTGAAAATAACTTTAAATTCACCATTTAAGGAAACCCCATTCATTTGGATACCGGTATTTTCCCCCAATTGCATTAGACATCGTGCCGGTAGAAGTGGCAGAACTTTCATTACTGTACCATAAGATATTAGTACTAAAATAAGTGCTCTATTCACAAATTAAATTAAAAATATTATTAAGTAAATGATCAAAAAGAAATCATTAGCAATGAATCAGAAAGAAAATTAATCATTAATCGATTGTCTCCTACGGTGGCCTACCACTACCTTCATTGATATTATCAAGTTACCTAATCGAGATAATATTCAAGATGCTCATCAAGAAGAAAATTATTAATGGCAAAATATAAAAAATGAATAAACCTACTTGAAATATTCAGTTTGAGATACAGTACTAATTACGCCTTTCATAATTAGGCTACGGGAACAGTCCACCAGCAATAAAGCACTGTTGTTATTAAGTACTTTAATCCACATTTCAAGTTTTGTAACAAAAATAATAGCTTTAAAACATCTTTGCAATATTAAATAACTATAATTATAGAATAATTAGTCAAATTATAGTTGAACTTCAACGTTAATGTATCGGTGAAATAATGAATTCTCATAACCTAGAGGTTATCAAAAACAACCCCCTAGCAGACAACGCTTTACGATATTTCACAAATTTACTCACCGATATGTATAAATATTTTCTTATCTTTCCTTCCAAATTATCTTTTTTGCCTTCTTCGCTGTAAATGTTTATTCCTTCACTTTCGTCAGTGCAAATACGGCAAATACAATCAAATTTTTTATTTTCACCCATTTTACTTGCACTATGTTTTGAAGTCAACCTCCATTATCGACGTTGGTTGCTGTGCTGGGGATCATTTCTTGCTAGAACAACGCAGTCTTTTTACATCATGACCTCTGACGAAACACCAGCGCGGTATAGTAGGCGAATGATTCAGAAATGAGTGGATTATTTGAATCGGTCAATACATTCCTTGTGTACGATTCTCCACCATTCTTAAGCACCAAGTACAAAGTTAAATTAATGCTTTCCTCGTTTATATAGTTATGAAGTGATTAAAACAAGGCAAATTGAACTTTTCCATTAAAAATCTTGAACCAACCCCAATAAAATTAATTTTTTAATAGGCTACGTAGACTAGTTATTTTTAGTTCCACTTGCAAGTAAAATTGATACCGTACGCATATCGGGGTAATTTTTTTAACATTATTTAGACCAGACACGGTATTTTGTTTATATAGTTTGGGGGTGGGCATTTTAAGCGTGAAGCAATAAGGTATTAACATTAACGCTGTTAATAGTCTATTATTATAGACAAAACCGTAAGACACGAAATTCTACTAAATAGATTTTACAAATTTGCTATATTATTCACTTGCATTAAAAAAAAATCCATCAGAGCCGGCTCCAGGATAATAATTTTGAAAGTCTGCCACAGACTTACCGCGTGCACTGGAATATAAACACAACCCCCCCCCCCAAACATCGATGGTTGAGTTCATGGGAGCTTTACCGGTAAATGATACTGGTGGCGCCTGATTGGTCTATTCAAATTCATTGACGTTGAAAATTTGATTAGACCAGATGCCTTCGGTAACATTTACCGGTTACCGGTAAGGCTCCCATAAACTCAACCATTGAATGTCGAGGGGATGGGTGCTTTGACCGCTATAATTCGAGCTCACGGAATTGAAAATTCTATTTTATACTTTTGATTTTCAAGTACAAAATTCTTCCCAATAACTAAAAAAACTTTCCAAACTGAACCTTTATTTCTACGCAAATGCTTTAAAAATAGATGAATTAATCATCACTGTTAATTACAAAAGAAAGGGTGCTTGCACAGTGGAGCTAGAGCATCCAATACTCGATGATAATCACCATCGAAAAATCAAACATACTGTGACAGATTGCAGCAGTGTGAATGCCACCATTGCACAGCAATTTATTGATTCTTCGATGGTGATTATCGTCGAGTATTGGATGCTGTGCTAGCACTCCAACTAATGAAAAATTAATTAAAATGATACGTGTGATAATTTATTATAAATTTTCATTAGATAGCTACTTGTAGAAGAGTTTCCCCATGATATGGCATGACTGAATCAAGCTAATGCGTTTACATTAGCAACAAAACATTATAAACTTAAAAAACACTTTTGAATGGAAATTGACTCACATTATGGCGTGACGGCCGTTTCGCTCTGTTGTCTAGAGCATCATCAGACGACCCACAGTACACTCTGATGATGCTCGTCTAGACAACAGAGCGAAACGGCCGTCACGCCATAACGTGAGTCAATTTCCATTCAAAAGTGTTTTTTAAGTTTATAATACATATTAGTGGAAACAAGATGGATCTTCAACATCATAACAAAACATTGTTTAGAGGGAACAATTATTGTTCCTCAACAATGTTTTTGGAACTTTGTTGATAAACATTTTGGTAGTCATGAAATTTATTCAAATAGCAACAATATTCCAAAACATCTAAGGACACCCATTTTTTTTTTTTTATTATTCTTGAAGATGTCGTCTGATGGCATGTTTTGGAACCATGTTCCTAAATGTAAAAGTCTTCTTTCGGAAACATTCCACATGTTTCTAAACACCCTTTGATCTTATCGCTTTCAAGAATCAAGAATATTTATTGGCCATTAAGTACAGTGTCATTGTACAATAGGCTTTGTCAATATTGAGGAGGTCGCAATGCACAGACCAGTCACATGTTTTTACAAATAGTCACAAAGTATTATACCGGTACCGTATACTAATATTAAAACTGACACTGTATTTCACTTTTATATAATGTATTACTCACATATATTGGAGATGTTTGAGGAATGCATTATATAAAAGTGAAATAGTGTCCGTTTTAATATTAGATTGTTCATTCAGTATTTCGTCATGGACAACATCACAGATTATTACATACTGACTAGAGATACAATACTATATTGACTAGAAAAAATTCACTCTACGGGAAACAAGAAGCATGCTAAGAAACACCGAATTTCTGTTCCTAAACGCTGTTTAGAAACACTTTTGAGAGTGGTTGTTTTTTTATTTGAGGAACATTATTTCAAAACATGTTTTGTTGCTAATGTAAACGCAGCTTGAAGCAACATAAACACATACTTTCAAAATAATATGATAATGTTGTATAGTCCTAAATACGCTGTTAGATAAGTAAATCGTTAAAACAAATCCGTGCTGCATTTTATTTTACTAGAACGGTATAGTGTCTATATTTCTTACATTTCAATAAAAAATATTTTACAATTTTAAAGAAAAAGATTAATTAATATTGAATGAGAATAAATTATTGCGAGGACATCTGTGAGGAGTCAAAAATGAGCAATTAACAAAAATTATATTCGTTCCATACACGCGGATAGGCAACCTATATTTGGTCAATCTAATATTATAAAACGGATACTGTATTTCACTTTTAAATAATGTATTACTCACATATATTGGAGATGCTTGAGGAATGCATTTCACTTCTGAAAAGAAGCTTCGCCAGCCTCTTTGGTACCTATACACCTATATTGGTAACCAATACACCTCATTTGGGGTCAGTTCACTTCAAGTGTTTGCATAATGGAGCACCAAATACCAGATGATAATCACCATCACAAAATTAAACACATGTTGTGGGATTGTGGTATTCGCGCATCTCGAATATGTCATACAGCATGTGTTAGTGATTATCATCAATTGAGGAGTTGGATGCAAGAAGGGCGTAAGTCACAAAACATGATGTCAAGAAAAGGGGTTCCAAAGTTTTCCATACCGTGTAACTTTCTCAGTTTTTTAGTAAGAAATAAATTAATGTATCAATATTCTAAATTCTAGATATGTTTTAAATGTACAGGATAAAAATACTTTCGGCCAACTTGATAAGACATTCAATAATAATTGTTTCAAAAAATGCTTGTGAAAACGCCCTTCTTGCATAAAATTGGGTTTAGTGTGATAAATTAGTTGTTTTATTGGATTTAGATTATTTATTTGAAATCAAAGTAAAGAACATCAAGAAATATATGAGAAAATCTATTCAATGGCATATTTATTTACAACTCATCCATTTCTTGTCCATATTCATTTACCAAAATTTGACATTGTGCAGAAAGTTCTATTTCTTCATCTGACTCATATTGTTTTTCAAGTAAATAGCACTACCGATAACTAACACTGAACAAAACAGGCAGCTTGTCTGTTGAATTTGAAGGGAAGTAATACCAAACTAAAATATTGGATATCCAAGATAATAATTAATGCTATGATAAATTATTGACATATTTTTATTAAAATCAAATTTTTACTGTGTCTTTTGTGCAAAAAGGGCGGACGAAGAACGTTTTTATTTTTTTAATATCTTGCTCAATTTTTATGGTACAGGAATAATTTTTTATTCAGATTGTACAGAATTCAATGAACATCAGTTTAAACCGTTTTAAGCAAGAAGGGCGTCTGGACTATCAGGCCCTTCTTGCATCCAACTCCTCAATTTATTATTTTGCATTCAATTCATGAACTAGCCCCGTAAAGGGTGTCAGCTGGATACTGGCTCTAATAGTCTCATGCATCTTTCAAGACTCCTTCATGCTTCGTTGCGTTGTTTCCACCAAAACTAACTCATTCTCACTTTTTTTTATTTTTCATCTTTTCTATCTCTACAAAAATAAGTTATAATTTGAAGGAAATTAATACAATATAGTCTTATATTTATTTTAAAAATTACTTACAAGAATACATCTTACAATTGGGTGGTGATTGGTCATGCGGTGAGCGTGGTGTTCAAGTGGTCGTGTTGTTCAGTCACGACCGCTCAAGACTGCGCTTGGATGGGCGACCGTGCTTCAATGACTTGATGTTACAAGCTTTATTATCACTTACCCGGTGGTTGGGAACCCACCTAAAATAGTAGGTCCTCCATGTTCCCCGTAACATGGCACAAACGGCGAGGTGGAACTACCCGTAAGGGTCTCCCCACCATTAAAAGCCATACACTTATTATTATTATTATTATCATCTTACAATTTCACAAATATACAAAATCTGGGTATAAAAATGTAATACTTGAAAACTACTAAGAAATATTGTCAAGTTTGAAATATTTCATTACTATTTGATAAGGTTCAATCTCCCATCTTCTTCCTACAAATAAATTGAGATGATTGAAACACTTTTGTAGAAATAAACACTCACATTTCTAAACAAGACTACTTTCTACAAAATTATATCAATATTTCTTGAATATTTAAATCTTATAATAATAATATTAAACTAATACACTTTAATGTGGAATAAACACATTTCTATAAACAAAAGTTGTTTCTGTATTTAGAGCATCATTATACTAGTTAGTTTTATATAATTTTTCAGCTCATTTCCTTACATACTGAGATAGTACATAAATATACAGTATTATGCAAGGTAGGTAGGAGAATAATACCTGCATAGGTGTAAGACCTGTGCGCAGGTATGAGTCACAGAAAGTATGAGAAATAAAACACTAATAATAAAATAGTAGACACTGTTGATGCTGCCTGAAGTATTTTTTCCCTAATTTAATATTCTTATTAACTTCAAATATTCATGAAATATTGAAAATTTTCTGGAGAAAAATTATAAATACAACCTTATTTTGAACTGAAGAGTATCATCTGTAAAATGCCTGCAGTAAGGGCAATATACTGTGTATTTATGAGTTCTGTGGACCCGTATCAAACAATAATAGTTAATAAAAGATGTAAAGTATATTGATGGTGAAAATAATTCAAGGATATTATAATCAAATTCTTGGATTTCTTATTCCATAACGATCTGTGCTTGGCCAAGTGTGAGTACAATATATATATTCAAAATTTAAAACTGACTGCAAGTCGTTAAATTTACAATAAAAAGTTGATATTACAATAATTATTAACAAGATGATAAAAAGTAAAGTCCTGTCTAAGACGTCATTTATGCCTCGAGTATCACAGCTAACCTATTTCTGGTATTATAAGTGTACTCCATTCATCCACTTATTTCTTCAATTTGAAAGCCACACACTCTGGAGGATTGAACAAAGAGGCAGGGCACGGGTAAAATCCTAGCTCATCTGAACAATTTCGTATTTCTGAGGCGTTCACGTTGGACATAATTTCAAAGCTTTAGTCTCCAATGGAGTAATATTATTTTACAAATAATTTTTTGCTACGCACAAACCCATAGTAGGCTATTGAATGAAATTTGTTTATTTTAATTTCCATTATGTCTGCTTAGTCTGTATTATGAATTTGCAATAAAAATTAATTTATTTGTGACAACTTCGTCTTATTATTCATTATGGATATCTTCCACAATATCATCTTCACCACTACAAAGAAAATTAATTTATTAATTACGAATTCCTCAGTGCTATTAATAGAAGAAAATTGAAAAATTAATTGTAAATTAACTACGGAAATTATTGAGGACAGGAAAAAATATTTTGATTATTAACAGAATTGATTATTTTAAAAGTAGGATCGATAATATGGTTTTAAAAAATACATCATATTTCAAGTGCAGACATAAGAATTTCGCTATTCTCTGCTGAGTTGTCGGCCACTTCATTCAGTTCGTCCAGAATTTGTATTTGTTTGTTCACTTTTTCTCTTGCTTGTATTACCTCCTTTTTCAAAAATTCAACTGATTTCTCTTTCTCTTCTACGAGTTGGTTCAAATTTTCGATATATTTCAATTTCTCTGTGATAAGAGGAGCACGCAAATGCTTTTCTACGCTGCCAGGCGGTCTCCTAAGAAAGAAAACCATATCACTGTATAACTAAAATAAAATTATTTGGATGATAATAATAATGATGATACAGTAGTATTCATATAACTTGGTAGCGTGTAGGAGATGGGACATGCTACATCTGAACCCAACATACGGCTGCCAAGTTATATGAAAAGTACAGTAATATCTTATAACCTGACTGGCTCAGGTTTCTCAGGTCACACCTGAACAAGTTCAAGGCCTCTGACTTAACGACTGTTTTTAGGCAGCCCAGACCAGCAAGCTTTACACAGGAGTAGCCTCAGTGAAAATCTATGATAAATGTTAATGACGATACTGTAATTTGAAAAAAGGAAACACAAACAAGTCGAAACCCAGGCATTTTTTTTCTTTTGAGGATGAAGCCCACATAGGTCTGAGAGCTGTGCGTGGGTAATGAGTTGGATGATGGTGATTGATGAGTTGGACCTACAGTTTTAGGTGGGTTCCGAACCACCGGGAAGTGATTTTACAGCAGAGAACAGTGTCTTTTTTGCTGGCCAATCTAATCGGTCACCGTTACGAACAGGACCTACGAGAACGCAGCTTATCTCTATCTGATTGAACAGATACCTGCTACGGCTCGCGGCTATCACTTCCCTATAATGATGAATAATGAGACGAAATTGTCACAACCACATTTATTAAAACTTAAACTAGCTTCGGTTGTTACACCATTATCAATCTCAAAGTTTAATTCAGATTGATAATGGTGTAACAACCGAAACTAGTTTCTCAAAGTTTTAATAAATGTGGTTGTGACAATTTCGTCTCATTATTCATTATGGATACCTTCCACAATATCACCTTCGCCACTACAAAGATTTTTAGAATCAGTACACAAGTGTCAAATTACGATATTGAGAAATAAGTAATGGCACTGAGCCGAGGAAACCACAAAAAACATGAAAAATGTATGAGCAGGAGGGTGCTTGCACAGTAGAGCATTCACTACTCGAGGATAATCATCAACGCAAAATCAATCACGCTGTGGAATGGTTGTAATTACACTCCAATGTGTCATACACAATTCCACAGCATGTGTTTGATTTTACGATGTTGGTTATCATCGAGTATTGAATGCTCCACAGTGCTTACGTTTCCGTTTAAATTCCTCAGCAAAGGATCTGCCATAAGACAGCGTTGTCAGTTCGGAACACACCTAAAACTGTAGGTCCTGCTCATCAATCAACTCATTACCCACCCACAGGTCTCAGACCTATGTGGGCTTCATTCCAAAAAAGTACAGACATTTTGAGTACGTACTGCCATTAGAACAATTTAATGATAAAAAACAGAATTTATTAATTTCGAATTTCTCAAATGGCTATTAATTTATACTGAAGACTTCCGCAATGGCGGATATTGACAACAGCATTGAATAGCTGATGAAAATCGATGAATGCTACTGAACAAAAATATCAGTCACTGCCGGGAATCGAACCACGGACTTCCCAATTGCCAGTCGGGTGCCTTAACCACTAGACTACAGTGATCCTTCTGCACAGCAGCGCTCATTTTAGACTTGGCCATATCGGCTCATATCTCACAAGTTAGTCTGAAATGACTGGCAATTTAACACTGACAAATATACAAAATTTTATTAATTTCTAATTCCTTCAAGTACTATTAATTTATAGCATTTGCAGAGGGGTCACCATAGTCTAGTAGTTAAAGCGCCCGATCGGCCATTGGGAGGTCCGTGGTTCGATTCCCGGTGGTGACTGACATTTTTGTACAGTAGCATTCTTCGATTTTCATCAGCTATTCAATACTGTTGTCAATATCCGCCATTGCGGAAGTCTTCAGTATAAATTAATAGCACTTAAAGGAATTCAAAATTAATAAAATTCTGTTTCTTTATATTTGCCAGTTTGTTAAACTGTCATTCATTTCAAACTAACTTGTTATAATAATCGTTTGGCTTTTATTGGTGGGGAGACCCTTACAGGGTTCCCATTCGCCGTTTGAGCCATGTGATGGGGAACATTGTGGACCAACAATTTTAGGTGGGTTCCAAACCACCGTGTGAGAGTGAGTGACAATAAAGAAAAATGCTCATAGAAGAATATTTTTGGGGAAGTGATAGCTGAGTCCCGAAGCAGGTTTCTGTTCAATCAAAGATAAGCTACGAAACTCCTGGGCGCTCTTTGTAAGGGTGACCGATAGGATTGGCCAGCAAAAGGACTCTGTTCTCTGCTGTAAAATCACTTCCCGGTAGTTCGAAACCTACCTAAGACTACACGTCTACCTCATCAATCACCATCATCCAATTCATTACCCACGCACAGGTCTCAGACCTATCTGGGCTTCATCCTCCGAAAAAAACAAAGATACCGATTTGAATGCAATGAATCTATTTGACCACTGGGCCGGTTTCGGTGCTTATGAAATAAAACGATACAACAGACAAGGATCGTAATGTATAACGACAACCAAAATTTCAAAATTTGTGGAGGAAGCAGTTTTGGACTTGAGTCAGTTGCTTCTTCACATTCATTGTAATTTAGTCACAATTAATTAACAAACAAAATGAACATTCTACCCTAACACGGCTTCACATTGCTTCAATATAACAACTACTAATAAATTTATCCGTCACATTGCAAGATAGTCTATCTACTAACCTTCGTCACAATAAACTCATTCATTTTAATTGAAACTTATAAAACACAATTGTGACTCACGTTATGGCGTGACGGTCGTTTCATTCTGATGTTAAGAGCATCGTCAGACGACCCATACACTGATTCAAGGCATGAGTTTCAGGGTTATGGATGTTGGAAGTTTGAGGGGGTGGGAAATAAGTAGACGATAGGTTTGAAATTGGGATTATTTTGTCAAAAAGGGTGTGTGAGAAGAAGTTAGTTAATTTGGTCATTTAAAATGTTGTCAGGTTGCTGTTTTAAATAAACGGCCGTCACGCCATAACGCGAGTCAAAATTTCCACTTAGAAGTGTTATTTAAGTTTTTATTATTATATTAGTGAAAACAAGATGGATCATCATCATTTATTTTATATTGGTTTTACAAATAAATTGGGAGATTAAACTCAAGAGAGAAAAAATCTCAATTTTTTGAGATTAAACTCAAAACAATTGGGAGATTAAACTTGGGAGATAGCTCATGGAGAACATTTTCCTACCGTGCTTTCATTTTGTCTTGTAGATAAAGCCTATATGAGTCGTGACACATTTGCGTGGTCGAGTTCATGGGAGCCTTACCGGTAGCCAGTAAATATTATCACTGCCGTCTAATTGGTATATTCAACTATTTTAACGTCTATGAATTAGAATATACCGATCAGACGGCACCGGCAACATTTACCAGTTGAAAATTTGAACATTTACCATGAACTCAACCAATGATCCAATGATGTTATGAATGGTGGGCCTAGTTTTGGTGGTTTTAGGTGGGTTCCGAACCACTGGCGAGTGATAATAAAGCAGATAACGTCATGTTTTGCTGCCCGTCACTCTTCCGAGCGCTCGTAACTAAGCATCGCGATCGCCCTGACAACACGCTCAGCAGGCGGCCAATCATTCCCTCCATGTTTTGTATGGGAGATTGATAGAGAAATATTAGAAGAATAAACAAATCATTATAATGACTTTCTCATGCATTGTTATTGGTACTTCACATACATTATTATTAACTTCATTAGAAATAAGAGGTGTTTTTCAATTATTTTTAAATACGAAAGGAAGTCGCATCAACAACACACCATGCTTTATCTCCTTCATGCGCGGCATTACTTCCTGTTAAAACTGATAGTTCCATAAATTTGCTGTCTAGCTCTTCTCCCTGAAGTAATTCATCCAAGCTCGTTTTCAAATTGTTGGCCAAGTACGCATTTAACTTGCCATGAAGCTTGTCCGCTATTTGGGGTATATTTTTTGCGGGTACAACTATATTATTATTAATAGCTGCTCTAAATTCTTCATCGCTGAAATAAACAAAATAAAAATGTTTCATATCAACAGAACGTTTCAAAGACAATTGGGAAATTTCAAAAAAACTTAAGTTAAATTTCATAACTTTCAACTCGCTGTATAAACGACCTAAACAGGAGTTGGAAAAATCGTATTTGTTCATCTAAACGTTAAAATTCATACCTTTATTCCCACTATGTAAACGACCGAAATAAGATTCAGATTCACTTGAATCTAATCAAGATTTGAAGTTTAAATTGTATGTATCTTAACAAAAACAAAGTTACTGAACTATGAACAACTAAAAGATAATAAATCAATATTTTTGTTGGTATTCTAATCAGTTAGAGACTTATCCCACATAAATCTACAGTGATATGGGTAGGGGATTTCAATTTACAGTAGGCTACTAGTAAATTTTTCAGTGATATTGTGGAGCTCCATAATAAAATAGAAGAAATTTGTAAAATTGAAAGTTTACATTCAAGAACCATTCCATGTTTTCCGGTTGAAAGTGTGGCAGGTTAGGTTAAGAAACCGTATAGTCCAGTGCTTGTGAAACAGACAACATTACAACTTACACAGTTTTATAATATGATTTTTATGAGGCTCTTTCTCCGTAAGAGACCCATCGTGAAATTAGCTTGATAGCCTCCTTTTATCGAAGAGAAGACAGGAAAAGTAAGTGGGCTACAGGTACCCAGTTAAAATACAAAAAAGTTAGTATCACTTTATCTCCAAGATTTTGTGTTTTAAATAGAATTATACATAATATACGCGAATTTCAAGAAATTCGGAGTTGACCTGCCTTTGCTTCATAATCACTGAATGCTTATGAGTTATGACAAAACTAGCTTCATAATCATATGGCTAACGTCAAACCTGCTCCTTAAGTGATAGGCCTATGCGCATAAGAGCTCATCAATTCATGTTCAACTGATTCATCTAGGTAGCTAGAATCATCAACAGTAAAAAACAACAGTATTTGTATCAAATTATGAGACCCATAACTAAAATACGTTTATCTAATATTTAGTTACCTCACTCCATCAATGATTTCTTCAAATGCTTTATGGATAGCATTTTTGAGAAGCCTCATTCTTTCAGTAGCAATAGAATCAACATTGTCATCAGATGCTTCATTATTACATTCCATGGCCGAATTGCCTGTGAGCAGAACAGAGAATTGCCTGCGATCAATTGATTCATTCAATTAAAATATAAATCAAAAATGTACAAAAATAAGAGCTGGCGCTGAAAATATTGACTGGGTTTTTTTTTTTTTTGTAGATTACGTCTTGGAGACTCCAGTTAAGGAGTATAAGACAAGTCAGATCAACAATATTATACACTAGATAACATAATTACTTCAATTAGTTGAGGTGAGGCTTAATTTTGATGTGAAAGGAACTCTTGTACACTATAAAAAGCTTTATCAACTAAATATTTCAATTGTTTTTTAAATATTTCTATATTTTCAAGACTCTTCAAAAACTGCGGTAGCTTGTTGTAGAATTTCCTACCAATATAACTAGGTTTTTGTTTGAATAAGCTACTATTGTGACTCACCAAGTGATAATCTCCTCGGCTTCTTGTATTATAATCATGTACATCAAGATTTTGGTTAATATCATTCGTTTTTACATATAGAGTAGCTTCATACACATATAAGCAGGGTACAGTTAGGAGACCAAGTCTCTTGAACAACGGCCTACATGAATCTAATCTATTTACTCTTTCTATACACCTAACCGCTTTCTTTTGGATCTTAAACACCCTATCAAGATTTTGTTTTGATGAATTACCCCATACTAAGATAGCATACCTAATATGTGACAGTAAGAGCCCATGATAAGCTGTAAAAAGTAACTTTCTGTCATTCAATCTAGCGAGCTGTCGCAGGATAAATACCCCAGATGAAATTTTACTACATATTTTCTCAATGTATGGAGTCCAGGTCAATCGTCTATCCAACATAACCCTAGAAATGCAATTTTTTCTTCTTGGTCTAATTGATTATCGTTTACAAACACGTTTATAGCCCTATCTTCATTTAAACTATGTTTGTTTTTGAATTGAAGGTATTGGCATTTTTTACTATTTATAGTTAATTTCAACTGATTTAAAAATTGGACAATGGACTGCAAACCTATATGGGCACTTATTTCTAAATTATCTAGGATGGAATTGCTGAAAATGAGTGATGTATCATCAGCAAATAAGAGGGCTCTACCACTAATTAATTCTTTAGGTAAACGGTTGACATATAACAAAAAAAGCAATGGACCTAGTATTGACCCCTGAGGCACTCCAGCTTGCACCTCTAATTTATTAGATTTATTCTTTACTATACTATTACCAACTACTGTAGTTAGTTCTACACATTGTTTTCTCCCAATAAGATATGATTCAAACCATTTCAGTTCAACCCCATTTACACCTACATTTTGCAGTATTTCCAATAAAGTTCTATGATTAACACAATCAAATGCCTTTGACAGATCTAAGAAGATTGCAGTAGCTTTATCCCCTGAATCTATTATATCTATTAGTTTTTCAACTAGAGAAACTATGGCTGTTTTTGTTGATCTCCCTTTCTGGAAGCCATGCTGTTCATCACAGATAAAGTTAGCTTCTTGAAGGTGCAGAAGTAACCTATTTAGAACTACTCTTTCAAAAATTTTACTTATTACATTTAAAATACTAATGGGCCTATAGTTTTCTACCTTTTCTCTATCACCACTTTTGAAGATTGGCAAGATCTTCCCCTCTTTTAAGTTATCTGGAAAAACACCTTGTTCTAATGAATGATTGATCAGATGAATCAAAGGGTCTAACAATTGATCTTTACATTCTTTCAGAATTTTACTGGATACCCCATCCATTCCTAGTTTTTTTATTATTTAAACTATCAATGATATTTGACAACTCGTCTTGGCATACTGGGTGGAATTTTAATTTGTTCTGAATCCCCTCAGTATTCCTCATGTTTGCATCACTAATACCTGTATTAAGAGATTTTTGAAGATCCTTAGCAACCAGTTCATAATATCTGTTAAAGAAATTACAAATGTCTACACTATCATCAATATATTTGTTATTTTCGTTAATTACTCTGGGGACACTAGTATAAGCATCTACATGAGCTACTTGCCTATTTTTGTTTATTACATCCCACACTGCTGTGTTAAAAGTACACACTATTATTCAAAATTTCAGCTGTTTTCTTACATTTCGCTCTTTTCACTTCTCTTGTATAATTTTTCTTTAGAGCTTTGTAATAATCTTCACTTAACATATTTCTAGATAGTTTGAATTCAATCATAACGTAGGCCTATTACTCAGCTAAATGCAAAAGATAAAACATAATTTATCATGAAGCTAGCAAGGCATAATTTATCATGATAATAGAGTAAGCCATTTTCCATGAAAAGGCATGCCAATCACATAATCAGATCAATTAATTATTACTTTCACTTTAAAGTCAATAGGAATTCAACGCCGTTTCTCCTACATAAACATCTATGCAGTCCAAGCATTGATGTCAACAAAAAGTAAAAGAATATTATTTAAAAATACACTTACAAAATAATAGCCGATGATCAAAATTTAATTGCTGGAAAAAATAGAACAGTTCTTCTGACTTCCCACTCGTCAAAAGGTTAACCTAAAAAGTTTTATTTTCTGTTGCTTTCAAACATGTCGAATACCGCCAAAATACCGACAGTTGTACCAACAGTATAAGTTGTTCACTTCAGCCTCTCAATCAATTTAATCTTACGATTAATAATTTATTATTATTCTATTAAATGTTGGATTTTCTTAAGAAAAATCTTTCAGTCGCCGGTACTATTTAATTTTTACTATGATTATAATATTTTTACTCTCGTTGATTTTAGTGGCCAATGCTATGGACGCTGTTAGTGATGACGTGATCCGTTGCTAGGGAGCCAGTTTTGTTTCCAAACAATGGTTGCTAGGTGTCTGTTTTCATGTTATTTATATGGGCGTAAAACAGTGTCTCAGATTTTTATCAAAAGCAATAAAATTACAAATTTCTAAGCGTTTTGAGTCCTTTTTTCATGTACCAGGATACCAGAGGATTGAGTATCAGGCTTTTTTCAGTTGTGATATTGGATAATAGAACTATTTTCATAGTATTTTGTTCATAGGTTAGGTGTACAAGTTAGGTGTAGGCTACGAAGCATTATACGATTAGACTAAAAAGCCAATTTATGGCCATCAAATTAGGGGAAATAGTGAGATATTTTGGGGGATAAACCAAACACGGTAAAATGTATAAAATATGATGGCAAATTAAAATATTTGGAAGGTGTAGTGCAAACAAGTATGTGCAACAGATCATACAATGTGAAGGTATGTAATAACCTATGACGCTAATGTGCGTATAAAACAGTGTATTAGGTTTTCATCAATATGTATAAAATTACAAATTTTTAAGAGTGTTGGGTGTATACCAACTGGACTATTACCATCTACCAACTCGATTCCTAATCATGTAAACTTGATTCCAACTTCCACCACATCCTCCTTTTATAGGCTTCAACGAATTTTAATATTAAACCAAATCTTTTGTATTTGCAGCTACGCTAGCTACAATTTAGTCTGGTCTACCAATACTTTATAAGCACTCTGTTCATGCCACTAAGACTAATTGCAGCATTATTCTATAGAAGTTAAACAAGTGCTACCGGTATGATTGCTGGTAGGTACTGGGACTTTTGCACAACTCTATTATTATTATGCACGTAATAGCCCCGATGATTTGTGTGGTATAGGTATCTTTTCTATATCTATCTTTATCTATCTAATCTTTTGTATTTGTGTGGTGCAATGTCTGCATTTACTAGTGGTTTTAGGTTGCTTACAGAGTGGAGCATCCAATAATCGATGACAGTCACCAAAACAAAATCATTCACTTGCTGCGGAATGGTGGTATTCACACAGCTCAATCTGTTATACTCCATTAAACAGCATGAGTTTGATTTTGCGACAGTAATTGTTTATCAAGTATTGGATGCTCCACTGTGCAAGCACCTTTAGCCAATGTTGTGATAAGTTAGTGCCCATCAAAATATGTGGGTGAATTGAAATGCGACTGCTAGAGTTTGTAAAGTGCAGAATTCAAAGCTATTTACATCACCCTTGAAGAAATATGCAACATAGTGTTCATTTTTACAAAGTATTATCAGGTTTCACAATATTCTACTCACCCATCTAGTTTCGTGGTCACTACTTTGGTGTCAAGGACCGTTACAATTGCTGGTTGATTTTATTCTAATTATGAACATTTTCAACCAGTTATTTGAAGAACTCAGTTGAGTGTTGTTTTTGATGACATCCAGACTACATTTTCAACAAATCTATGCTATTTATTGATAGTCTCATTATTGAAAACCTCATTAATGTAAATAAAACTATTAACTTTTTATGTGAATCCAACAACTTACAGTCAAATATTCATCAAGAATAAGTAGAATTTACTTACTCTGTAGGCCGAGCGCTTCTGAAAATGGATCTCAAAGATTCGAAAGCGCTCGGCCTACAGAGTAAGTAAATTCTACTTATTCTTGATGAATATCTGACTGTAAGTCGTTGAATTCACATAAAAAGTTAATATTAACAACATAGTTCGTCATGGAACAAGAAATCCAGGAATGTAAATAAAACACTGCTGAATGATGTTGACTTATATAACACTTACAATTTACTGAGAAATAGTAGGTTTCTATTAAAACTGTGTTAGTTATCTATTAATACAAATGGTGAGGTTTGTACAAAACATTCTATTGAGTTACGGTGCTTGCGCAGTGGAGCATCCAATACTCGATGATAGTCACCACTGCGAAATCAAACACATGCTGTGGGTTGATGGTATTCACGCTGCTCGAATACGCCAAACAGTGCAGCAGTGACTATCATCAAGTACTGGGTGCTCCACTGTGCAAGCACCGTAACTCACTAGAATATTTTGTTAATGTTGAAAGTTCAACAATCATTCATTTTTTTCTTAATTTTTCTATAAATATTCTATGAATACATAGACAATTGAAACAGTTCACACAACGAAATTAGGCTGCTCTGAAAAATTACGGTGTTGCCAGCAGATGATAGTAGAGAATCACCAACCTCAATGCTCGAATTGACCACACTAATTATACCACACTAGCCTAGTCTATGAGTCTGATAAGGCTAGCAGTCATATATGGTTTGTCACCACAGTCAGTTGTATTTGCTACACTGTAATTTCCTTGAGCCGCCTAAATTCGTGGCATGAAGTAGACGTTATAATGTATAGTTGAAGCTTTCAAAAATTCAAAGTTCTAACTTAGAATAAATTTATTTCACACTATCTTCACAGTTTTATTAAACACAACCGTCAAAAACAATAAATAATTATACATCAAAGGAGCTAGGAATGAGAGAACTACTAAGGAGCAAAAAGCACTCATCTGTGTTCAATTCTAATGTTAATCTATTACTTAAATAAGATATATGAACTGTATTTTTGGTAACTGCAGACCAACGAATGTGTAGGCTAGATGGCTCACTATCTGCTCTTCTGGAACAAATATCTTCTGAATAACATTTTTTTAGAGAAACCCACATACAATTAAAAATATTTAAGGAAAACTAGGAAGTAGGCACAAGTTACCATAAAGCGCTATATAGGCTAGCGATGTTTTTGTTTGAGTTACAAGTTGGTAAAATTCACTTTTAAATAGGTGATCACTGTTTTGTATTTCATAATGCAAAAGCACAATACAAAATATGCATCAACCCCATACGAAGTACAGGCAGGCTGATTGAGTTAATATTTTTACAAGTAAGGGTAGAAATGAATGAGTATCTGAATAATCAATTCATCTATCACTGCCATCCGTGATGAAGTTGGAATGTTATGTTAGTCCAATATAGAATCAAATCATCTAATAATATACTAAAATCTTTATTGATTAGCGCCTTTCAATTTACTGTCACACAGATCAATAAAACTTGGGTAATGATCAGGTCGAATAACTTAACATGCAATTAATTGGCTTCTATTATAGGAAATATACAACAAGATGTACAACAAGTCATCAGTAGTTAATTAATACGAAATTGCAACTTTGTACTTGAAAAGGAATCAACCGAAAACGTTTGTGTTTAATTTAACAAGCTTTATGGACTTCATATCACTTGAAACGAAAGAACAATAACATAACCTATGCATGTAGTACCTACCTGATTGCAGCGATTCAGCTTTTATTTTTGTTGGGATCATTTGGAAATCTATAAAAACTGCAAACCGTAAACTCGCTGTAATGTTTTCAATCAGGGAGAAAGCACATAACCATTTTGTTTGATTATAAATCGCAACTAAAAATTGGTCCCATGCATTTTAAATGGACTTATAAAGCTGTATGGAAACATGTAATGGCGGATTGGGGCTTGCGACGTCACACTAACAGCGTCCATTCTCG
This sequence comes from Conomelus anceps, assembly GCA_948455865.1. Lineage (NCBI taxonomy): Eukaryota > Metazoa > Arthropoda > Insecta > Hemiptera > Delphacidae > Conomelus > Conomelus anceps. The sequence continues at coordinate 9,179,156 of OX418217.1, read as the reverse complement.
TGGCGCGTCACCAGATTGAGAGATTTTAATGACATACTTTTTTAAACATAGAAAATTTGAAAGATGAAATATCATTAACAAAACAATACTATGTTACATTTAAGCGAAAAAACCCACTATTCTATCTATAACCGTTCTTGAGATCAATGATTGCCCCCAGATTTTAACTTTGAGCGCTCCTGCCAAGTTAAGTAAAGAACATGTAGCCTATATTTTTTTGTCATTGCAATAAGCCAGGCATTCACGTTCCGATTTGCAGTACGACTTGTGGTCCAACCTCCAAGGTTAACATTCTAATAGCATTACAATCTCCAAGCAGAAACTGAAAAAATATGACGAAAACCCAATTGCACAGCCTTTAGACCACATCTGTGAGATTAGCTTGCATCAAACCTCACAGTGTGGTGCCTGACTTCCCCAGCGATTTTTCAAAGACGTTTGTGACATTTCAGAAGTATTGAAATAATTATCATGAGTGTGGTCCTAATCATTAAAAACATTTTCTTATAAGCGGTGGTTTGAAAAAAAAGTAATATGAAATCTGCTCAACTTCTTCAAAAATGTCAAATTTTCACCTTTACAAAAATGCCCCTGTGAAAATTCCTAAAACCCCTTTCGTAATTTGATTATGATCATTGTGTTACCTCCTATTTCAAATCACAATGTATGTATCATGTACATGTGGTTTATCATGTACATCCTCAAAAAAAAAAAGGTATCAAGAAGTTCAAACTTCCAAAATTTGAAATACAGTATGCCATGTAATCATCCTATTTCCAGCAATAACCCTCACTCAAAAGAATTTTTAGACAAAATTCAGGAAAACGTTGAATGAATTTTCATTGCTCAATAATGAAATTGGTAAAATTTAAATATTTGAAGTTTAAAAATCTTGCCATTACCAAAAACTACTTTATGAAGATTTACTACCGTATGCATTTTTAGCATCAAACTGCTTTCAATATTCACCTCCAATCATGAGAGCTCTTAATTTTTCATAAACAAGAATTGTTTTAACATATCTCACTTCACCAAGCACCCCAACTCAAAAGATTATTTTTTTGGAAAGTAGTCAAAACACTTTTGTTAAGTCTGTTCCACCCAAATATTTTGTGTCAATGGAAAAATAATGAAAAAAATTGAAAATCAAATAAAGCCATTATTTAGATTTTTTAACCCTAGATTAAAACCTCAATCAAGTAACCTGACAATAATTAAAAGTTTATGAGATGCTAACTACTTCAGATAAGTGCTTATTCTGTTCCTCTTAAATATGTTGAACCAATGATAAAAAGAATTTGGCTTTGAAGGAACTGACAATTTTTCAAACTGGCAAATAGAAAATAATTTATCAATTTCGAATGCTAGCCTACTTTGAAGAATTCAAAATTAATTATTCTTTGGAATTAAAATTTTTCCTTTCTATCTTACCTAAATCTATTACACCAATTAATAATGAGTAATAGAGTTTTTAACATTCGAATAAAGCAGCTATAAAAGGCATGATTGGGAACTTTTCGTGACTCTTATTTGCCTTTTCTCAAAGTGAATGATTAAAAAGATGATGCAGTCATACATCTATGGTAATTTTGTTCCACCTATATATTTTACAGAGATGAAATGAATGATAAAATTGTTAAAAATTCAAATATCTGACTGGATTAGCCTAGATTTATCTCCAGCACACGCATTTTGTAATACAATTGACATTTAGGCTAAATGATAGGAATGATACTCTACATCAGTGTTAATAATTATTCTCATCTAGATATTATGTTGTATAAAAGATAAAATTAGTCAGAAAAAGCGTTGAATAAAGCAAATGCTCCATCCGATTACACCCCTCTCTTTTCCAGCACTCATGAGTCTTGCATTTTTTTTAAATACAATAGAGCATTATATCTTATCGGAGTATATTCTACCAGTAAGTGAAAAAATAATTTGATATTCAAATAGAGCTATATAATATTATGCATTTGGATTGAAAGACGATTAGAAAAAATATAAAGAAATACGTTATTTACTTTAGTTCAATTAATAGTTATATAAATTCACCTTGCTTATATGTGTATGAAGCTCCTTTTTTTGTAAGAATGGAATAGAAATTCACCTTGCTTATATGTGTATGAAGCTCCTTTTTTTCGTTTGATAGTAATATAAATTCACCTTGCTTATATGTCTATGAAGCTACTTTTTTCGTTTGATAGTAATATGAATTCACCTTGCTTATATGTGTATGAAACTCCTTTTCTCATTTGATAGTAATATGAATTCACCTTGCTTATATGTCTATGAAGCTACTTTTTTCGTTTGATAGTAATATGAATTCACCTTGCTTATATGTGTATGAAACTCCTTTTTTTCGTTTGATAGTAATATAAATTCACCTTGCTTGTGAAGCTCCTTTTTTTGTAAGAATGGAATAGAAATTCACCTTGCTTATATGTGTATGAAACTCCTTTTCTCATTTGATAGTAATATGAATTCACCTTGCTTATATGTGTATGAAGCTACTTTTTTCGTTTGATAGTAATATGAATTCACCTTGCTTATATGTGTATGAAGCTCCTTTTTTTGTAAGAATGGGATGAAAATTCACCTTGCTTATATGTGTATGAAGCTCCTTTTTTTCGTTTGATAGTAATATAAATTCACCTTGCTTGTGAAGCTCCTTTTTTTGTAAGAATGGAATAGAAATTCACCTTGCTTATATGTGTATGAAACTCCTTTTCTCATTTGATAGTAATATGAATTCACCTTGCTTATATGTGTATGAAGCTACTTTTTTCGTTTGATAGTAATATGAATTCACCTTGCTTATATGTGTATGAAGCTCCTTTTTTTGTAAGAATGGGATGAAAATTCACCTTGCTTATATGTGTATGAAGCTCCTTTTTTTCGTTTGATAGTAATATAAATTCACCTTGCTTGTGAAGCTCCTTTTTTTGTAAGAATGGAATAGAAATTCACCTTGCTTATATGTGTATGAAACTCCTTTTCTCATTTGATAGTAATATGAATTCACCTTGCTTATATGTGTATGAAGCTACTTTTTTCGTTTGATAGTAATATGAATTCACCTTGCTTATATGTGTATGAAACTCCTATTCTCATTTGATAGAAATATGAATTCACCTTGCTTATATGTGTATGAAGCTACTTTTTTCGTTTGATAGTAATATGAATTCACCTAGCTTATAAGTGTATGAAGCTCCTTTTTTTGTAAGAATGGAATAGAAATTCACCTTGCTTATATGTGTATGAAACTCCTTTTCTCGTTTGATAGTAATATAAATTCACCTTGCTTATATGTGTATGAGCTCCTTTTTTCGTTTAGAAGTAATATGAATTCACCGTGCTTATATGTGTATGAAGCTCCTTTTTTTGTAAGAATGGAATAGAAATTCACTTTGCTTATATGTGTATGAAGCTTCTTTTTTGTGAGATAAAAATAGAAATTTACCTTGCTCATATGTGTATGAAGCTCCTTTTTTGTTTGATAGTAATATAAATTCACCTTGCTTATATGTGTATGAAGCTCCTTTTTTTGTTAGATAAAAATAGAAATTCACCTAGCTTATATGTGTATGAAGCTCCTTTTATCGTTTGATAGTAATATTAATTCACCTTGCCTATATGTGTATGGAGCTCCTTTTTTTGTAAGAATGGGATAGAAATTCACCTTGTGTATATGTGTATGAAGCTCCTTTTTTTGTGAGATAGAAATAGAAATTCACCTTGCTTATATGTGTATGAAGCTCCTTTTTTTGTAAGAATGAAATAGAAATTCACCTTGCTCATATGTGTATAAAGCTCCTTTTTTTTGTTTGATAGTAATATAAATTCACCTTGCTTATATGTGTATGAAGCCCATTTTTATGAGATAAAAATAGAAATTTACCTTGCTTATATCTGTATGATCTCCTTTTTTTCGTTTGATAGTAATATAAATTCACCTTGCTTATATGTGTATGAAGCTCCTTTTTTGGTTTGATAGTAATATAAATTCACCTTGCTTATATGTGTATGAAGCTCCTTTTTTGTAAGAATGGAATAGAAATTCACCTTACTTATATGTGTAAGTAGCTCCTTTTTTTGAAAGAATGGAAAAGAAATTCACCTTGCTTATATGTGTATGAAGCTCCTTTTTTTGTTAGATAGAAATATAAATTCTCCTCGCTTATATGTGTATGAAGCTCCTTTTTTTGTTAGATAAAAATATAAATTCATCTTGCTTATATGTGTATGAAGCTCCTTTTTTCGTAAGAATGGAATAGAAATTCACCTTGCTTATATGTGTATGAAGCTCCTTTTTTTGTAAGAATGGAATAGAAATTCACCTTGCTTATATGTGTATGAAGCTCCTTTTTTTGTTAGATAGAAATATTACTTCACCTCACTTATATGAATAGGATAGAATAGAATAGATTTGTATGATGTGTATGTGATGTGAATAGATGTGTATGAAGCTCCTTTTTTTGTTGGATAGAAATATAAATTCACCTCACTTATATGTGTATGAAACTCCTTTTTTTGTTAGATAAAAATAGAAATCCAACTTGCTTATATGAATATGTGTATGAAGCTCCTTTTTTTGTGAGATAAAAATAGAAATTCACATTGCTTATATGTGTATGAAGCTCCTTTTTTTTTGTAAGAATGGAATAGAAATTCACCTTGCTCATATGTGTATGAAGCTTTTTTTTTGTGAGATAAAAAAAGAAATTCACTTTGCTTATATGTGTATGGAGCTCCTTTTTTTGTAAGAATGGAATAGATACCCACCTTGCTTATATGTGTATGAAGCTCCTTTTTTTGTGAGATAAAAATAGATATCCACCTTGCTTATATGTGTATGAAGCTCCTTTTTTTGTGAGATAAAAATAGACATTCACCTCACTTATATGTGTATGAAGCTCCTTTTTTTTAAGAATGGAATAAAAATTCACCTTGCTTATATGTGTATGAAGCTAATTCTTTTTGTGAGATAAAAATGGAAATTCACCTTGCTTATATGTGTATGAAGCTCCTTTTTTTGTGAGAATTGAATAGAAATTCACCTTGCTTATATGTGTATGAAACTCCTTTTCTCGTTTGATAGTAATATAAATTCACCTTGCTTATATGTGTATGAGCTCCTTTTTTCGTTTGGAAGTAATATGAATTCACCGTGCTTATATGTGTATGAAGCTCCTTTTTTTGTAAGAATGGAATAGAAATTCACTTTGCTTATATGTGTATGAAGCTTCTTTTTTGTGAGATAAAAATAGAAATTTACCTTGCTAATATGTGTATGAAGCTCCTTTTTTGTTTGATAGTAATATAAATTCACCTTGCTTATATGTGTATGAAGCTCCTTTTTTTGTTAGATAAAAATAGAAATTCACCTAGCTTATATGTGTATGAAGCTCCTTTTATCTTTTGATAGTAATATTAATTCACCTTGCCTATATGTGTATGAAGCTCCTTTTTTTGTAAGAATGGGATAGAAATTCACCTTGTGTATATGTGTATGAAGCTCCTTTTTTTGTTAGATAAAAATAGAATTTCACCTTGCTTATACGTGTATGAAGCTCCTTTTTTTGTTAGATAAAAATAGAAATTCACCTAGCTTATATGAGTATAGAGCTCCTTTTTTGGTTTGATAGTAATATAAATTCACCTTCCTTATATGTGTATGAAGTCTTTTTTTTGGAAGAATGGAATAGAAATTCACTTTGCTTATATGTGTATGAAGCTCCTTTTATCGTTTGATAGTAATATTAATTCACCTTGCCTATATGTGTATGAAACTCCTTTATTTGTTAGATAAAAATAGAAATTCACATTGCTTATATGTGTATGAAGCTCATTTTTTTCGTTTGATAGTAATATAATTTCACCTCACCTATATGTGTGTGAAGCTCCTTTTTATTCACCTTGCTTATATGTGTATGAAGCTAATTCTTTTTGTGAGATAAAAATAGAAATTCACCATGCTTATATGTGTATGAAGCTTTTTTTTGTGAGATAAAAATATAAATTAACATTGCTTATATGTATATGATGCTCCTTTTTTTGTAAGTATGGAATAGAAATCCACCTTGCATATATGTGTATGAAGCTCCTTTTTTGTGAGATAAAAAAAGAAATTCACCTTGCTTATATGTGTATGAAGCTCCTTTTTTTTAAGAATGGAATATAAATTCACCTTGCTTATATGTGTATGAAGCTCTTTTTTTTCTAAGAATGGAATAGAAATTCACCTTGCTTATATGAGTATGAAGCTCCTTTTTTTGTGAGATAGAAATAGAAATTCACCTTGCTTATATGTGTATGAAGCTCCTTTTTTTGTAAGAATGAAATAGAAATTCACCTTGCTCATATGTGTATAAAGCTCCTTTTTTTTGTTTGATAGTAATATAAATTCACCTTGCTTATATGTGTATGAAGCCCATTTTTATGAGATAAAAATAGAAATTTACCTTGCTTATATCTGTATGATCTCCTTTTTTTCGTTTGATAGTAATATAAATTCACCTTGCTTATATGTGTATGAAGCTCCTTTTTTTGTGAGATGAAAATAGTAATTCACCTTGCTTATATGAGTATGAAGCTCCTTTTTTGGTTTGATAGTAATATAAATTCACCTTGCTTATATGTGTATGAAGCTCCTTTTTTGTAAGAATGGAATAGAAATTCACCTTACTTATATGTGTAAGTAGCTCCTTTTTTTGAAAGAATGGAAAAGAAATTCACCTTGCTTATATGTGTATGAAGCTCCTTTTTTTGTTAGATAGAAATATAAATTCTCCTCGCTTATATGTGTATGAAGCTCCTTTTTTTGTTAGATAAAAATATAAATTCATCTTGCTTATATGTGTATGAAGCTCCTTTTTTCGTAAGAATGGAATAGAAATTCACCTTGCTTATATGTGTATGAAGCTCCTTTTTTTGTAAGAATGGAATAGAAATTCACCTTGCTTATATGTGTATGAAGCTCCTTTTTTTGTTAGATAGAAATATTACTTCACCTCACTTATATGAATAGAATAGAATAGAATAGATTTGTATGATGTGTATGTGATGTGAATAGATGTGTATGAAGCTCCTTTTTTTGTTGGATAGAAATATAAATTCACCTCACTTATATGTGTATGAAACTCCTTTTTTTGTTAGATAAAAATAGAAATCCAACTTGCTTATATGAGTATGTGTATGAAGCTCCTTTTTTTGTGAGATAAAAATAGAAATTCACATTGCTTATATGTGTATGAAGCTCCTTTTTTTGTAAGAATGGAATAGAAATTCACCTTGCTCATATGTGTATGAAGCTTTTTTTTTGTGAGATAAAAATAGAAATTCACCTTGCTTATATGTGTATGGAGCTCCTTTTTTTGTAAGAATGGAATAGATACCCACCTTGCTTATATGTGTATGAAGCTCCTTTTTTTGTGAGATAAAAATAGATATCCACCTTGCTTATATGTGTATGAAGCTCCTTTTTTTGTGAGATAAAAATAGACATTCACCTCACTTATATGTGTATGAAGCTCCTTTTTTTTAAGAATGGAATAAATATTCACCTTGCTTATATGTGTATGAAGCTAATTCTTTTTGTGAGATAAAAATGGAAATTCACCTTGCTTATATGTGTATGAAGCTCCTTTTTTTGTGAGAATTGAATAGAAATTCACCTTGCTTATATGTGTATGAAACTCCTTTTCTCGTTTGATAGTAATATAAATTCACCTTGCTTATATGTGTATGAGCTCCTTTTTTCGTTTAGAAGTAATATGAATTCACCGTGCTTATATGTGTATGAAGCTCCTTTTTTTGTAAGAATGGAATAGAAATTCACTTTGCTTATATGTGTATGAAGCTTCTTTTTTGTGAGATAAAAATAGAAATTTACCTTGCTAATATGTGTATGAAGCTCCTTTTTTGTTTGATAGTAATATAAATTCACCTTGCTTATATGTGTATGAAGCTCCTTTTTTTGTTGGATAAAAATAGAAATTCACCTAGCTTATATGTGTATGAAGCTCCTTTTATCGTTTGATAGTAATATTAATTCACCTTGCCTATATGTGTATGAAGCTCCTTTTTTTGTAAGAATGGGATAGAAATTCACCTTGTGTATATGTGTATGAAGCTCCTTTTTTTGTTAGATGAAAAAAGGAATTCACACTGCTTATATGTGTATGAAGCTCATTTTTTTCTTTTGATAGTAATATAATTTCACCTCACCTATATGTGTGTGAAGCTCCTTTTTTTGTGAGATAAAAATAGAATTTCACCTTGCTTATACGTGTATGAAGCTCCTTTTTTTGTAAAATAAAAATAGAAATTCACCTAGCTTATATGAGTATAGAGCTCCTTTTTTGGTTTGATAGTAATATAAATTCACCTTCCATATATGTGTATGAAGTCTTTTTTTTGGAAGAATGGAATAGAAATTCACTTTGCTTATATGTGTATGAAGCTCCTTTTATCGTTTGATAGTAATATTAATTCACCTTGCCTGTATGTGTATGAAGCTCCTTTATTTGTTAGATAAAAATAGAAATTCACATTGCTTATATGTGTATGAAGCTCATTTTTTTCGTTTGATAGTAATATAATTTCACCTCACCTATATGTGTGTGAAGCTCCTTTTTATTCACCTTGCTTATATGTGTATGAAGCTAATTCTTTTTGTGAGATAAAAATAGAAATTCACCATGCTTATATGTGTATGAAGCTTTTTTTTTGTGAGATAAAAATATAAATTAACATTGCTTATATGTATATGAAGCTCCTTTTTTTGTAAGTATGGAATAGAAATCCACCTTGCATATATGTGTATGAAGCTCCTTTTTTGTGAGATAAAAAAAGAAATTCACCTTGCTTATAAGTGTATGAAGCTCCTTTTTTTTAAGAATGGAATATAAATTCACCTTGCTTATATGTGTATGAAGCTCTTTTTTTTCTAAGAATGGAATAGAAATTCACCTTGCTTATATGTGTATGAAGCTCCTTTTTTTGTGAGATAGAAATAGAAATTCACCTTGCTTATATGTGTATGAAGCTCCTTTTTTTGTAAGAATGAAATAGAAATTCACCTTGCTCATATGTGTATAAAGCTCCTTTTTTTTGTTTGATAGTAATATAAATTCACCTTGCTTATATGTGTATGAAGCCCATTTTTATGAGATAAAAATAGAAATATACCTTGCTTATATCTGTATGATCTCCTTTTTTTCGTTTGATAGTAATATAAATTCACCTTGCTTATATGTGTATGAAGCTCCTTTTTTTTGTGAGATGAAAATAGTAATTCACCTTGCTTATATGTGTATGAAGCTAATTCTTTTTGTGAGATAAAAATAGAAATTCACCATGCTTATATGTGTATGAAGCTTTTTTTTTGTGAGATAAAAATATAAATTAACATTGCTTATATGTATATGAAGCTCCTTTTTTTGTAAGTATGGAATAGAAATCCACCTTGCATATATGTGTATGAAGCTCCTTTTTTGTGAGATAAAAAAAGAAATTCACCTTGCTTATATGTGTATGAAGCTCCTTTTTTTTTAAGAATGGAATATAAATTCACCTTGCTTATATGTGTATGAAGCTCTTTTTTTTCTAAGAATGGAATAGAAATTCACCTTGCTTATATGTGTATGAAGCTCCTTTTTTTGTGAGATAGAAATAGAAATTCACCTTGCTTATATGTGTATGAAGCTCCTTTTTTTGTAAGAATGAAATAGAAATTCACCTTGCTCATATGTGTATAAAGCTCCTTTTTTTTGTTTGATAGTAATATAAATTCACCTTGCTTATATGTGTATGAAGCCCATTTTTATGAGATAAAAATAGAAATTTACTTTGCTTATATCTGTATGATCTCCTTTTTTTCGTTTGATAGTAATATAAATTCACCTTGCTTATATGTGTATGAAGCTCCTTTTTTTGTGAGATGAAAATAGTAATTCACCTTGCTTATATGAGTATGAAGCTCCTTTTTTGGTTTGATAGTAATATAAATTCACCTTGCTTATATGTGTATGAAGCTTCTTTTTTGTAAGAATGGAATAGAAATTCACCTTACTTATATGTGTAAGTAGCTCCTTTTTTTGAAAGAATGGGAAAGAAATTCACCTTGCTTATATGTGTATGAAGCTCCTTTTTTTGTTAGATAGAAATATAAATTCTCCTCGCTTATATGTGTATGAAGCTCCTTTTTTTGTTAGATAAAAATATAAATTCATCTTGCTTATATGTGTATGAAGCTCCTTTTTTCGTAAGAATGGAATAGAAATTCACCTTGCTTATATGTGTATGAAGCTCCTTTTTTTGTAAGAATGAAATAGAAATTCACCTTGCTCATATGTGTATAAAGCTCCTTTTTTTTGTTTGATAGTAATATAAATTCACCTTGCTTATATGTGTATGAAGCCCATTTTTATGAGATAAAAATAGAAATTTACCTTGCTTATATCTGTATGATCTCCTTTTTTTCGTTTGATAGTAATATAAATTCACCTTGCTTATATGTGTATGAAGCTCCTTTTTTGGTTTGATAGTAATATAAATTCACCTTGCTTATATGTGTATGAAGCTCCTTTTTTGTAAGAATGGAATAGAAATTCACCTTACTTATATGTGTAAGTAGCTCCTTTTTTTGAAAGAATGGAAAAGAAATTCACCTTGCTTATATGTGTATGAAGCTCCTTTTTTTGTTAGATAGAAATATAAATTCTCCTCGCTTATATGTGTATGAAGCTCCTTTTTTTGTTAGATAAAAATATAAATTCATCTTGCTTATATGTGTATGAAGCTCCTTTTTTCGTAAGAATGGAATAGAAATTCACCTTGCTTATATGTGTATGAAGCTCCTTTTTTTGTAAGAATGGAATAGAAATTCACCTTGCTTATATGTGTATGAAGCTCCTTTTTTTGTTAGATAGAAATATTACTTCACCTCACTTATATGAATAGGATAGAATAGAATAGATTTGTATGATGTGTATGTGATGTGAATAGATGTGTATGAAGCTCCTTTTTTTGTTGGATAGAAATATAAATTCACCTCACTTATATGTGTATGAAACTCCTTTTTTTGTTAGATAAAAATAGAAATCCAACTTGCTTATATAAGTATGTGTATGAAGCTCCTTTTTTTGTGAGATAAAAATAGAAATTCACATTGCTTATATGTGTATGAAGCTCCTTTTTTTTTTTGTAAGAATGGAATAGAAATTCACCTTGCTCATATGTGTATGAAGCTTTTTTTTTGTGAGATAAAAAAAGAAATTCACCTTGCTTATATGTGTATGGAGCTCCTTTTTTTGTAAGAATGGAATAGATACCCACCTTGCTTATATGTGTATGAAGCTCCTTTTTTTGTGAGATAAAAATAGATATCCACCTTGCTTATATGTGTATGAAGCTCCTTTTTTTGTGAGATAAAAATAGACATTCACCTCACTTATATGTGTATGAAGCTCCTTTTTTTTAAGAATGGAATAAAAATTCACCTTGCTTATATGTGTATGAAGCTAATTCTTTTTGTGAGATAAAAATGGAAATTCACCTTGCTTATATGTGTATGAAGCTCCTTTTTTTGTGAGAATTGAATAGAAATTCACCTTGCTTATATGTGTATGAAACTCCTTTTCTCGTTTGATAGTAATATAAATTCACCTTGCTTATATGTGTATGAGCTCCTTTTTTCGTTTAGAAGTAATATGAATTCACCGTGCTTATATGTGTATGAAGCTCCTTTTTTTGTAAGAATGGAATAGAAATTCACTTTGCTTATATGTGTATGAAGCTTCTTTTTTGTGAGATAAAAATAGAAATTTACCTTGCTAATATGTGTATGAAGCTCCTTTTTTGTTTGATAGTAATATAAATTCACCTTGCTTATATGTGTATGAAGCTCCTTTTTTTGTTAGATAAAAATAGAAATTCACCTAGCTTATATGTGTATGAAGCTCCTTTTATCTTTTGATAGTAATATTAATTCACCTTGCCTATATGTGTATGAAGCTCCTTTTTTTGTAAGAATGGGATAGAAATTCACCTTGTGTATATGTGTATGAAGCTCCTTTTTTTGTTAGATAAAAATAGAATTTCACCTTGCTTATACGTGTATGAAGCTCCTTTTTTTGTTAGATAAAAATAGAAATTCACCTAGCTTATATGAGTATAGAGCTCCTTTTTTGGTTTGATAGTAATATAAATTCACCTTCCTTATATGTGTATGAAGTCTTTTTTTTGGAAGAATGGAATAGAAATTCACTTTGCTTATATGTGTATGAAGCTCCTTTTATCGTTTGATAGTAATATTAATTCACCTTGCCTGTATGTGTATGAAGCTCCTTTATTTGTTAGATAAAAATAGAAATTCACATTGCTTATATGTGTATGAAGCTCATTTTTTTCGTTTGATAGTAATATAATTTCACCTCACCTATATGTGTGTGAAGCTCCTTTTTATTCACCTTGCTTATATGTGTATGAAGCTAATTCTTTTTGTGAGATAAAAATAGAAATTCACCATGCTTATATGTGTATGAAGCTTTTTTTTTGTGAGATAAAAATATAAATTAACATTGCTTATATGTATATGAAGCTCCTTTTTTTGTAAGTATGGAATAGAAATCCACCTTGCATATATGTGTATGAAGCTCCTTTTTTGTGAGATAAAAAAAGAAATTCACCTTGCTTATAAGTGTATGAAGCTCCTTTTTTTTAAGAATGGAATATAAATTCACCTTGCTTATATGTGTATGAAGCTCTTTTTTTTCTAAGAATGGAATAGAAATTCACCTTGCTTATATGTGTATGAAGCTCCTTTTTTTGTGAGATAGAAATAGAAATTCACCTTGCTTATATGTGTATGAAGCTCCTTTTTTTGTAAGAATGAAATAGAAATTCACCTTGCTCATATGTGTATAAAGCTCCTTTTTTTTGTTTGATAGTAATATAAATTCACCTTGCTTATATGTGTATGAAGCCCATTTTTATGAGATAAAAATAGAAATATACCTTGCTTATATCTGTATGATCTCCTTTTTTTCGTTTGATAGTAATATAAATTCACCTTGCTTATATGTGTATGAAGCTCCTTTTTTTTGTGAGATGAAAATAGTAATTCACCTTGCTTATATGTGTATGAAGCTAATTCTTTTTGTGAGATAAAAATAGAAATTCACCATGCTTATATGTGTATGAAGCTTTTTTTTTGTGAGATAAAAATATAAATTAACATTGCTTATATGTATATGAAGCTCCTTTTTTTGTAAGTATGGAATAGAAATCCACCTTGCATATATGTGTATGAAGCTCCTTTTTTGTGAGATAAAAAAAGAAATTCACCTTGCTTATATGTGTATGAAGCTCCTTTTTTTTTAAGAATGGAATATAAATTCACCTTGCTTATATGTGTATGAAGCTCTTTTTTTTCTAAGAATGGAATAGAAATTCACCTTGCTTATATGTGTATGAAGCTCCTTTTTTTGTGAGATAGAAATAGAAATTCACCTTGCTTATATGTGTATGAAGCTCCTTTTTTTGTAAGAATGAAATAGAAATTCACCTTGCTCATATGTGTATAAAGCTCCTTTTTTTTGTTTGATAGTAATATAAATTCACCTTGCTTATATGTGTATGAAGCCCATTTTTATGAGATAAAAATAGAAATTTACTTTGCTTATATCTGTATGATCTCCTTTTTTTCGTTTGATAGTAATATAAATTCACCTTGCTTATATGTGTATGAAGCTCCTTTTTTTGTGAGATGAAAATAGTAATTCACCTTGCTTATATGAGTATGAAGCTCCTTTTTTGGTTTGATAGTAATATAAATTCACCTTGCTTATATGTGTATGAAGCTTCTTTTTTGTAAGAATGTAATAGAAATTCACCTTACTTATATGTGTAAGTAGCTCCTTTTTTTGAAAGAATGGGAAAGAAATTCACCTTGCTTATATGTGTATGAAGCTCCTTTTTTTGTTAGATAGAAATATAAATTCTCCTCGCTTATATGTGTATGAAGCTCCTTTTTTTGTTAGATAAAAATATAAATTCATCTTGCTTATATGTGTATGAAGCTCCTTTTTTCGTAAGAATGGAATAGAAATTCACCTTGCTTATATGTGTATGAAGCTCCTTTTTTTGTAAGAATGAAATAGAAATTCACCTTGCTCATATGTGTATAAAGCTCCTTTTTTTTGTTTGATAGTAATATAAATTCACCTTGCTTATATGTGTATGAAGCCCATTTTTATGAGATAAAAATAGAAATTTACCTTGCTTATATCTGTATGATCTCCTTTTTTTCGTTTGATAGTAATATAAATTCACCTTGCTTATATGTGTATGAAGCTCCTTTTTTGGTTTGATAGTAATATAAATTCACCTTGCTTATATGTGTATGAAGCTCCTTTTTTGTAAGAATGGAATAGAAATTCACCTTACTTATATGTGTAAGTAGCTCCTTTTTTTGAAAGAATGGAAAAGAAATTCACCTTGCTTATATGTGTATGAAGCTCCTTTTTTTGTTAGATAGAAATATAAATTCTCCTCGCTTATATGTGTATGAAGCTCCTTTTTTTGTTAGATAAAAATATAAATTCATCTTGCTTATATGTGTATGAAGCTCCTTTTTTCGTAAGAATGGAATAGAAATTCACCTTGCTTATATGTGTATGAAGCTCCTTTTTTTGTAAGAATGGAATAGAAATTCACCTTGCTTATATGTGTATGAAGCTCCTTTTTTTGTTAGATAGAAATATTACTTCACCTCACTTATATGAATAGGATAGAATAGAATAGATTTGTATGATGTGTATGTGATGTGAATAGATGTGTATGAAGCTCCTTTTTTTGTTGGATAGAAATATAAATTCACCTCACTTATATGTGTATGAAACTCCTTTTTTTGTTAGATAAAAATAGAAATCCAACTTGCTTATATAAGTATGTGTATGAAGCTCCTTTTTTTGTGAGATAAAAATAGAAATTCACATTGCTTATATGTGTATGAAGCTCCTTTTTTTTTTTGTAAGAATGGAATAGAAATTCACCTTGCTCATATGTGTATGAAGCTTTTTTTTTGTGAGATAAAAAAAGAAATTCACCTTGCTTATATGTGTATGGAGCTCCTTTTTTTGTAAGAATGGAATAGATACCCACCTTGCTTATATGTGTATGAAGCTCCTTTTTTTGTGAGATAAAAATAGATATCCACCTTGCTTATATGTGTATGAAGCTCCTTTTTTTGTGAGATAAAAATAGACATTCACCTCACTTATATGTGTATGAAGCTCCTTTTTTTTAAGAATGGAATAAAAATTCACCTTGCTTATATGTGTATGAAGCTAATTCTTTTTGTGAGATAAAAATGGAAATTCACCTTGCTTATATGTGTATGAAGCTCCTTTTTTTGTGAGAATTGAATAGAAATTCACCTTGCTTATATGTGTATGAAACTCCTTTTCTCGTTTGATAGTAATATAAATTCACCTTGCTTATATGTGTATGAGCTCCTTTTTTCGTTTAGAAGTAATATGAATTCACCGTGCTTATATGTGTATGAAGCTCCTTTTTTTGTAAGAATGGAATAGAAATTCACTTTGCTTATATGTGTATGAAGCTTCTTTTTTGTGAGATAAAAATAGAAATTTACCTTGCTAATATGTGTATGAAGCTCCTTTTTTGTTTGATAGTAATATAAATTCACCTTGCTTATATGTGTATGAAGCTCCTTTTTTTGTTAGATAAAAATAGAAATTCACCTAGCTTATATGTGTATGAAGCTCCTTTTATCTTTTGATAGTAATATTAATTCACCTTGCCTATATGTGTATGAAGCTCCTTTTTTTGTAAGAATGGGATAGAAATTCACCTTGTGTATATGTGTATGAAGCTCCTTTTTTTGTTAGATAAAAATAGAATTTCACCTTGCTTATACGTGTATGAAGCTCCTTTTTTTGTTAGATAAAAATAGAAATTCACCTAGCTTATATGAGTATAGAGCTCCTTTTTTGGTTTGATAGTAATATAAATTCACCTTCCTTATATGTGTATGAAGTCTTTTTTTTGGAAGAATGGAATAGAAATTCACTTTGCTTATATGTGTATGAAGCTCCTTTTATCGTTTGATAGTAATATTAATTCACCTTGCCTATATGTGTATGAAGCTCCTTTATTTGTTAGATAAAAATAGAAATTCACATTGCTTATATGTGTATGAAGCTCATTTTTTTCGTTTGATAGTAATATAATTTCACCTCACCTATATGTGTGTGAAGCTCCTTTTTATTCACCTTGCTTATATGTGTATGAAGCTAATTCTTTTTGTGAGATAAAAATAGAAATTCACCATGCTTATATGTGTATGAAGCTTTTTTTTGTGAGATAAAAATATAAATTAACATTGCTTATATGTATATGAAGCTCCTTTTTTTGTAAGTATGGAATAGAAATCCACCTTGCATATATGTGTATGAAGCTCCTTTTTTGTGAGATAAAAAAAGAAATTCACCTTGCTTATATGTGTATGAAGCTCCTTTTTTTTAAGAATGGAATATAAATTCACCTTGCTTATATGTGTATGAAGCTCTTTTTTTTCTAAGAATGGAATAGAAATTCACCTTGCTTATATGAGTATGAAGCTCCTTTTTTTGTGAGATAGAAATAGAAATTCACCTTGCTTATATGTGTATGAAGCTCCTTTTTTTGTAAGAATGAAATAGAAATTCACCTTGCTCATATGTGTATAAAGCTCCTTTTTTTTGTTTGATAGTAATATAAATTCACCTTGCTTATATGTGTATGAAGCCCATTTTTATGAGATAAAAATAGAAATTTACCTTGCTTATATCTGTATGATCTCCTTTTTTTCGTTTGATAGTAATATAAATTCACCTTGCTTATATGTGTATGAAGCTCCTTTTTTTGTGAGATGAAAATAGTAATTCACCTTGCTTATATGAGTATGAAGCTCCTTTTTTGGTTTGATAGTAATATAAATTCACCTTGCTTATATGTGTATGAAGCTCCTTTTTTGTAAGAATGGAATAGAAATTCACCTTACTTATATGTGTAAGTAGCTCCTTTTTTTGAAAGAATGGAAAAGAAATTCACCTTGCTTATATGTGTATGAAGCTCCTTTTTTTGTTAGATAGAAATATAAATTCTCCTCGCTTATATGTGTATGAAGCTCCTTTTTTTGTTAGATAAAAATATAAATTCATCTTGCTTATATGTGTATGAAGCTCCTTTTTTCGTAAGAATGGAATAGAAATTCACCTTGCTTATATGTGTATGAAGCTCCTTTTTTTGTAAGAATGGAATAGAAATTCACCTTGCTTATATGTGTATGAAGCTCCTTTTTTTGTTAGATAGAAATATTACTTCACCACACTTATATGAATAGAATAGAATAGAATAGATTTGTATGATGTGTATGTGATGTGAATAGATGTGTATGAAGCTCCTTTTTTTGTTGGATAGAAATATAAATTCACCTCACTTATATGTGTATGAAACTCCTTTTTTTGTTAGATAAAAATAGAAATCCAACTTGCTTATATGAGTATGTGTATGAAGCTCCTTTTTTTGTGAGATAAAAATAGAAATTCACATTGCTTATATGTGTATGAAGCTCCTTTTTTTGTAAGAATGGAATAGAAATTCACCTTGCTCATATGTGTATGAAGCTTTTTTTTTGTGAGATAAAAATAGAAATTCACCTTGCTTATATGTGTATGAAGCTCCTTTTTTTGTGAGATAAAAATAGACATTCACCTCACTTATATGTGTATGAAGCTCCTTTTTTTTTAAGAATGGAATAAAATTCACCTTGCTTATATGTGTATGAAGCTAATTCTTTTTGTGAGATAAAAATGGAAATTCACCTTGCTTATATGTGTATGAAGCTCCTTTTTTTGTGAGAATTGAATAGAAATTCACCTTGCTTATATGTGTATGAAACTCCTTTTCTCGTTTGATAGTAATATAAATTCACCTTGCTTATATGTGTATGAGCTCCTTTTTTCGTTTAGAAGTAATATGAATTCACCGTGCTTATATGTGTATGAAGCTCCTTTTTTTGTAAGAATGGAATAGAAATTCACTTTGCTTATATGTGTATGAAGCTTCTTTTTTGTGAGATAAAAATAGAAATTTACCTTGCTAATATGTGTATGAAGCTCCTTTTTTGTTTGATAGTAATATAAATTCACCTTGCTTATATGTGTATGAAGCTCCTTTTTTTGTTAGATAAAAATAGAAATTCACCTAGCTTATATGTGTATGAAGCTCCTTTTATCGTTTGATAGTAATATTAATTCACCTTGCCTATATGTGTATGAAGCTCCTTTTTTTGTAAGAATGGGATAGAAATTCACCTTGTGTATATGTGTATGAAGCTCCTTTTTTTGTTAGATGAAAAAAGGAATTCACACTGCTTATATGTGTATGAAGCTCATTTTTTTCTTTTGATAGTAATATAATTTCACCTCACCTATATGTGTGTGAAGCTCCTTTTTTTGTGAGATAAAAATAGAATTTCACCTTGCTTATACGTGTATGAAGCTCCTTTTTTTGTAAAATAAAAATAGAAATTCACCTAGCTTATATGAGTATAGAGCTCCTTTTTTGGTTTGATAGTAATATAAATTCACCTTCCATATATGTGTATGAAGTCTTTTTTTTGGAAGAATGGAATAGAAATTCACTTTGCTTATATGTGTATGAAGCTCCTTTTATCGTTTGATAGTAATATTAATTCACCTTGCCTGTATGTGTATGAAGCTCCTTCATTTGTTAGATAAAAATAGAAATTCACATTGCTTATATGTGTATGAAGCTCATTTTTTTCGTTTGATAGTAATATAATTTCACCTCACCTATATGTGTGTGAAGCTCCTTTTTATTCACCTTGCTTATATGTGTATGAAGCTAATTCTTTTTGTGAGATAAAAATAGAAATTCACCATGCTTATATGTGTATGAAGCTTTTTTTTTGTGAGATAAAAATATAAATTAACATTGCTTATATGTATATGAAGCTCCTTTTTTTGTAAGTATGGAATAGAAATCCACCTTGCATATATGTGTATGAAGCTCCTTTTTTGTGAGATAAAAAAAGAAATTCACCTTGCTTATATGTGTATGAAGCTCCTTTTTTTTAAGAATGGAATATAAATTCACCTTGCTTATATGTGTATGAAGCTCTTTTTTTTCTAAGAATGGAATAGAAATTCACCTTGCTTATATGTGTATGAAGCTCCTTTTTTTGTGAGATAGAAATAGAAATTCACCTTGCTTATATGTGTATGAAGCTCCTTTTTTTGTAAGAA
Organism: Conomelus anceps; assembly: GCA_948455865.1. Classification (NCBI taxonomy): domain Eukaryota; kingdom Metazoa; phylum Arthropoda; class Insecta; order Hemiptera; family Delphacidae; genus Conomelus; species Conomelus anceps. The sequence goes on along the minus strand of OX418217.1, from coordinate 9,159,816 downwards.
TGAAATAGAAATTCACCTTGCTCATATGTGTATAAAGCTCCTTTTTTTTGTTTGATAGTAATATAAATTCACCTTGCTTATATGTGTATGAAGCCCATTTTTATGAGATAAAAATAGAAATTTACTTTGCTTATATCTGTATGATCTCCTTTTTTTCGTTTGATAGTAATATAAATTCACCTTGCTTATATGTGTATGAAGCTCCTTTTTTTGTGAGATGAAAATAGTAATTCACCTTGCTTATATGAGTATGAAGCTCTTTTTTTGGTTTGATAGTAATATAAATTCACCTTGCTTATATGTGTATGAAGCTTCTTTTTTGTAAGAATGGAATAGGAATTCACCTTACTTATATGTGTAAGTAGCTCCTTTTTTTGAAAGAATGGGAAAGAAATTCACCTTGCTTATATGTGTATGAAGCTCCTTTTTTTGTTAGATAGAAATATAAATTCTCCTCGCTTATATGTGTATGAAGCTCCTTTTTTTGTTAGATAAAAATATAAATTCATCTTGCTTATATGTGTATGAAGCTCCTTTTTTCGTAAGAATGGAATAGAAATTCACCTTGCTTATATGTGTATGAAGCTCCTTTTTTTGTAAGAATGGAATAGAAATTCACCTTGCTTATATGTGTATGAAGCTCCTTTTTTTGTTAGATAGAAATATTACTTCACCTCACTTATATGAATAGAATAGAATAGAATAGATTTGTATGATGTGTATGTGATGTGAATAGATGTGTATGAAGCTCCTTTTTTTGTTGGATAGAAATATAAATTCACCTCACTTATATGTGTATGAAACTCCTTTTTTTGTTAGATAAAAATAGAAATTCAACTTGCTTATATGAGTATGTGTATGAAGCTCCTTTTTTTGTGAGATAAAAATAGAAATTCACATTGCTTATATGTGTATGAAGCTCCTTTTTTTGTAAGAATGGAATAGAAATTCACCTTGCTCATATGTGTATGAAGCTTTTTTTTTGTGAGATAAAAATAGAAATTCACCTTGCTTATATGTGTATGGAGCTCCTTTTTTTGTAAGAATGGAATAGATACCCACCTTGCTCATATGTGTATGAAGCTCCTTTTTTTGTGAGATAAAAATAGATATCCACCTTGCTTATATGTGTATGAAGCTCCTTTTTTTGTGAGATAAAAATAGACATTCACCTCACTTATATGTGTATGAAGCTCCTTTTTTTTAAGAATGGAAAAAAAATTCACCTTGCTTATATGTGTATGAAGCTAATTCTTTTTGTGAGATAAAAATGGAAATTCACCTTGCTTATATGTGTATGAAGCTCCTTTTTTTGTGAGAATTGAATAGAAATTCACCTTGCTTATATGTGTATGAAACTCCTTTTCTCGTTTGATAGTAATATAAATTCACCTTGCTTATATGTGTATGAGCTCCTTTTTTCGTTTAGAAGTAATATGAATTCACCGTGCTTATATGTATATGAAGCTCCTTTTTTTGTAAGAATGGAATAGAAATTCACTTTGCTTATATGTGTATGAAGCTTCTTTTTTGTGAGATAAAAATAGAAATTTACCTTGCTAATATGTGTATGAAGCTCCTTTTTTGTTTGATAGTAATATAAATTCACCTTGCTTATATGTGTATGAAGCTCCTTTTTTTGTTAGATAAAAATAGAAATTTACCTTGCTAATATGTGTATGAAGCTCCTTTTATCGTTTGATAGTAATATTTATTCACCTTGCCTATATGTGTATGAAGCTCCTTTTTTTGTAAGAATGGGATAGAAATTCACCTTGTGTATATGTGTATGAAGCTCCTTTTTTTGTTAGATAAAAAAAGAAATTCACACTGCTTATATGTGTATGAAGCTCATTTTTTTCTTTTGATAGTAATATAATTTCACCTCACCTATATGTGTGTGAAGCTCCTTTTTTTGTGAGATAAAAATAGAATTTCACCTTGCTTATACGTGTATGAAGCTCCTTTTTTTGTTAGATAAAAATAGAAATTCACCTAGCTTATATGAGTATAGAGCTCCTTTTTTGGTTTGATAGTAATATAAATTCACCTTCCTTATATGTGTATGAAGTTTTTTTTTTTGGAAGAATGGAATAGAAATTCACTTTGCTTATATGTGTATGAAGCTCCTTTTATCGTTTGATAGTAATATTAATTCACCTTGCCTGTATGTGTATGAAGCTCCTTCATTTGTTAGATAAAAATAGAAATTCACATTGCTTATATGTGTATGAAGCTCATTTTTTTCGTTTGATAGTAATATAATTTCACCTCACCTATATGTGTGTGAAGCTCCTTTTTATTCACCTTGCTTATATGTGTATGAAGCTAATTCTTTTTGTGAGATAAAAATAGAAATTCACCATGCTTATATGTGTATGAAGCTTTTTTTTTGTGAGATAAAAATATAAATTAACATTGCTTATATGTATATGAAGCTCCTTTTTTTGTAAGTATGGAATAGAAATCCACCTTGCATATATGTGTATGAAGCTCCTTTTTTGTGAGATAAAAAAAGAAATTCACCTTGCTTATATGTGTATGAAGCTCCTTTTTTTTAAGAATGGAATATAAATTCACCTTGCTTATATGTGTATGAAGCTCTTTTTTTTCTAAGAATGGAATAGAAATTCACCTTGCTTATATGTGTATGAAGCTCCTTTTTTTGTGAGATAGAAATAGAAATTCACCTTGCTTATATGTGTATGAAGCTCCTTTTTTTGTAAGAATGAAATAGAAATTCACCTTGCTCATATGTGTATAAAGCTCCTTTTTTTTGTTTGATAGTAATATAAATTCACCTTGCTTATATGTGTATGAAGCCCATTTTTATGAGATAAAAATAGAAATTTACTTTGCTTATATCTGTATGATCTCCTTTTTTTCGTTTGATAGTAATATAAATTCACCTTGCTTATATGTGTATGAAGCTCCTTTTTTTGTGAGATGAAAATAGTAATTCACCTTGCTTATATGAGTATGAAGCTCCTTTTTTGGTTTGATAGTAATATAAATTCACCTTGCTTATATGTGTATGAAGCTTCTTTTTTGTAAGAATGGAATAGGAATTCACCTTACTTATATGTGTAAGTAGCTCCTTTTTTTGAAAGAATGGGAAAGAAATTCACCTTGCTTATATGTGTATGAAGCTCCTTTTTTTGTTAGATAGAAATATAAATTCTCCTCGCTTATATGTGTATGAAGCTCCTTTTTTTGTTAGATAAAAATATAAATTCATCTTGCTTATATGTGTATGAAGCTCCTTTTTTCGTAAGAATGGAATAGAAATTCACCTTGCTTATATGTGTATGAAGCTCCTTTTTTTGTAAGAATGGAATAGAAATTCACCTTGCTTATATGTGTATGAAGCTCCTTTTTTTGTTAGATAGAAATATTACTTCACCTCACTTATATGAATAGAATAGAATAGAATAGATTTGTATGATGTGTATGTGATGTGAATAGATGTGTATGAAGCTCCTTTTTTTGTTGGATAGAAATATAAATTCACCTCACTTATATGTGTATGAAACTCCTTTTTTTGTTAGATAAAAATAGAAATTCAACTTGCTTATATGAGTATGTGTATGAAGCTCCTTTTTTTGTGAGATAAAAATAGAAATTCACATTGCTTATATGTGTATGAAGCTCCTTTTTTTGTAAGAATGGAATAGAAATTCACCTTGCTCATATGTGTATGAAGCTTTTTTTTTGTGAGATAAAAATAGAAATTCACCTTGCTTATATGTGTATGGAGCTCCTTTTTTTGTAAGAATGGAATAGATACCCACCTTGCTCATATGTGTATGAAGCTCCTTTTTTTGTGAGATAAAAATAGATATCCACCTTGCTTATATGTGTATGAAGCTCCTTTTTTTGTGAGATAAAAATAGACATTCACCTCACTTATATGTGTATGAAGCTCCTTTTTTTTAAGAATGGAAAAAAAATTCACCTTGCTTATATGTGTATGAAGCTAATTCTTTTTGTGAGATAAAAATGGAAATTCACCTTGCTTATATGTGTATGAAGCTCCTTTTTTTGTGAGAATTGAATAGAAATTCACCTTGCTTATATGTGTATGAAACTCCTTTTCTCGTTTGATAGTAATATAAATTCACCTTGCTTATATGTGTATGAGCTCCTTTTTTCGTTTAGAAGTAATATGAATTCACCGTGCTTATATGTATATGAAGCTCCTTTTTTTGTAAGAATGGAATAGAAATTCACTTTGCTTATATGTGTATGAAGCTTCTTTTTTGTGAGATAAAAATAGAAATTTACCTTGCTAATATGTGTATGAAGCTCCTTTTTTGTTTGATAGTAATATAAATTCACCTTGCTTATATGTGTATGAAGCTCCTTTTTTTGTTAGATAAAAATAGAAATTTACCTTGCTAATATGTGTATGAAGCTCCTTTTATCGTTTGATAGTAATATTTATTCACCTTGCCTATATGTGTATGAAGCTCCTTTTTTTGTAAGAATGGGATAGAAATTCACCTTGTGTATATGTGTATGAAGCTCCTTTTTTTGTTAGATAAAAAAAGAAATTCACACTGCTTATATGTGTATGAAGCTCATTTTTTTCTTTTGATAGTAATATAATTTCACCTCACCTATATGTGTGTGAAGCTCCTTTTTTTGTGAGATAAAAATAGAATTTCACCTTGCTTATACGTGTATGAAGCTCCTTTTTTTGTTAGATAAAAATAGAAATTCACCTAGCTTATATGAGTATAGAGCTCCTTTTTTGGTTTGATAGTAATATAAATTCACCTTCCTTATATGTGTATGAAGTTTTTTTTTTTGGAAGAATGGAATAGAAATTCACTTTGCTTATATGTGTATGAAGCTCCTTTTATCGTTTGATAGTAATATTAATTCACCTTGCCTATATGTGTATGAAGCTCCTTTATTTGTTAGATAAAAATAGAAATTCACATTGCTTATATGTGTATGAAGCTCATTTTTTTCGTTTGATAGTAATATAATTTCACCTCACCTATATGTGTGTGAAGCTCCTTTTTATTCACCTTGCTTATATGTGTATGAAGCTAATTCTTTTTGTGAGATAAAAATAGAAATTCACCATGCTTATATGTGTATGAAGCTTTTTTTTTGTGAGATAAAAATATAAATTAACATTGCTTATATGTATATGAAGCTCCTTTTTTTGTAAGTATGGAATAGAAATCCACCTTGCATATATGTGTATGAAGCTCCTTTTTTTGTGAGATAAAAATAGACATTCACCTCACTTATATGTGTATGAAGCTCCTTTTTTTGTAAGAATGGAATAGAAATTCACCTTGCTTATATGTGTATGAAGCTCTTTTTTTTCTAAGAATGGAATAGAAATTCACCTTGCTTATATGTGTATGAAGCTCCTTTTTTTGTGAGATAGAAATAGAAATTCACCTTGCTTATATGTGTATGAAGCTCCTTTTTTTGTAAGAATGAAATAGAAATTCACCTTGCTCATATGTGTATAATGCTCCTTTTTTTTGTTTGATAGTAATATAAATTCACCTTTCTTATATGTGTATGAAGCCCATTTTTATGAGATAAAAATAGAAATTTACCTTGCTTATATCTGTATGATCTCCTTTTTTTCGTTTGATAGTAATATAAATTCACCTTGCTTATATGTGTATGAAGCTCCTTTTTTTGTGAGATGAAAATAGTAATTCACCTTGCTTATATGAGTATGAAGCTCCTTTTTTGGTTTGATAGTAATATAAATTCACCTTGCTTATATGTGTATGAAGCTCCTTTTTTGTTAGAATGGAATAGAAATTCACCTTACTTATATGTGTAAGTAGCTCCTTTTTTTGAAAGAATGGAAAAGAAATTCACCTTGCTTATATGTGTATGAAGCTCCTTTTTTTGTTAGATAGAAATATAAATTCTCCTCGCTTATATGTGTATGAAGCTCCTTTTTTTGTTAGATAAAAATATAAATTCATCTTGCTTATATGTGTATGAAGCTCCTTTTTTCGTAAGAATGGAATAGAAATTCACCTTGCTTATATGTGTATGAAGCTCCTTTTTTTGTTAGATAGAAATATTACTTCACCTCACTTATATGAATAGAATAGAATAGAATAGATTTGTATGATGTGTATGTGATGTGAATAGATGTGTATGAAGCTCCTTTTTTTGTTGGATAGAAATATAAATTCACCTCACTTATATGTGTATGAAACTCCTTTTTTTGTTAGATAAAAATAGAAATCCAACTTGCTTATATGAGTATGTGTATGAAGCTCCTTTTTTGTGAGATGAAAATAGAAATTCACATTGCTTATATGTGTATGAAGCTCCTTTTTTTGTAAGAATGGAATAGAAATTCACCTTGCTCATATGTGTATGAAGCTTTTTTTTTGTGAGATTAAAAAAGAAATTCACCTTGCTTATTTGTGTATGGAGCTCCTTTTTTTGTAAGAATGGAATAGATACCCACCTTGCTTATATGTGTATGAAGCTCCTTTTTTTGTGAGATAAAAATAGATATCCACCTTGCTTATATGTGTATGAAGCTCCTTTTTTTGTGAGATAAAAATAGACATTCACCTCACTTATATGTGTATGAAGCTCCTTTTTTTTTAAGAATGGAATAAGAATTCACCTTGCTTATATGTGTATGAAGCTAATTCTTTTTGTGAGATAAAAATGGAAATTCACCTTGCTTATATGTGTATGAAGCTCCTTTTTTTGTGAGAATTGAATAGAAATTCACCTTGCTTATATGTGTATGAAGCTCCTTTTTTTGTTGGATAGAAATATAAATTCACCTCACTTATATGTGTATGTAGCTCCTTCTTTTGTTAGATAATAATAGAAATTAAACTTGCTCATATGAGTATGAAGCTCCTTTTATCATTTGATAGTAATATTAATCCACTTCGCCTATATGTGTATGAAGCTCCTTTTTTTGTAAGAATGGGATAGAAATTCACCTTGCTTATATGTGTATGAAGCTCCTTTTCTTGTTAGGTAGAAATATATATTCACGTTGCTTATACGTGTATGAAGCTCCTTTTTTTCGTTTGATAGTAATATAATTTCACCTCACCTATATGTGTGTGAAGCTCCTTTTTTTGTGAGATAAAAATAGAAATTCACCTTGCTTATATGTGTATGAAGCTCCTTTTTTTGTTAGATAGAAATATTAATTCACCTCACTTATATGAATAGAATAGAATAGAATAGATTTGTATGATGTGTATGTGATGTGAATAGATGTGTATGAAGCTCCTTTTTTTGTTGGATAGAAATATAAATTCACCTCACTTATATGTGTATGAAGCTCCTTTTCTTGTTAGGTAGAAATATATATTCACGTTGCTTATACGTGTATGAAGCTCCTTTTTTTCGTTTGATAGTAATATAATTTCACCTCACCTATATGTGTGTGAAGCTCCTTTTTTTGTGAGATAAAAATAGAAATTCACCTTGCTTATATGTGTATGAAGCTCCTTTTTTTGTTAGATAGAAATATTAATTCACCTCACTTATATGAATAGAATAGAATAGAATAGATTTGTATGATGTGTATGTGATGTGAATAGATGTGTATGAAGCTCCTTTTTTTGTTGGATAGAAATATAAATTCACCTCACTTATATGTGTATGAAGCTCCTTTTTTTGTTAGATAAAAGTAGAAATTCAACTTGCTTATATGAGTATGTGTATGAAGCTCCTTTTTTTGTGAGATAAAAATAGTAATTCACCTTGCTTATATGTGTATGAAGCTCCTTTTTTTTGTAAGAATGGAATAGAAATACACCTTGCTTATATGTGTATGAAGCTTTTTTTTTGTGAGATAAAAATAAAAATTCACCTTGCTTATATTATGTGTATGAAACTCCTTTTTTTGTGGGATAAAAATAGACATTCACCTCACTTATATGTGTATGAAGATCCTTTTTTTGTAAGAATGGAATAGAAATTCACCTTGCTTATATGTGTATGAAGCTAATTCTTTTTGTGAGATAAAAATAGAAATTCACCTTGCTTATATGTGTATGAAGCTCCTTTTTTCATTTGATAATGATATAAATTCACTTTGCTTATATGTGTATGAAGCTCCTTTTTTTGTGAGATAAAAATAGACATTCACCTCACTTATATGTTTATGAAGCTTCTTTTTTTGTAAGAATGGAATAGAAACTCACCTTGCTTATATGTGTATGAAGCTCCTTTTTTGTGAGATAAAAATAGAAATCCACCTTGCTAATATGTGTATGAAGCTCCTTTTTTTGTGAGATAAAAATAGACATTCACCTCACTTATATGTGTATAAAGCTCCTTTTTTTGTGAGATAAAAATAGACATTCACCTCACTTATATGTGTATGAAGCTTCTTTTTTTGTAAGAATGGAATAGAAACTCACCTTGCTTATATGTGTATGAAGCTCCTTTTTTTGTGAGATAAAAAAAGAAATCAACCTTGCTAATATGTGTATGAAGCTCCTTTTTTTGTGAGATAAAAATAGACATTCACCTCACTTATATGTGTATGAAGCTCCTTTTTTTGTAAGAATGGAATAGAAATTCACCTTGCTTATATGTGTATGAAGCTAATTCTTTTTGTGAGATAAAAATAGAAATTCACCTTGCTTATATGGGTATGAAGCTCCTTTTATCATTTGATAGTAATATTAATTCACCTCGCCTATATGTGTATGAAGCTCTTTTTTTGTAAGAATGGAATAGAATTTCTTCTTGCTTATATGTGTATGAAGCTCCTTTTTTTGTGAGAATTGAATAGAAATTCACCTTGCTTATATGTGTATGAAGCTCCTTTTTTTGTTGGATAGAAATATAAATTCACCTCACTTATATGTGTATGAAGCTCCTTTTTTTGTTAGATAAAAATAGAAATTCAACTTGCTTATATGAGTATGAAGCTCCTTTTTTTGTTAGGTAGAAATATAAATTCACCCTGCTTATATGTGTATGAAGCTCCTTTTTTTGTTAGATAAAAATAGAAATTCACCTTGCTTATATGTGTATGAAGCTCCTTTTTTTGTGAGATAAAAATAGACATTCACCTCACTTATATGTGTATGAAGCTCCTTTTTTTTGTTTGATAGTAACATAATTCCACCTCACCAATATGTGTGTGAAGCTCCTTTTTTTGTGAGATAAAAATAGAAATTCACCTTGCTATATGTGTATGAAGCTCCCTTTTTTTGTTAGATAGAAATATTAATCCACCTCACTTATAGGAATAGAATAGAATAGATTTGTATGATTTGTATGTGATGTGAATAGATGTGTATGAAGCTCCTTTTCTTGTTGGATAGAAATATAAATTCACCTCACTTATATGTGTATGAAGCTCCTTTTTTTGTTAGATAAAAATAGAAATTTACCTTGCTTATATGTGTATGAAGCTCCTTTTTTTGTAAGAATGGAATAGAAAATCACCTTGCTTATATGTGTATGAAGCTTTTTTTTTGTGAGAAAAAAATAGAAATTCACGTTGCTTATATGTGTATGAAGCTCCTTTTTTTGTAAGAATGGAGTAGAAACTCACCTTGCTTATATGTGTATGAAGCTCCTTTTTTTGTGAGATAAAAATAGATATCCACCTTGCTTATATGTGTATGAAGCTCCTTTTTTTGTGAGATAAAAATAGACATTCACCTCACTTATATGTGTATGGAGCTCCTTTTTTTGTAAGAATGGAATAAAAATTCTCCTTGCTTATATGTTTATGAAGCTAATTCTTTTTGTGAGATAAAAATAGAAATTCACCTCGCTTATATGTGTATAAAGCTCCTTTTTTTGTGAGATAAAAATAGAAATTCACCTTGCTTATATGTGTATGAAGCTCCTTTTTTTGTAAGAATGGAATATTAATTCACCTTGTTTATATGTGTATGAAGCTCTTTTTTTTCTAAGAATGGAATAGAAATTCACCTTGCTTATATGTGTATGAAGCTCCTTTTTTTGTGAGATAAAAATAGAAATTCACATTGCTTATATGTGTATGGAGCTCTTTTTTTTGTAAGATTGTGATAGAAACTCACCTTGCTTATATGTGTATGAAGCTCGTTTTTTTGTGAGATAGATATAGAAATTCACCTTGCTTATATGTGTATGAAGCTCCTTTTTTTGTAAGAATGAAATAGAAATTCACCTTGCTCATATGTGTATGAAGCTCCTTCTTTTGTTAGATAAGAATATAATTTCATCTTGCTTATATGTGTATGAAGCTCCTTTTTTTGTAAGAATGGAATAGAAATTCACCTTGCTTATATGTGTATGAAGCTCCTTTTTTTGTTAGATAGTAATATAAATTCACCTTGCTTATATGTGTATGAAGCTCTTTTTTTTGTAAGAATGGAATAGAAATTCACCTTGCTTATATGTGGATGAAGCTCCTTTTCTGTTAGTTAGAAATATAAATTCACCTTGCTTATATGTGTATGAAGCTGCTTTTTTGTTTGTTAGTAATATAATTCACCTTGCTTATATGTGTATGAAGCTCCTTTTTTTGTAAGAATGGAATATAAATTCATCTTGCTTATATGTGTATGAAGCTCCTTTTTTTCGGTTGATAGTAATATAAATTTACCTTGCTTATATGATTGTGTATGAAGCTCCTTTTTTCGTGAGATAAAAATAGAAATTCACCTTGCTTATATGTGTATGAAGCTCCTTTTTTTTTGAGATAAAAATAGAAATTCACCTTGGTATTTCATGACACAAGTTCCTCGCTAAAACAGTATAATAAGTAAATGTTCATAGTATGATACTAAACATCTGTGATGATTCTGTTTCACCGAGATATGTTAAACTAATAATAAAGTTATTATTAAAATTAAAATAAAAGAAACAAAAGAGGTGTGATGAAAAAACCTTTCAACCGTCCACTCTTGAATCTTGCCTTTCTCAGTATAATTAACAATTACAAGAATCAATTGCATTTGAAAGTTTTCAAAAATAGTATGAATAATTTTGTATTTGAAAGCTGTAGTGAGTGAATGCAATGATGAATATGATTCACAAATAATAAAGGAAGATTCGAGAGAATTCTAGCATTGAATAGAATCAAAGTTTGGCGCTGGAAGAGACAGAATAACTGACCAATAGCAAGCGCTTTCGAGAGGCTTCGAAAACTTGTGATTGGTCGAAAGCGTTCTGGATCTTTCTCGCTTGTTCATGTGACAGATTGCCGGGCTATATAAACGCCGAGCGTTGGGAGAATTGTCACCATACTGAAAGAAAACTTGAAATTGTGTTCGACTCGCAACTTGAATTATTCGTGATTATTAAATAAGTGTGGCAATATGTCTGCTACCGTACGTGATGCGTGATTTTATTGATGACCTGTACCATCCGGCCATTTTCGATGATCGTTATTTCGGGCAGCGTCCATCAAGCCTTCCGAGCAGCGTTCCTCTTCAGGCCGGCTACCTTCGTCCATGGAGATTCCTCAACACCCAGGACAGCGGAATATCAAACATCGAAGAAGACAACAACAATTTCAAAGTGAACCTTGACGTGCAGCAGTTCAAACCTGAGGAGATTTCAGTGAAACTGTCGGGCGACGACATTGTAATTGAAGGCAAACACGAGGAACGCAAAGACCAGCATGGATTCATTTCTCGGCAGTTCTGTCGCCGCTACAAGTTGCCGAAAATTGTCGACCTACACAAGTTGGAATCACAGCTGTCTTCAGATGGAGTGCTGTCACTGATTGCGCCCAAAAGGATTGATGAGACCAGCAAGAACAACGAACGACGCATTCCCATCAAGCACACCAACCAGCCAGCTCTGAAGCCCAAACAACAGTCTGCCAATTCCAACAACGAGCCAGAGGAAAAAATGGAAGGATAATCAATCAGTAGTAATGTGTGAAACTTGATTTTCTAAAGAACAGTTCAATAGTTTTTTTCCATCAATTTGAAGACTGATCTACGGTACCTTACAAGACTAGCATTAGTAATATCATATTTTGACAATAATTTTACTATGTTTATAATAAGTTACATGCTTTTAGTTTTTACAAAATAATAAACATTGTTCAAGAATAACTTTTGAGTCTTATTTGAAAAATCCCACAATACTCTACCTTAGAAACAAGTAAAATTAAAATAAACTGCAGTTATGACATCCCAGAAGTTAAAAAATACTTCATTAGCAAGTGTAATACATTACAGTAGTGCTAATTTGTAATTTACTAAACTTGCACAATGGAGCATACAATATACTTGATGATCTGACAATAATATTAAGAATAAAGCTTTATTTACATTCGTTGACGAACAAAAGCCTCTCTAAATATAGAGGTATAACTTTGCCAATGGTAAATTATTAGTATTTTCCAATATTCATCAAGTGCTATAATATTGAAAAGTCCAGATTATAATTTCGTAACTATTTTATTCCACATTATAAAAAATCTAATGCATTCTGTAGAATAGTGGTATTCACACTGTTCAACACCATTCCACATAATGTATTTGATTTTATGATGGAGATTATCATCGATTATTGATTGATGCTCCAATCGGCAAGTGCTCTCATCACGATTCCAACAAAAAAAAATTCCTGGATTTCTTGTTCCATGACAAACTGCTTTGTTAATATTAACTTTTTATGCGAATTTAACGACTTGCAGTCAAATATTCATTAAGAGGCCTCTGAAAATGGATCTCAAAGATTCGAAAGCGCTCGGCCTACAGAGTAAGTAAATTATACTTATTCGTAATGAATATTTGACTGCAAGTCGTTTAATTCACATAAAAAGTTAATAAAAAAAAACAATTACTGCCAATTTCAACAAGGAAAACAGCTAGAGGAGAAATTAGAAGCAGAATCTCCTGGTGATCATAAAAACTATTACTATTTACAGCGGCTCTGTAAAGCTCATTGGATGGCTTCTAATACTATGTTCTTGAATTATTTTTGAGCCAATAAATTCTTCCTGGAATATTAATTATATAATCTATATAAATAAAATTAGAGTTTTGTCTGTACATTTATCAGAATTGTATATTTTTTGGTTATTTTTACGTTTTATACATTAAATAAGCCGAAAATAGTCTTATCTCACTTTCTGTCTGTCTGTCTGTCACGGCCGCAAAGGTATTTTTCGCGGCCTTCTCCTCAAAAACGAGAGCATCGATCGGGATTTTAGTTATTGAACATTATTGAAAACATTATTGACAATGTCTTTAGCTATAAAAAACTAAATTAACTTTATTTTTAACAGAGTAATAAACGTTTAAAAACCAAGTACTGTGCGATTTCGGATACATTTTACGCGGCCTTCTCCTCAAAAACGAGAGCATCGATCGGGATTTTAGTTATTGAACAGTATTGAAAACATTATTGACAATGTCTTTAGCTATAAAAAACTAAATTAACTTTTTTTTCAACAGAATAATAAACGTTTAAAAACCAAGTATTGGGCGATTTTGGATACATTTCTTCCAAGTTTTATTACCACATAAGAATAAGAACAAATCACGTAATTTATCATGATATATCAATCAGCTGTTCTCAAATATAAATGGTGGGCCCTTCGCGGCGTTATTTACGCTGTCTGCAGACTTGTGTAGTCGGAGCATTGCAGTCTTTTAGGAAACATATGTCTGGTGAATTAAAGCTCATCTTATGTTTTATCAATTATTTCTTTGTTGAAAAAAAAACAAAATTTTCTAATTTCAATTTATCAAAACAAAAATTAACATTTTAGGAAGGTGCGGTTTGTGCTAGGCTCTTGGGAATTAGCCAGGTAGCACTATTATTACCACATGAGAACAACAACAAATCACGTAATTTATGATAATATATCAATCAGCTGTTCTCAAATATTCTCTCTGATAACTGTCACTGAATTGTTTACGTCCTAAGTTGTTTACTAAGCTGCTAACAACTTCATGATCGTTGCTATCAAAAAAGCCGAAACATATTTAGTAGTATTTCTAAACATAATCCGTACGAAGGACGGGTAGCTGCTAGTTAATTATAAAACATTTCCTTGGAATATTAATTTGAGGTGTTTACAGCTACAGTATTTCTCATAACGTTACCGAAGTATTCCAGCTTTATTTTCTTCACTGTATTCAAAACTAGCTCTACTTTACCCTCAAATTCTTTTCTATAATATTAGTGAATACCAAAGTGGACCTTATAGGAGAGCATAATCAATTTTTGCCATATACTATTGGACAATGAGACTCATTTTCTTTTCAGATGATTTTTCAAGGCTTTTGGACAATTAATTTTTTTCATCTAAATTGAGTATTTTTTTAAAAGGGCTTGCACAGTGGAGCATCCAACCTGAAGTCTGTTTGAGAGAGGAGAGAATGATGTAAACAATAATGTGCGTGCGGAAGCGGCACGTCGGACAAGCCCTATTCACAGTAGGGCGAATATTTATTTATTGTGATAAATTTACAACGAATGTGAAGGCGCTACAATATCAATTCCAAAACTGCTCCCATCACAAATTTTGAATATATTTTATATATTGTTTGTGACACGTCTATTGATATTAGTAGCTACTTCATACAAGTTCATTAGTCTATAGCCGATTAAAATGCGCAATAAATTATTGCAAATTCAGATTAAACGACAAAACTCATAGAAACCTTAGTAAATTACTATAAAAATCAGATTTTTTTTGGTATTCCTTTACAACCCAATAAACAGAAGCCCTACACACACCAGTTGCTTTCATCGTATTACCACAGATGCAATACTGTCATTGTTATTAATTACAGTACTTTTTTATAAACATTCAAAATCATATTTCTCTCGCCTTTACATAATGGACTGGGTTTCTAACGTTTCTTCGGAAGAGTTGTAAATTCAACTGGTGCGTCTTCATCAGAACGTTCAGTTGAAGACAATTTGAAAATAACATTAAACCTAAATCTGGCCCAAAACCGAATATTATAAGACCTTATCTAATATAATTATTATAAAATCAATCTGAATATAATTATTTCTTGCAAACGAATAACAGATGCACAACGTGATTGTTCGTTGGAACATGGAACACTTTCTTTGTAGTGGCGAAGGTGATATTGCGGAAGGTATCCATAATGAATAATAACCTCCTGAGACCCAAGAGCCTAATACTAGCTTATACTAAAC
This sequence comes from Conomelus anceps, assembly GCA_948455865.1. Classification (NCBI taxonomy): domain Eukaryota; kingdom Metazoa; phylum Arthropoda; class Insecta; order Hemiptera; family Delphacidae; genus Conomelus; species Conomelus anceps. The sequence continues at coordinate 9,144,690 of OX418217.1, read as the reverse complement.
TTGAGAACTGGATTTTTTTCAGATATTTAGGAATTAAGACCGTAGTGCCTAATACTATAGTCACTTGCAAAAATTACTCTTGAGACCTGAACATTTTTTTGCGTGTTTTTATGATAGCGACCTAGCGCTCACTCCTCCAAACATTACGTGTGTCAATGAATCTTGAAGTTGAGTGACTAATACTAGGCACTTCGGTCTTACTTCTAGTCTGGTGACAAAGAATGATGGGCCTTAAGCTGGTGTTTGCCGATGTACTAGTATTAGTCACTCCGGTCTCTAATTAATTTAAGCCATATTCAGATTCAGGTCTCAGGAGGATAAGACGAAATTGTCACAACCACATTTATTAAAACTTTGAGAAACTAGTTTCGGTCGTTATATCATTATTAATCTCAATCAAACCGATAATAAATAATGTTTGATTAGCATGGAACACACTAACTGCGAAACCCCAAAAACCAGTACCTACTGCAATGCAAACGCACAGTGTCAGACTGAACTGTACGCATTGTGAACTGGTAGAAAACAATCGGACGATCGACTCCGGATATGAGTCATCTACATAAATATTTCACTCACACAAACTCAATCGTTTGTAGTCAGTCTCTCCTTCTGTTGAACAGAGTGTAGACGATAACCACCATCGCAAAATCAAACACATACTGTGGAATGGTGGAATTCACACTGCTCCTATCTGTCATACCCAGCCAGTATTTTATTTAGCAATGGTGATTATCCTCGAGTATCGATGCTCCACTGTGCGAGCACTCTAGGAGTTCTTGACAAACGACAGAATACCAGAACAAATAGAAACATTTGAATGAACTTTCATACATTTATTTGAAAAAAATTCTGTACATCATAATAGACTGATTTTCACAAATTGTACCCAGTAAATAGTCTAGTAAGAGTTTGGACTGGAATATCTAGTCTACAATTGCACTCTCATACTCTAGCAAAGATTGTCTAGCATGTCTAGATTGCTCTATTTTTGCAGTCTATGGCAGCAAATGTCACCGTTTAGATCGGACTTGGATGCACATAGATACGGCTCCTTAGATACGGATTCTTAGATACGGCTCTACCTTAGGTATCGTTATCACCTTACGGTAGGACTCATTTCACCCATTACGTCACGAAAACGCCCCCAAGGCCTCCACTAACAAGTCATCGTGTACATTTTTGTGAAGAACACAAGCAAATACTTTTTTGCAAATACAAGCGAAATTTATGTTTGAATCATTGAAAGAATCAACAAAAGTGAATCGCAACATACTATTGGCGGATTATTTAAGCCTCGATTTCCAACTACGGTTTGGACGAACGGACAAGGCAGGAAAACACAATAATTGATGCTTTTGTTAAAGGAACTTCTATCGGAAGCATCGATTATCACGAGAATTTCAAGACATCAGATTCTTCTAAAGAATATAGTTACAAAAGATTTGGTGCTAAAAACAATAACTCTGTTCCTGACCAATTTTCAAAAGAATTCCATGACCTTATTACAACTTTCACCATTTTGGTGCAGAAACCATTATAGAAAGCGTGTATTCCTGCTCTATCCGTTGTCCCCGAGTCCGCGTAGATAGAAACCGAGATTTTTTTTCGAGGATGAAGCCCACATAGGTCTGAGACCTGTGCGTGGGTAATGATGTTGGATGATGGTGATTGATGAGTTGGACCTACAGTTTTAGGTGGGTTCCGAACCACCGGGATGTAATTTTACAGCAGAGAACAGTGTCTTTTTTGCTGGCCAATCTAATCGGTCACAATTTTAAATTGTAGAATTGATAAATTCGACGTTGCAATTACAAATAAGTTCTAAATACAAACGTTTATAAGCTTCATTATCCTCATTTAATTCTATCAAAAATATACTGAAGACTTCCATATTACGGATATTGACAACATTAGGTTTATGTCTTTCTTTGAAGGTGATATTGTGGAAGATATCCATAATGAATAATAAGAAGTTGTCACAACCACATTTATTAAAATTTGTGATGGGTTTGTTTGAGATTGCTAATGGTATAACAACCGAAACTAGTATCTCACTATTTTTTAATAAATGTGGTTGTGACAACTTTGTCTTAAGGTTTGTAAGAAAATCCGATGAATGTTTGTTGACAGAAGTGATTGAGAATTTGAAAACTAGATTTTTATGTCTGTGCATTTGAGCACTATGTCTGAATAAAGGGAGCTGCTGTTTATTAAGCATAGGCCTGAATCTGAGGAAGACAGAGATTAAAGAAGAGTAAACTAACCGATTCAAAGCGTTCATAGTTTCCTCTTGCTTTTTGGACTCGACAGTGTGATAAGTTGAGCTCTTTTCGGCTTTCTCTGTTCAATCGGAGTTATCTTAGCTGCACTATTTGAACTCGACGGACTATCACTTAAACTAACAATTTTCGCCGGAGTGCTATCAGCTGGTTTAGTCTCTGAACTACTTTCGGTTTTCTCACTGTCTACAGGTAATTCAGATTTTTCTTTTATTTTTTGTTCAGCTTGATCACTAGCACTGCCATTCTTCGAATTTTTGGAATTTTCCAAGCACTTTTCCAAAGGTTTCCCCACTTCCTCTCCAGACTTGACTGTGGAATCTATCACGTTGTTAACAGTCTCCTCAAGAATCAAACAGAAATCATCATCATTTTCATCACTATTCTTCACACCATCATTCTTCACAGACGAACCGTTATCTTTTGAGTTCGGTTTAGTTTCGGTTTCTTCGTAGCCTTTCACTGGTTTTGATTTGTCTGCTGAAGCATCTTCAATTACTTCTTCAGTTTTGTTTTCAACATTTGAGCTACTTTCCTTTGAAGGCACGTATACTTCGCCAAGTTCACCATTGGCGAATGAAATCAACGAGCAATAACCATCAGATGATGACACAACAAGCAATCTTCCGTCACTTGACCTAGAAAAAAAAACAAAAAACAAAACCAAATAATTCTATTGGAGAATTTTTAAAAATCTTATATACAGTAGCAAGAAAAAATCGTATATGCAATAGTACAAAGAAATTAAAAATAAAAACTTAGAAATAAACCCTGATAATTTAAAGGCATTTTTTTTTTTTTGAGGATGAAGCCCACATAGGTCTGAGACCTGTGCGTGGGTATGAGTTGGATGATGGTGATTTATGAGTTGGACCTACAGTTTTAGGTGGGTTCCGAACCACCGTGAAGTGATTTTCAGCAGAGAACAGTGTCTTTTTTGCTGGCCAATCTAATCGGTCACCGTTACAAACAGGACCTACGAGAACGCAGCTTATCTATCTGATTGAACAGATACCTGCTACGGCTCGCGGCTTTAAAGTTTAGATATTTCAAAGTACGCCCCAATTACACTATGCAACAATGGTATGCAACAAAATTTGATAAACAATCTCTTCAATAAAGTTGTTATACAACATTTTGTTAACGGGAGAATTAAAGAGAAGTATGAAGGATCAAAAATAACTTAAATAAATTAAAATACACAAATTAACATAGAAGCACAAACTAACCACCCTTATTGAAAGAGACGAAAACAAACAGGAGCTGAAATGATCTCAGCCAAATATTAAACAAGGAAAAGAAAGGAAAGACAACAAGAGTGACAGCCGTGAGCCGTAGCAGGTATCTGTTCAATCAGATAGAGATAAGCTGCGTTCTCCTGGGCACTCTTTGTTTGGGTGACCGATTAGATTGGTCAGCAAAAAAGACATTGTTCTCTGCTGTAAAATCACTTCCCGGTGGTTCGGAGCCCACCTAAAACTGTAGGTCCAGCTCATCAATCACCATCACCCAACTCATTACCCACGCACAGGTCTCAGCCTATGTGAGCTTCATCCTCAACAAAAAAGAGGGTTGGGGAAGGAAGCTCATTCCAACATTGTTTGTTTCTAAGTGTCTATTCCTTAACAACATTCTTATAAAAATGAAAAAATATTGAAATATAAATATAAAAACTTTGTTACATTACATTTCGATTTTGGAAAACGCCATTAAATAAATATTGGAAAATAATTAAAAAAAATTTGTAATAAATTATTAATTATAAAAAATAATATAATAATAAATAAATAAATAAATATTGGAAAATAATAAAATAAATAATAAAATTTTGGAAAACGCCATTACTTGAAGAAAATTTGTGCAAATAAGTTTGGTTGAACAAACATTAAGTCTTATTCATCGCCCTCAAGTATTTTAAAGTTGTCAGCCAAGTCTCCAATTACTTATTTATTACTAGCAGGTTTTCCGATTCAATTGAATCAAAATATTCAGAATGTGACAAAACCTAGGAACCAGAATTTCTACTTTTTTCGTTCTTTTGTTTTTTCGAATTTTATTTCTCTTCCTTCTCCTTTTCTACTTCTTCTTCCCGTTTATCTCTTTCTCCTCCTTTTTGAACTCTTTTTTCCTTCTCCAGTTTTTACTCATAAGCCATTTTCCTTTAACTTCTCGTTTTTCTCGTTCTTCGTGTAGTTTTTCTTCTCCTTCTCTATCATTTACTCCTCTTTCTTCTCCACTTATTTTTTCTCCTCCTCCTTCTAAAACATCTCCTTCTCAAGAAGAAAAAGCATACTTCAAATGCTTATACTCTTATCAATATAACTGATTCACTTTCTGTTAATAATTGGATTTTTTTTTCACATATTGCTCATAATTTATAAGAGAAAAATTCAACATAAATTATACATGTTAGATTGATATTAAAAAAGAGAAAAGTAAGACTTATAGCAAAGAAAAGGAGTGTACAAAAATACAGTATACAAATCCAGTATGAATATTTCATCTGGAGAAAAAGTGAAGGTTATATATTACAATAATTATGATATAACAATATATTATTGCAAAATCTGTGTTCATATTATCTTTGATTCAAGATTTTTGGGGTTCGGATCTTCAGGGTTCCATTGTATTAGATTCTCTTAGTTAATTGTATTATTTTTTCCTTTATAGAGTGCACTTCTACAAGTATTGTTACAGACTAAATCTAAGCCATAAATTATCGAATAAAAACAGTAATTGAAATTAAAATATTTTTTATTCTCCATAAAAATACAAAAAAAAAAAATGAGATGTAATAAAAGCACTGACCATGCCAAATCGGTGAGCCGTGTGTAGTGTATATTGGCGACATAGGCGAATGGCGCCATGTGCTGAGTGTCGTACAGAACGACACTGCTCTGTGTGGCGATGGCGAAGACGACGCGATAGGGCAGCGCAAACACCGGTGGCGGCTGCTCCTCCCCGCCCCCTTCCACCACCCGGATCGACGTCTTCATCAGCGCAAACAGCTGCGGACAACAGCGCACCGCCACCGAGTACTGCTGGTTGGATGGCAGGTATGCCACTGGTCTGCCAACACACGAACACAATACAGCTCAGCTATAGTGAATTTAAAATTCTGATAAAAATAAAAATGTTTTTAGTTGTAAGTATAATATAAGTAATATTTATATTGACTAGATTTTATGGTACTTTCCTGTTAGACGTCACGTCCTCTCATTTGGAGATATCGATAATCGATAAGTAAGTAAGTAACATTTTGCTTTGATACTTTTGAAGATCGATATCTCTAAATGAGTGGACGTGACGTCTAACCGGAAAGTACCGATTTTATGTATAAGTAGCTAATAGGTTGTTAGAATAGAATAAAAAATATATTTTAGTTGTACTGTACTATCAGACTGCACTTCTATCCCATCTCTGACTTATCACTCTCTCTTCATCAACCATCAGAACATCATAAATAAGTAAGTCTGTATTATCACTCACCCACTCACCATCACCTACGCTTAAAATACTTGTTCAAAGTTGCCTTTGTAAATGTGTTCATGTGTTAGGAAGGAAATGCTTCTACTCCCAACTTAATTGGAACAAAACCTTTTACTTCTAACTTTAACTATGAAACCTTTGCTTCAATTCTATTCATTACATTAGGCTCAATGTTTACAACTTACTTTGTCAAATTATTTCTAGTAAAAATCAAAGTTGTATTGATGAGTTTCGGCTCTTCGATGACACCAGAAGGCACAATAAGCAGACTTCCGCACGGCGTGAAGCAGAGGCGTCTGAAGAACGACTTCAAAGTGTCATCGTGAAAAAGATGAGCTGGCTTTGCGTCCGGCTGGGAGTTCGGAAGTATCGCCTTTGAGATCCTGCTGACTAGTTTTCTAGTCGCTGTGCTGAACACTCTACACATTCTGGAAATGCAAACATTTCATTATCAGACAATATTTCTCATTTATTCGTTTGCAAAAACAACTCTAGCCTAGGTGGTGGAACACAGGCTACTTATGTATTAAGCCGCGTCTCCACCAACTGAACATGTCTACCAAACATTGTTGGCAAATACAAAAAACGGACAAACATCAAAGAAATGGGAAACCGAATATATTCGTGAGTTCAATTGAAATGTTCGGTCTGTGAGCGAACAGTGACGACAAACAACAGGTTCCCGCCACTACCCCCACCAATAATGATCATAATGTTCAAGAAGGCGTCCACACCAAACAATGTTTGGCGACATCAGATAATTCCAGTGAAAACTGTTTGCCGAGTATGTTCGGTTGGTGGAGACGAGGCTTTAAATTACCAAATTAACTGTCACTAGCTCTAATCTCACACACGGTTTTCCGTTACTTTGATGGCTAGCCAATCATTCGAAAGCAACGTTGCCAACAGTAACATAAACTTGCTATCATATTGATGGACAGATCTGCGGGACAAAGTTTTTATACGTGTTATATATGAAGTGAACTCTGCAACTCCAGAAGGGAATGAGCTGTTTTGCACAATCTGGCAGCAATGGCGAGCATTCCGATTGGATAATTCACCAATCCGGCCAGAGCTCAACAGCCGCAAAAAAACACTAAAGATCTTTAAATCATTAGCTAATTTTTACTCAAACTTCGTTTTAAGTAGAAGGAGCGATCGACATATTTTAATTGTGAGTTTATATTCTAGATTAAATGATTCTAAGATTATATAGCAACAGGTATATCATTACCATAGGTACAGTATAAATAACTAATACAAAATGATTCATGATTTGAATAGAGGAAAACGAATTCATAATGAATAATAAGACAAAATTGTCACACATTTCGGTTGATATACTATTATCAATCTCAATCCATGACGAATTCCAAGGGGGGGGGGGGAGGTTGGTAATGAGAGTGAGGGTTTATGATTTGTGATGTAATCCATGACAAAATACTTGATGAACAATCTAATATCAAAACTGACACAGTATTTCTATCCAAATTATGATCACTTATATTGGAGGGATGCATTTCGCTTCTAAAGAGGGCTGACAAATCTCTTTAGAGAGAGATTTGCCCAGGAGTATGCTTAATGTTTGATTAGATTGTTTATGATTTGGTGTGTCGAAGAGTGGTGAAAACATCAAATACATTTTTATTCACATAATTAATCAAATTCATGAACTTTCCCCATAAATACAAAAGGCTGTCTGTGAGGAAAGAGTTCGAGTTGGGGGAAGAACAAGAGGATTTTAAATACAATGTGATTTCACAAAAAAAAAAAAAAAAAATGCTTAACAAAAATATGGATTGAGTGATGAATTTAAATAAAGTTTTCTTGGAGGCTTCAGGTTTATTAAACAACTAGAATGAATGCTTTCTGTTCATTAAATTTGCCACTTGATTGATCAGACTTACTTTGGTTGAAGGATATCTACTGTTTAGTTTTAGAGCTATGCGCCTGTTTTGCTTCACGGATTGCTATTTATTTTCTAAATATATCCTGGTTTCTGAATATTCGATTAAAAGCAGGCCATTCAGTTTTATTTATCATCAATACTGTTTCAAAGAAAGCTCCACATGTGAGCTGAACTTGATGCTCATTATTTCGAGAGCCCCATCGAGTTCAAATTCAAATTTATTTATCAAAAACATTTTACAATACAATGAATGGATAATATAATATTATATATAATACAACGATAATAATTTCATGCCTCAAGTTTTTTTAAATATAAAAATGTAATTAATAAATTAATATACCCCACTATAATACTATGTGTTGGGGTTTTTCTACTTCAAATGTTTTCTATATTACTCAAGATATTAGTGTGTAAGTTTTAAAAGTGATTAATTACAATGCATTAAATAAAAGTGAAAAAGAAAATTAGTTGAAAAGTTTAAAATAAGTCATGAAAAAGAACGAAAAAAGTAGTTGCTCAACTATTTACAGTCTTACTAAGTTCTCACTAATGTCCACTCCAATGTCTATCAGCCATTGACTAAACTTCTTATAAAAAACATTTGAGTCCTGATCTAGTTAAGGTACTGTAGTTTTCATATAACTTGGCAGCAGTATTTTGGGTTCAGATGTAGCATATCCCATCTGCTACACGCTGCCAAGCTATATGAATACAACAGTAACAATTTCTTTTTAAATTAGTATTGTTTGTTGACTGACCTGTCACTAGAGTTAGTCGCTACGTATTGACCCAGTGGATCCCAAGCGACTCCTTGAACAAAACTTTTGTGGTCCCTCAATATGTACAACATATGACCTGAAAACACAAACATAAAATTATGATACTTAGGAGTGATGGCTGCTCACTGAGCACCTGATCATGCTATTCAGTCATGAGCACTCGGGCTCGTGACTGCTCATGCTTTATACTTCTCATGCCCGGCTTCTCAGTTGTTCAGTAAATAATTCAGTAGCTATATTGATTCAATAACTAAGGCTTGTTTCACACACACCTGGCACACGTAATCGGTGTCGTTTACCTGGCCGTACGGGCATTATATTAAATGGAGCGTTTCACACTTACTCGATTTTTGAAATCATATGATACAATGTGATTATGCCAGGTAAACGACACTGGTTACCTGACTGCCGGGTATTAGTCTTGGGTCGTTGAAGGTTTTCTTGTCAACGAAACGCAACTAGTTTTGAATAAACGTTAACTAGTTGAAAGTGTCAACTAGTTGAATGTTGAATTTAACGAAGAATATGCATTTTCATGGAAGAATAACAAGCTGTGTACGTGTCTACTGTCTCCCGATAATCGTTTTCAACATGTGCAAACAAGATAAGAAAGAGCGTGTCCGGTTACAAAAAACGAACGCCATATGCATCTAAATCACGTAAAAATAGAGAAAGAAAAATTTAAATTGCAGATTTGAATTCAGCAACCTCAAATTAATAAAATGCTTCGCGAGTATGCAAAAATAATTCAAATAAAGGAAGTTGATTTTAATTGAATAAAAAGTCGAAAAACATCTACTTTCTAGAAATAATAAAAAAATTGCTCAGTTTTGATTATTTTTGAGTCTTTCGCAGAGCATTTTAATGTAGTATTCATATAACTTGGCAGCGTGTAGAATATAGGATGACTTGCTAGATCTGAACCCAACTGCTGCCAAGTTATATGAAAATTACAATATCAATTTGAGGGCGCAGGATTCAAATCTGCAATCAGAATTTTTCTTTCTCTATTTTTACGCGATTTAGATTGCATGCATAAGGCGTTCGTTTTTTGTAACCCGATACAAAAATTGTCTTGAGATAGCAGTGCAGTGTTATTGCATTTCTCACTCACACAGGCTATTCCTACTCCTATTTCTCTACTGCATGTGATTTATTTTTATTTTGAACGTTGATCAACTAGTTTGCTATTCACACTTGGATTTAACAAAGACTTCCAGTTGTGTTGGAAATGAGTGAGTTGAGCCCGTTGACTGTTGATATGGAAATGTAGTTGAAGCATCAACTGGTTTAGTTGAAGAAACAAAACAGTTGAATCGTTAATAACCAAACAGTTAATTCAACTAGTTCGTTGAATCTACGCTCATCACTACCGGGTATGTGTGAATCAATAGCTACAGAATCATTTACTGAACTACTGAGAAACCGGCCATTATTAAAATTAAATTGCAAAAATTTATTTTCTAATGAAGCCGATTTCATTGCATTACAATAACCCATTACTTTTTCAATTTAATTTAAAGTTCTGTACTTCTAAAAAGCACATCTTATTTATAATATATGGTATTATCATTGAAATTCATGGCGTTAAGCTGCACCTTTGAGCCGTGTGCAAAATAAAACATGGCATATATCAATTCATCCATATAGTTACAGAAAAAACAATATTTTGTTATATTTATGTTGCACGTGCCTCCTGGCAGTCCAATTTGTGGAGATCAATCTAGAGCTTGATTATTTCACTATTTCAGAAGCTTAACCTTATGAATATAGCTGACATTCAGCTATTAATCATTTATTTTATTAACAGTAAAATGCTTCTTTTTAGCTTTAGTTGAAGTATGGAGGTTTTATTCTCTAAAATTAAGTCGACTAATGTTTATGAAAAGAAATGATAGGCTAATTATTCATAATCATCCCATTCACAGATATCCTCAGTGTCAAAACGACCTCTACTTGCCAAAACACAGACTCACAACATATGAAAAAGGCGCCCTTCGGTATAAAAATTTATAACGTATTAAATAATGAACTAAAAATGGAAAGTAATTTAAAGATATTCAAAAATAAAGTTTTAGAAATCCTACTAAAGAGCTGCCCTTATAGAGTTGAGGAAGGAATTGTATCATTATCAGGAGGCAATAACTGAGAGGGTGTGTACCAAACAGATGCTTCATCCATTTTAATCCTCCTCCAGTTTCCAAATTTCCAGTGGTTGGTTGACTCCCTGGGTTGGTTGACTGCTCGTGAGAAATGTGAGCGAGTTGTTAATCAGCCTGTGGATTAATCTGGACAAAGTTGCGCTGGCCCTGGGTTGCAACATATAAATGTAATAAACTTAATGAATATTCATCTAGTTTCTGTAACTAATGACATTTTATGTATTGACATATGGCATGTTGTTTGGGCACGGCCCAAATATGCAGCTTAACGCCATGAATTTTAATAATAATAATAATGATTAAAACCTCGTTTGCATATTACATGAGCAACCTGTAGTCAATTTAAGAAGTGAAATCATCCTCCATTAATTTCCACATTGAAGCAAAAATATGATAGGCATAACTGTCACTAAGGGGAAGAGAAGATTATCAGTACTGTACTATGGAGAATTGTGCTCAACTTATAGTAACCAACCTTTCTTGACATCCCAGACGAGCGCAGTGTTATCAACGGAGCCAGATATGAGACTGGTTTCGTCAGGCGACCAGCACAGATCGTAGACATCCTCCAAGTGTCCGCGCAACGTTTTCACCATCAGCCATTGCTCCTTGTTATCTTCGCCATCGCCAGGAAACTGAGCCAGATCACAATCCGTTTTCTGCTTCCAAATTATTATCGCCGACTCTGCAAAAGGCATATCTTTTTAGTCGGATGATGAGCTTTGAGACTTGAGCGTGGGTCATGAGGTGAATGATGAGAAACATCCATGACTGTTAAATTATTTACAACATTTACAGCAACAACGACTCAACAGACTGGTGAACTGTTTATTCTAATGACAATTAATTATATAGAAGTCTTCATGATGTCCTCTGTCGACAAAACACTGGCGCTAGTGGATAAGGGATTGAAGGAGAGGAGTAACAATGAAGGAGAGGAGATGAAGTAGAAGGAGAAGAATAAATAGGAGAAAAAGAAGGACAATAGGAAGTAGAAAAAGAAGTACGATACGATGATGAAAAAGCAGTAGATGAAAAATAGGAAGATGATGAAGAATTAAGAGGAAAAGAAGATGATAATGATGAAGAAAAGAAAGAAGAAGAGGGATGAGAAAAAAAGGAAATATTAAATTTGTAAATAGGTTACGTCAGGTTCTAGATACTCCGATTCAAAAAATCAGGCAACGAAATTGTTTCTAGTTTACTTCAATTATAGGCTAGTAGTATAAAAATATGTGCGGACGAAAATTTGATTTTTAAAGTTTGATTGACAATTTAGCTTGAATCTGATAGACTGTATCTCAGAGGTAAAGGACAATATGTCCATTTTTTGATATTCTAGGATTAGTGCACAGTTGTATGTAGATTTTAATTCTCTACAAAGAGGTATAGGAAGCTGTTTACACAACCAATTGGAAAGCTAGATACAGCTTTCTAAATGTAATCCAAGTGCATTTGAGTCCATTAACACTTGGATGTATACAGCACTTGGACTTGATGTTGTATACCTCCAAGATGTCTTCCATATGGTTTAGCAGCTGGACATAGTGTTAATAGATTTTGAATTATTGTTTGTTTTTAATGAAACCACATAGAATTTGTGAGATTTGTATTTGATTGTTTCAAACCCAATACTGTGGTCAAACTTTGAGAGGTATACAACACTATGTCCACTTACAAAAATTAAAAATTGAATTGAAAAAATAGGAAATTTTCTGATATGAAGGTACAAGTTTTAAGGAATGATCAACTAATTTAATAGTCTAATTAGGCTTTTGAAATGTGTAAACGAAGATTTTTATTTGAAAATTTAGCTTAAATCTGATAAATGAATCCCCTTTCTATTACGAGTCAAGTGAAAAGAGCTAACTAGTTACTTTAACTAAATAATGAGATCACAACAAAATGATCCCAAAATAATGTGATTTTTAAAGCAATCTGTCTACGAGAGCCAGATCAAAATTCAAGTCTTGGATATAGAAATTTTATTTTTTAAAAATGTCCAAATCCAAGTATTTTTTTCTTTAAGGTGATCATTTCGTGCTTGTATTGCTCACCACATTGGAAAATAACATGGATTTTCTTTTGAATTTGGCGGCTCTGGTAGCGCAGTTGGTTAGAGCGCTTGTCTGAGATAAGATAAGGCTCTAGCTGGCTTCGTTTCCTGCAGCCTTCGGTTCGAATCTCATTCAGCCAAGGATGGTTCTCATCATTCACCTATTCATCTCATTACCCACGCACAAGTCTTCAGACTCATGTGAGCATCATCAGCAATAAAAAAATTCAAAATTATAAATCTGTTCATCACGCTTTGCTTTCAGTAGAACTGAATTGTCTGATGATTTGCAACAGTTACACAAGGAAATAGTCACATAACGTGAGAAAATTAATTAAATTCAAAAGATGTGTACGAATATTGATGATATGCTGAACGGTGTTTATTGATTTATGAGTGCTTGCACAGTGTAGCATCCAATACTCGATGATAACCACCATCGCCAAATCAAACACACGTTGATGTCTGACAGATTCCATCAGCGAGAGTACCATCATTACAAAGTACGTGTTTGATTTCGCGACGGTGATTATCATCAAGTATTGGACGCTCCACTGTGGAAGCACCCGAAGCAAACTTACCATCATCGCCAGATGCGAGAAATTCTCCGGACGGAGAGAACCGGACCACATTCACAGCCTTCTGGTGTCTAGTCAGATCCGCAGCGCACTCTAGTGTCGGAATTCCACATTCTCGGTCTGTCACGTACCATATCTTGAAATTAAACAATAGTAAGAGACAATGAATATAGTATTAAAGTAATAGTGAAACTTGGAACAATACAAAACACTAAATTAGAAATGGTGAATTTAAAGGACTGACTTCGGAGTACCCCAGAGTCAACACTCACCACTTATTTGTCAAACTGTTATTGATAAAAGTGGTTGAGACATCAGTGTTATTAAGGACCCAACAGGGCCTTCTTGTGATCGAGCCGTTGTCCGGCCGTGCTCTGGCTAGAAAGGAAGATTCTAGACCCTTGAAACTTGTATTTAGCTTCCTCATAGTCAAAGTGAGATCGCTATTGATTTTGAAGTTTAAGGGATTATAAACATAATTATGATGTAAAGCAGATCACCAATATAGGTCAGTTTTGGCTAGCTAAAATCAAAACATTTCACAGCTGATTCATTTCGTATACAAAAACTTTGAAGAATATTATCAATCTTGCTGCTTAGCCCAATAAACAACTATATTTGTTGTAATCTTTTCTTAAATTATTTTAAAACGTCAAATATAAAAAGAAACAGAATTTTCATCCGCTATTCAAAGGGAGTTCAAGGCAAATAATGACAGACTGAGAAAAATACATACCAAAATATGAGAATCTGTTCCCCCAGAAGCCAACCTGAAAAAATTTTCATTTGATTTTCGAGGTTGTATGTCAATACTAAGAACTGGGTCTTTATTGTGCCAAGAAATTTCTGGAATCGTGCATTTCATCGTGATTCAAGTTACGTTTATTCTGTACGTACAAAATTTCTATAAAATTTTTAGTAACTCTATAAAGTTTTAGTACTTTTACAACACCGATCACTTTCTTCACCTAAAAGTTAACAATGCCATTTTAATTCCGTTCAAACCAAGATTGCAATATTTTCAAATACGCTATTCAATAAAAATTAAAAGTTAGTTAACCAATTAAGCTCGATAACCTAACAAAAAGTTCTGTTCTACTTCCATTTCCATTCCCATTTGACGATTTGGCGGGAATTGACTGCGTGCTTTTCAGGTGCACCACACTTGGCCCACGAAATATTTTTCCAGTTTAACGTAATACTGTGAAGTGAAAAATAATAGAAGCGGGAAGAAACAAAATCAGGACGGATATTTTATAAATTCTCGTTTTTCCTCAGTAAAAAATAAAATAATTTAAATGCAATGCGTTAGAAGGTAGTGGGTTGATTTGAAAACATGAAATTAAATGGAAATGTCATTTGCCACCATACAGATGGCATTAGAGTAGAATTTGCAGCTGCTCATTTCAATGCAGCAATGCAGGTTATGTTTTATTAAAGTTTGAGTTGTCTTTTGTCATTGTGCGTTGGGCTTGGGGTTCGTAATGGATTGATTTTCACCTTATTATGTTTCTAATTTTTATTCTATAACTTCCTCAATGGTCAAAGAATAGTGATTTTCAAGAGCGAGACGGGAAATCCGTTTTATTATGGGAGACCATTCTCCTTTGATGTTTGAATCCGACGATGAAGATGACGTTGAAACAGGTTTGTTACTGATATTTGATACTTTACTGTTTTAGGAAATTCATATTATTATTCTCCAAATGTTTGTTGACTTGTTCTGCTTTATTTCGTAATACTGTCGTAATTTCTATTAATTCATGAATGATCCACTGTAATTTTTTTACTATTTCTCTTTTATTTTCTTTGCTCTGATTCTTGAATACAATCTTAAATTGTTATGCATTATCATCAGTATTTGAAAATTATTCAAAATTTTTATAATATATTGAACTCTGGATGGTAAAATTGGTAGTTTTATTGCTATAACGATAGTTGGGCTAGTATATAATTTTTTCTTTAACCTACTGTCAGAAATTCATTCAGCATTCTAAACAGTAAGGATGTTTTAGGGCTATAGTAATTCCCGATTGCCACAATTATTCGTTCGTTTTCCAAACCAACTAAATGCCACGGATAAATTTCTAAAATAAAAAATTAATTTTATATAGTGAACAATTTATTTGATCATGGTGAGTCTACGCCGTGCGTATCAACGGCGTATTTAATGGTGATTCATTAGCTTGAGTGAGGAAACTTTCGGGGTAGTATACTCTAATATTATATTATGTGACTAACAACATAGCGATTAGGCGATACGGGCTTCCACAGGAGTAATGAGTTTTTTCTTGTATGTTTGCAGTAGTTGAGTAGTTGTATGAACAAAAAAGTAAAATTTCATAAATAAGTTTATCAAACCAGAGTATGGCCTTGTTATCAGCTACATGCAATTTTTGTAACCCTACTGGGAGTCTTGTCAGTGGGCATCTGGCTTTAGTGTGATCCAACCTGCCTTGATTGAAGATATAGTAATGACCCACTCTATACCGAAAGGAAGCTGTTGAGTCATTATTAAATACGCCGTTGATACTCGCCTTCTCGTTAGTCACATTCATTGTAGTATCCAAATCCAACTTGAACAACAGTATTATGAATCTCTCGTAACTATTCCGCTACAATTCAAATGAAAAATATTCCTGGATTTCTTGTTCCATGACGAACAGCGTTGTTAATATTAACTTTTCATGTGAAATTTAACGACTTGCAGTCAAATATTCATTAAGAATAAGTATAACTCACTTAATCTGTAGGCCGAGCGCTTTCGAATCTGTGAGATCCATCTTCAGTTGCCACTCTCACAGAATAATGAATATTTGACTGCAAGTCGTTAATTTTCACATGAAAAATATTCATTATAGACAACTGCACTACCAGAGCCGCCGAATGTAGATACAGTGATAATATAAAATATAAAAGTGAACTTATAAGTAGAAGATTTACACTCAGAATACATGAATTTAAGCAAAAAATGAAATTAATTAGGCCCTTTGAAGAAATGATTCATAAAAAATTGTATTTCATTGAATATTATATTCTCAACAGTTTTCAGTCGAATTTAATGATGCTAAATTCTGGCTGTGATGAATACCGTAACTCTCTTTTACAGTCTTAATTCATAGGTTTTCAATCCACATAAAATTCCAGGCTGTTTCTCCATTCAAAGTTTAAACGGCGAGTTGTAACTACACGAAATGTCTTTGTTTTTTCTTTTCTCAATTTACAAATTTTGGCGTTCAAATTTATTTCTCAGAGTACTCTGTATACATGTGCTCCTTTTCTTTCAAGTTTCCTCTACACTCGTTTTTGGTCATTACCACAAAAGTGAAAATTTTGTATTTTCCAAGTTTAAATCCAATATTCCTGGTGGTTTTGGGCAATACACTTATCGCATGCCTAAAACTCTCTCTCTCCAAATATAACTTTGTAACCAAATAATGAACTAGAGTTGACTCAGCTTATGAATAAGTGTGATTCAAACAATACAGTCAGTTTCTTAAATCACACAGAAGAAGCAACTAAATCTCTACTAATTTTTAGTCGTTTAATCTTCTTTTAATTTTCCTACAGAGGAAAGCAGATCGATCAATAATGATGAGAAAGATATTGTACAAGAAGAAACTCCAGCTAAGAAAAAGGTGGTTCAGCTACGTGGTGTGCTTGCCGGAGTTCCACCACCGCCAACGTTAACCTTTCTTCAGATGGATGCCCGGCATCTACTTGAACTTTGGAATCAGAATAAACAACAGTTCACTCTTCAAGGTGTATCAGGTGAATTAATTTGTAAATCATTATACTGGTTGAATGTCTTATATTTTACAAGTTTGAATTTAATTCCATGACTAGATTACCTAATTCAATTCTTTTCGGATGATGACCTCATTAACCTTACACTTGTACGTGGGTAATGAGGAGATAAAAGAAAACATCCAATGCTGAACAAGATTCGAAGGTGTAACCGCAGGAATAGCAGATAGCCAAAGTCTTATCAGAGACAAGGGTTCCAATTCCCAGTATTTTACCCAAGGATTCCCTAAATATTCCCAGTATTGTACAGTATTTAATCTTTATGTTTATTTACCCTAGAATAAGATATAGTAGTTTCTATAAAAAGCCTAAATGCCTTTACCCTAATTTCAAGTATTCTGAATAGATACATTTATATAGGGCCTATTCTTAATATCTTTGTTTTTTTTCCTTGATTTTTCCATCCATTATCTTGTATCTTTTTAAAACGTAATAACGAACATTTGAAGTTGGTAACTCCCATAAGGATGTATCTCGGGAGCAAGGTTAATGGATAAATTTATCTATTAACCTTGTCTCGGGAGTACCTAATTTCTCTCTAATTATTACATTATTTTCATGTGAACATTCATATGAACATGTATTGTAAACAAATCAAATCAAATCAAAATTTATTCAATCAATAATATAATAATTACAAAAAATTTAGTTAAACTTCATAAATACAGTATATTCTATGTCAGTAATACACCTTTAGAAACCCCACTATAAAAAACTATGTGTTGGGGTATATGAGTCTGTCAATATTATAATTATTTTTTTTTTTTTTTTTTTTTTTTTTTTTTAGTGCTATATAATATATAGTTGAAACACATTTTTCAAAAATGAAGTTAGTAGTTTAAAATGTTATGATAAATGTTAGTGCATATTATGTAATTAAACAAAATTAATAAATGTGAAAAATTAAAAAAATAATAAAAATTACCTAGAGTTATACGAAATAGCTACTCAGTGATAATAATATATCATCATAATAATACAAGAAAATTATAAATGCAAACAAAAATATAATAATTAATTGATATGTACTCTTACTAAATTTTCAAATTGCGTTACTTCCTGATCTATCATCCAATTTATTAATTTTCTTTTGAACCGATAAATAATTCTTTCTACTTTTATATCTACAGGAATAATGTTATACATTCTTGGTGCTATGTAAATAAAGGATCTTTGCCCAAACGCTGTGTTCATTCTGGGAATAACAATATTTACATTTCTTAACCTAGTATGATGAATGTGATCTACAAATCTAAATTGTTCTGGTCTTTTCTTCAAGTATGAGAGCGCTGCCTGAATAAAAAGTTGTCTAACACTGAGTACTCTACTTTCTTTGAATAGTTCAATTGTTGGAGACTGATTATTTTTAAAATGTATTATTTTAAGTATGCGTTTCTGAGTTACAAATAAAGGTTCAATATGAGTGTAATTTGTAGCTCCCCAAACAATTATGTTATATCTTAGAATAGATTCTACTAACGAATAATAAACTGCTTTTAACGTTTCATGGTTCAGGATCCTGCGAAGCTGGTAGAATTTGAAAATTAGTTTTCTGATCCTTTTTACATTTTGAATGATGTGCCAATCCCACTTCAGATTATCATCCACTATTGTGCCTAAATATTTTATTCTATCAATCCTTTGGAGTGTAGGACAATCACACGGCTGGCTTATGTCTGTGCATTGATGCAGCTTAAGTGAAGTTCTTGATGGCTTTGTGTGATCCGTTAAAGAAAACGCTAGAAATTTAGTTTTGTTTGCATTAATTGTTAGAAGGTTATTCTTCAGCCATTTATTGATTATAGTTACTTCAGCTTCAGCTGTATTGAGAACCTCATCCCAGGTATTCCCCTCAAAGAGTAGAGCTGTATCATCGGCAAAAGCTATGACTCTCCCTCGAATTGGAATTGAGCACAGCTCATTTGCAAATACCAAGTACAAAATAGGTCCTAGAACAGTCCCTTGAGGTATTCCAAATTTTATAGTTCTCTCTTCACTTAGATGGTTTTCTACTTTGACCTTTTGTTGCCGGTTGCTGAGGTACGATTTAAACCACTCCAATGGAATTCCTCTTATCCCCATAGCTTCTAATTTCTTCAACAGCAAGCCATGAGTTACAGTGTCAAAAGCCTTGGCTAAATCTAGGAAAATTGCAGCGCATTTTTTATTATTATCCAATTTATTTATAACAAACTTTGACAATTCAATAACTGCATCCTCTGTACTCATTCCCTCACGAAAGCCAAACTGATTTGAAGACAATAAGTTGCTTTTCTCCAAGTAATTTACTAGACGTTTTTTTACTAATTTCTCCAATATTTTAGAAATATTACTTATTAATGAAATAGGTCTATAATTAGTAGCAATTAGTTTATCATCTCCCTTATGCAATGGTCTAACACATATTTCTTTCATAGCTCTTGGGAACACTCCTTTTGACAAACTTAAATTAAATATGTGAGTTAATGGCTTTGCAATAAAATCTTTTATACTCTTTATTGTCCTGTTATTGAAACCATCAAGTCCTGGAGAACTGTCATTACGTAAGGTGTCAATAGTCTCTAGTATTTCTTGCTCATTTGTTGGATGGAAATACATGGAATTCACAGTTCTTGTAATAGGTTTATTTTCTGAAATTAATTGATTTACCGACTTCTCCAAATCGTCTGCTATCTTTTTTGCCATATTCTCTCCAATATTGGAGAAAAAATCGTTCATGTGATTCAGTACAGCTACCGGATTTTCTGACAATGTTACAACATCATCATTTATTTTTATACTCTCCAATTTCATTTTTGTATTTTGCATGGAATCTGTGGCATCTCTAATCACTTTCCATATTTTTTTATGATCTTTTCCAGCTTCATTCAATTTTTCCTTGTAATATTGCTCTTTTGTTTGATTTATTAAAATTGTCAGAGTGTTTCTGTACCTGCGGTAGAAGTTGCTCAATTCAATGTCGTTTGGATGTGACTTCCTTTGTTGGTTGAGTTTGTTTCTGGTTCTTATTGCTGATACTAGTCCTCTTGTGATCCATGGCTTGATAGGCTTGTACTCCTTTTTTCGTCGATGTCGATGGGTATTGTTTTGCAAATGAAGTTTCAAAGTTGATATGAAGCTATCATAAGATGCATTGGGATCCCCACTGTGAAGAACCTCACTCCATTCCTCCTCCTGCAATTCTTTTTTGAGGTTGATCATGTCTATTTTCTCTTGCAGGTTATCGTTTTCCTGTAACTCACTCCGCATGGCATTGGTATTTAAGTAGAATTTTAATCCTAAAATTGTGCTAGAGTGATCAGTGATAGTTGATTGATATATTATTGGAAAAAGCATTTCTCTGGAGTTAGTGACAATATGATCAATACATGTAGCTGTTTCTGTTGTGGTTCTGGTTGCTTGTGTGATGCAGTGTTTGAGTCCATGTTCACTTAGTAGATCACAGTAGTCATTATATTGTTGATGTTGAGGGTGAAGAGTATTGATATTCATATCTCCTGCACATATTACAATTTGCCCTCGTAACCTATTTAGTTCCAGCTCCAAGCCTTTTAAGAATTCAGTAATATCATTGAAAGATGGTGATCTATAAATTGCTAGGATGTTATACTTCTGTTTTTTCGTTTCTAAAATAAGGTGTAGAGCGTTTGCTTGTTCGATTTGTCGTTCTTTACATTGAATGTTTAAATTATCCTTGGTATATATGACCACTCCATCATTTTGCAGTTTGTTGCTTGAAGTGGAAAAAATGTTATATCCATTCATAGCTTGAGGTGTGAAATCGTTTTTAAGCCAGCATTCGGTCAGTATGATGATATCAAAATTGAAATCAATTTCGTGTAGCTGCACCATAAGATCATTATAGTTTTTCTTGATACTTCTTATATTTGTACAGAAAATATTCAAATCACATTCATCCAAGATTCCGCAAAGTTGGTGACTCTCATTTATAACTAAATCCTTTATCTCCTCATATGAATCCAGTTCCTCAGAAAAAGAAATGTTGCTACTATTCATTGTTCTTTATGAGTTTCCCTGAGCTTTTTCATGATCATAATATCTTCCACTAATTGAACTTTTTTTGTTAATGAGAGCATTAAATCCATTTCTCCTATAGTTACATATCTAAATGAGTGGGTATGCCTACTTAGTGCTACTATAACATGCTGAATACTATTATATATTTTTAGAGGTCTCGTATCAACTCTCACTAAAACTACATTTTTGTATGTTAGGCCCTGAGCTTCATGAACTGTTAATATTTGGTAAGAATTGGGAGGAGCTTTGTTCTTCAATACATCTATTATCAGTTTTTTCTCTGCCTGAGTGAAAGTTATAATGAGTGTTCCCAATTCTAAAGGTAGAAATTCACCATTACTAATTGTTGGTTTTATTGATCGTAGAATCCTGTTTGTAGTGCATATATGTTTGTAAAAGTCTGATAGTATATAACACACATCCATTGGACATCGCCGAGTAACTGAATTATATGAATCCGGCTTTGTGATGGTAGATATATTTGACCATATTGTCGGAAGATTACTCCTTTCTATGTAAGGTATCTGTTTTGAATCACCAAGCAGCACCACTTCATTCGCACTGCTTAGCTCTGAGACAAATCCCACAAAACCAGCATGCATAAGGACCGCCTCGTCAACATTCAGTTATATTAATTTAGATATGTATACATATGTAATGTAACAAATGTTTTGAAGAGAGAAATAAAATTATTTATTATAATTGATTGCGTCATCTCAGCTGCAAAAATAAAACGGGATATCTAGAATATGACTAACCTATATTCACGGAAAGGAGAGACGATGTAAACAACGATGCGGTGTGCGAGATTGTATCTTCGAACAACACGACCGATTCACAGTAGCCGATTCACAATTAAATACAGAAATACAACTAACGCGCAGTATATAAGAGAGCCGGTAACTGTGACACTGAAGTGTGAACTGGTAGAAATTAATCGATCGGTCTACAGCTGATATGAGTCATACCTTTTCACTCACACAAACGTTTGTTTTGGTTTGTCTCTCGTTTCCGTGAACAGAGTTTATTATAATCTTCTCTTTCTTCTTCCCCTCCTTCTATTTTTCTTCTCCTTCAACTCTTTATTCGCCAGGAAAGTTCAGGGCTTATAATGATTAATGATCAATTGTTAATAAGTTATAGTTTCAGTTTTTGCGGCAGATATCACCTGATCAAAACGTTTACCTAGTTGCGATACCGTATCATCATGCTCCATAAATGGACATAGTTCATTTTTCCTCATAGTAGTTAGCTAGCTTTTTCGACAAATTGACAGAAGACCTTTATATTTCAGATGTGGATGTAAAGCTTGTTTGTCTGCATAATGAAGCATTCATAAAGCTTATGCTCGGATTCTGAGCTGTTCATTAAATTTAATGGATCATTAACTCACAGCTGGAGCAATGGGTTAATGATCCATTAAGTAATGAACAACTCAGGAAACTCACTAATGAAACCGGGCATTAATGTGCTAGACAATTCTGGCGGTCTATCAAACAATTTGTTGTTATAACCAATTATAATTGAGAACCTGATCAAATATGTTGAACCTGATTTTTTAATCAGTAAAATATGTTTCTTATGTATTTGTTTTATTTTGTATAAATATGTTTCTTATGTATTTGTTTTATTTTAGGTCGTGGAACAGACCAATTAGAAAAGGACTTATCTAAAAAACCTTGGATTGAGTCAATATCTGACAATTACTATGGAGTATAGTAAGTGCCTGTCAATATTCTGGTTATAAATTTAATAAAACATACAAAATATTACAAAATTGTTTTGTCAATCCTTGAAATGTATTCAATACATTTCGTTTGTATTCAATTACTGTATTCCTCGTTAATGATGAGGAATGAAGTTGATGTTGAACGACTATATTCACGATCTATTTGCTTCACACACTTTGAATAAGTGGATAGATTACGCTTCAATGCTACTTTTGTCAGTCACCTTCGGAGATTACTTTCGTTTAATGTGCATAGAACGTCTACTTTGAAAAAAGGACCAAAGCATTAAATTTAAAGGATTCATGACATATATTACACTTCATGACTTTAAATTAGTTAGGAAGATTTATCATAAAACAGAATGTTTAAATCATAATGTGCAGTCAAACTTCTGTACAATGAATTCCAATTATCGAAATCCTCTACGTGTGGTCAATTGTTCCTATAATGTAAGAGTCATGCGCAAGCTTCACAATTTTATGTAATCTAAATGGGTCCCTTGAATTTTCTTTACAGATAAGACAATACTATGTATGTGATGTTAATAATACTGTTTTTATTCACGCATAAGAAAACTTTGTAAATATTTACAAATGAATTTCAATGTCGGCTTGTCATTGCAATCTTGGCAATACCACTCCTAATAATTAGCGAATGCATCTAGAATGATTTCTTTGCAATAAAAAAATATTGAAATAAATCATTTTAATATTATTTTCATGAATCTTGATGATTTGATAAAAAAACTGTAGTTTTTCAACGTGAATAGAATAATGAACACACAGATCATAAGCTCTGGTCAACTCATTCTTGGAATTTGTGTGAATTTACCTCGGCTTTACTACTGTACTTGAAGGCTCTTTAAACCCCCGCCATTTTGGTTGTATACATAGGAGGCAAATTTAAATTTAGACCTATATAGGATTCTGTATATTTATCATATTTAGAATTGTATCATCTGTATTAAGGTGATTCAGCATTGGACATTACTCGCTTTACAAACGAGTGCTTTTCAACTGAGAATCAAGAACCAAAATGGCGGGTGAGCATGCCTGGTGTATGAGCTGTTCTCACAAACTTCGTCATATGGGGAATGATCAGTTCCCAGTCCATTTATTTATTTGTATAAAAAATAACAAAATGTTAAGATACAACAGACAAAGTCCATAACTACTTTCTTCACAAATTTTGACTATGCTATATTGTCCAAAACATTAGCCGCTTGGAGCTCTGTGTAGCCAGTGATGCATAGTGGGACAAAACGATTTCTTTGTTTCTGCGCACTGCCAAGAATGAGTTGACAGACTGTAACTATTGAATGTTTTGTGTGCAGCTACAACAGAAGTCGGGAGTGCGAGCAGGTGGAGGCACTGAGCCTCAAGTACCAGGAGCGTTTTGTCGGAAGCGAAACATCGTCGTCGGTGAACGCCCTGTCGTCGCGTAGCCCGCCCAAAACGGCCAGCGCACGCAAGCGGGCCCGACGCCTGGCGCACGGCGGCCATTCTCCCGGTCGACGCCTCAGCCACCTCGCCCGCCGACGTCACACCTTCTCCTCTATCGACCTCCGGCAAGCCGCGCCATCCAATAACAAGAAAATGATACTGGTCAACAACAAACTGTAAGTTTCCAATTATTGTTTCTCTTGGGTTACAGTATTAAAATGTTGAACTCTTCATTATGAAATTAATTATACCTTATTTAGTATGCAAAAAACAAGCAAAAAACTATAATTATTATTCTGCAGTCCATTTATCTCACGAAAGAGTTGGATCTAGTAAAAAATGACTTTTACCTACAATTAATTGCTCGTAAAGAATGATTAGTTTATGTGCTGAAACTAATCATAAAACAGTTGTTTAAAGGGAGTCAGCTGTAAAATACTTCACGCTCGCTGACGTCTGCCGTCATTCTATATAAACTTCTATTATTGTATAAAATATATTATTTATGTATAATATATAATATTTATATTTATTTATACATATATTTTCATTGTATAAAATATTTTTTTTTATTGATTGTAAAAAAGCACTTCTACATCAGTCAGATATTCTACATCATACAAGTCACCAAATTATCGTACAGTGATCATCATACAACTGGCAACACAGAAGTTTGCTGAATGATTATTGTCAGGTAAATTTCATTGAATCGAAATCCAAAACTGCAGTTATAGGAAAAATGTATGTACTTCGAGTGTAAAGCTTCTTTATCGCTCTCCCAAAATTTTGTTTAGCTCAAGTGATATGTTAAATTCGCTCTTTATGCTCTTGATACATAAATAACCATTCATGAACCTAATAATTATTTTGAATTGGAATTTAAGCCTATTGATGTTTTTTCAAATGTTTTACAAAATCTTTATTTTCAAGCAAACATACAAATAAGTTTATTTTCTATGATAAATAAAGAATTTATTTCACCGCGAGAAATACAGTAATGTATTCTGGACTATGACATCTGATCAATGTCGCGTAGTAAAAGGCCTGAAATGCTCAAGTTAATTTGAGATTTCTTATATTGTGTTTAAGCTATATCGTTTTAGGCATGTGATATCAGGAATAAAATGCATTCTTGAATTTATTGATCCATACCGATCTGCGTTGTTAAATTAACTTTTTATGATAATAGGCTGCAAGGCGTTAAATTTATCATAAAAAGTTAATACTAAAATACAGTACTTTAAATCGACAAAAAAGGTGAAACAAAATCCGTTGACTTTTGTTACGCGTTACTTCCGGATATGGGGAGGACCGGATGTGGCAGGTTTTACTGTAAATTCGAATAAAATTAAACAGGGAAGAGAGTTTGCCAAAGCAGGAAGTTATAGCCGAGTGCTGTAGTAGGTTTCTGTTCAATCAAAGATAAGCTATGAAACTCGTAAGGGCGCTTTGTTAGGGGTGACCGATTTGATTGGCGAGCAAAAAAAGACTTCTCTGCTGTAAAGTCACTCCCGGTGGTTCGGAACCCATTTAAAACTGTAGGTCCAACTCATCAATCACCATCATCCAATTCATTACCCACACACAGGTCGCAGACCTATGTGGGCTTCATCCTCCAAAAAAAAGAAATAAGTTTGTCAATTTCACGTTATTATAGAGCGTTTTTAAAAAAGTGGATTTAACAAACTCTTCCCTGTTCCCTGATCCCTGTTCAAATTTATCGAGAAGTTCCACATTAATCAATAATGATGTTGAAGATCCATCTTGTTTCCACTAATCTATATAAATAAAATTAGAGTTTTGTCTGTACATTTATCAGAATTATATATTTTTTGGTTATTTTTACGTTTTATACATCAAATAAGCCGAAAATAGTCTAATCTCACTTTCTGTCTGTCTGTCTGTCTGTCTGTCTGTCTGTCTGTCTGTCACGGCCCCAAAGGCATTTTACGCGGCCTTCTCCTCAAAAACGAGAGCATCGATCGGGATTTTAGTTATTGAACATTATTGAACAGTTTATTGACAATGTCTTTAGCTATAAAAAACTAAATTAACTTTTTTTTTAACAGAGTAATAAACGTTTAAAAACCAAGTGTTTTGCGATTTTGGATACATTTTACGCGGCCTTCTCCTGAAAAACGAGAGCATCGATCGGGATTTAAGTTATTTATCAGTATTGAAAACCTTTTTGACAATGTCTTTAGCTATAAAAAACTAAATTAACTTTTTTATTAACAGAATAATAAATGTTTAAAAACCAAGTATTGTGCGATTTTGGATACATTTCTTCCAAGTTTTATTACCACATAAGAATAAGAACAAATCACGTAATTTATCATGATATATCAATCAGCTGTTCTCAAATATAAATGGTGGGCCCTTCGCGGCGTTATTTACGCTGTCTGCAGACTTGTGTAGTCGGAGCATTGCAGTCTTTTAGGAAACATATGTCTGGTGAATTAAAGCTCATCTTATGTTTTATCAATTATTTCTTTGTTGAAAAAAAAACAAAATTTTCTAATTTCAATTTATCAAAACAAAAATTAACATTTTAGGAAGGTGCGGAATTCGCCAGGTAGCACTATTATTATTACCACATAAGAACAAATCACGTAATTTATCATGATATATTAATCAGCTGTTCTCAGAAAATATTCTCTCCGATACCTGTCACTGAATTGCTGATGTTCTAAGTTGTTTACTAAGGGCCCGTTCACACGATACAGTTTTTGTGCGGTACAGTAAATTTGCTGTATCAGTTATTTTGCAGTGCTTTCGTTTGCATGTACATTTCATATTGTATGTTCACACAATACTGTTTCGACTGGATCCAGTAAAAAAGCTGTTCTAGCCGATTTCTACATTCGGTTTTGTCTTCGAAAACTGTATCACCAAAATCAGCTGTACCGCAAAATAACTATCCGTATCCGGTGGCACATGTATTGTACCGGTAATGGATATGTTCAAACGATACGCTTATTACGCTGGAAGCAGTCTTCAGATCGTCAGCATTGATCTCCTTCATTGATATTCTTCAGCATTGATCTTCTTATTAGTGAATTCCAGTGTCCAGAAGTGGAAGATATTAATTGTGAAAATTTAATTTCTCTAATATATGAGAGACCCGCCTTGTGGGACAAGACTTAAGATTAATATAAAAATAAAGAGAGAAAAATGTATGGAATATTGAAACCAGAATTTGCGTACTTTGATCAAAATTTAAGAGAAACCTTCAGTAAGAAACTTATTTGAAAAAATCTTACACAAATAAAAAAATCCTGGACTGGAATAAATAAATCTGAACTGGAAGCTCAATGGAAGAAGGAGGAGAGCACAGCAATAAGCAGCAAAGCCGGACAGTGTGAACATCACAATACAGTTGACGCCGTACAGTAAAAAAACCGTACCGCAAAAAAACTGTATCATCTGAACGGGGGGGCCTAAGCTGCTAACAACTTCATGATCGTTGCTATCAAAAAAGCCGAAACATATTTAGTCTTATTTCTAAACATAATCCGTACGAAGGACGGGCATAACAGCTAGTATGTAATATAAACTTAAAAAACACTTTTAAATGGAAATTAACTCACGTTATGGCGTGACGGCCGTTTCACTCTGTTGTCTAGAGCATCATCAGACAACCCACAGTACACTGATTTAAGGCATCACCTTATGCCTTAAATCAGTGTACTGTGGGTCGTCTGATGATGCTCTAGACAACAGAGTGAAACGGCCGTCACGCCATAACGTGAGTTAATTTCCACTTAAAAGTGTGTTTTAAGTTTATATTAATCAATGATCTAAATTCAAATAGGTTTTGATGCAGTGTAATGAATTGCTCATTTTAAAAAACAATTGAGAATTAATATTTACAGATATTTCCCCTATTTGGAGGATGAAAATAGTATAAATAATATTTAGGACATATTTATTTATTCAACTATCATACAATCAATGTGAATACAACAGGCTATTGCCCAAAACTGCTTTTCACAAAATTTCAAAGTAGAATCAAAATCTTAGGTTAAGTCTTTTTCACTAGAAATTTCACCTTGGAGCACAATAATCCAAGTGTTTTACAGAATAATAAAGTATTTCCAATGAGTGTAAAGCTACAAATAGATAAAGACTAAGAATGCTACTCTTTCTTGCTAATCTTTATGTCTGTAATGTTGGAAACCGTCCAACGTTCATCACACGAAATCGAAGTGAGGTTATTGACATTACACTTTGCTCAGAAGGACTCCTTAGGGTCATTGACAATTGGCACGTAAGTCATGAGGCCTCTTTGTCTGACCACAGGTTCATCTGTTTTAACCTGCAAAGTGAAGGCAGCTCATCCTGCTATCGAGATCTGAGGAGAACAGATTGGTCACTCTATAAGTCTGACCTCCTGTCTCAACTTGGATCATTAGGCAGGAGGGTTGCCTGCTTTGCAGACATTGATCAGATTGCTTCTGATCTTCAGAATGCAATCATAAGCTGCTTTCAGGACAACTGTCCATTGCAGCGGGGAAAGAGTTGTACTAATACTAAGTGGTGGACTGCTGACCTTGACCACAGAAGGGTGGTTGTCAGGAAGCTTCATAACCATTGCAAACGGAGCCGTATCTGGGAACCATACTATAGGGCACTCACAGAATACAGCCTTGCAATCAAGAAAGCCAAAGAGAACTCTTGGAGACTGTTTACACAGGAGGTAAATAGTCTTAGGGCGGCAGCAAGACTGCAGCGTGTCTTAGCTTCAAGCCCAATTGGCCTCCTGGGAACTCTGAGGTCACCAGGGGGACAATATACCACTGGAACTGGTGGAAGTCTCAAACTTCTCCTTGAGACTCACTTTCCAGACTGTGTTTTTGAGGGTGCTTGCTCAGGCATGTCCGGCAACAGCGAAATGGGCTCACGGCCAAGAGCTGATCATGGAAGCTGGACTTTAGCCAGACGTATTGTCACACTTTCCAAAGTTAAATGGGCCATCTCCAAGTTTGGCCCATTCAAATCTCCTGGGGGGGGACGGTATCATACCAGCTATGTTGCAGCAAGGACCAGAAGCTCTCTTGGTCCTCCTGTGCGAACTCTTCAGAGCAAGTCTGGCTTATGGGTACATCCCTCAAGCCTGGCGCCTCAGTAGGGTGGTCTTCATTCCCAAGAGAGGAAGAGCAGACTACTCAACTCCAAAATCATTTCGCCCCATCAATCTCACATCGTTTCTCTTGAAGACGCTGGAGAGACTGGTGGAGAGACATCTAAGAAAGGGAGTGCTTTCAGGTACTCCTCTTCATCGGAATCAGCATGCCTATCAGCCTGGTAAGTCCTGTGAAACAGCCCTGCATCAGCTTGTGAGCAGGGTGGAGGACAGCCTTGCTGCCAAGGAGATTGCTCTATGTGCCTTCATGGACATTGAGGGCGCTTTTGACAATGTAACTTACACAGCCATGGTCCGGGCAGTGCATGGGCGTGGTCTTGAGTCTGCTATATGTAGGTGGATTGAGGCCATGCTTCGCTCCAGGCGGATCAGGGCTGATCTTCAAGACAAATCGATGGTGATCATACCTGCAAGAGGTTGTCTGCAGGGAGGTGTGCTTTCTCCTCTTCTGTGGAACCTTGTGGTGGATGGTCTCCTTTGTGAACTCACTAGTAGAGGCATCTTTGTCCAGGGCTATGCAGACGACATAGTCCTCATGGTACAGGGAAGGTTCACAAATATTGTTGCTGATGTCATGAATGTCAACCTTCAGTTTGTTAATGACTGGTGTCTTGGAGAGGGACTAAGTATAAATCCCTCAAAGACTGTAGTTGTTCCATTTACAAGGAAAAAGAACCTGGAGTCTCTCTCCCGGTTGAAACTTGGACCAACACAGCTCAAAGTATCAGGTACAGTCAAATACCTAGGGCTGACTATCGACTCCAAGCTGACTTGGAACAATCATTTGAACAATATACTGCACAAAGCAAAATGGGCACTTATGACGTCCAGGAGATTTGCAGGCTCCATGTGGGGGATCAAGCCTCACATAGCGCTGTGTCTGTACAAGGCAGTAATAAGGCCTCAAGTCACATATGGATCACTAGTCTGGTGGACAAAGGTGAACCAGATTACAGCCACAGCCAAACTCACAAGTTTACAAAGGATGGGCACACTCCTAGTCACTGGAGCTTTCAGGAGCAGCCCATCAGCAACTCTTGAAGTTGCTCTTGGCTTACTGCCCTTGGGTATTTTAATCAAGGCAGAAGCATGAAAATCAGCCTATCGATTGAAAGTCACAGGCCAATGGAGGGAAGGCCTGTCTGGAACAGGCCATTGCACAATCACCAAAGCTGTTGCTCACAGCCCTGTGCTTGAAATGACTTCAGATGTCATGAGTATGGAGATGGTTTTCACTAAACCTTTTTCTGTTAAATTCTGCTCTAGAGAAGAGTGGAGGTCTGAGGAAGGGCCCTATATCAGGAGAGGCAGCCTTGTCTGGTATACAGACGGCTCTCTCATTGAAGGAAAATCTGGCTATGGGGTGTACAGTGAATCACCCAGAACAGAAATCTGTGCAAGTCTGGGACAATACTGTACTATCTTTCAAGCAGAAATTTGGGGCATCATGGCTTGTGCCAATATAGGCATTGCCAGACGCTATTGTGACAAGCATATAGTAATCTTGTCAGATTGTCAGGCAGCCCTCAAGGCTCTTGACTCTAATGAAATCAAGTCAAAATTGGTGTCGGAGTGTCACAAAACACTCAGCGAGCTCGCAACACGCAACTCTGTGCATCTTGGTTGGGTACCTGGCCATGTAGGCATAGGTGGCAATGAGTGTGCAGATGGGCTTGCTAAGCAGGGTTCCAGTATGTCATTCTTTGGTCCAGAGCCAAGCTGTGGCATAAGCAAAACAACTGCCTTTAACACAATAAACAAATGGTCCAGGGACTTACACCACCAGCAATGGCAAGGTCACTTAGGTCAAGCACTTGGCAAAAGGCTGCTAGCAGACACAAGCTCCTACTTCACCAACTGGCTGGTGAGGCTGGTTAGAGGTCAGGTCAAGCAGTTGATTGCTCTGATAACTGGACATGGCCACTTCAGGAAACATCTCCACACAATTGGACTCAGAAATGAAAGTCAGATGTGTAGGCTTTGCAATCAGTCTGAAGAGACTGCCAAGCATATCATACTGGATTGCGAGAGACTCGGGGCAAGGAGAAGGGCTCTGTTTGGCTGCAAACAACCAGGTGATGAATGAGATGTTAGCATAGGGAAAAAACTCCTGGATCTTGTAAAGGGCACAGGTATTGGTTTGCCCAACTAACGTACTAGGGACACACAATAAGCTTCGGTTGACGTGTGAGGATCTTTGAATCTTTGGATCTTTGAATCCGTCCCTTCATAACATAACATAACAAGAATGCTACTACAAGATAATTCAATTCTTGATATATCAATTTTCCAGTGGAAATTACCATAGCCAACTACGTCATGCCATGTTCTAGAGTAGAGTTGAGTGTGTAATAACGTATATGTGTGTAGTATAGTATGTATGTATAGTATGTGTGTATAGTATATATGTGTGTAACGTATATGTGTATAGTATGCGTATAGTGTGTAATATAACGTATTATTAATTATTAACTAAATATTAATATTAGGTTAATGAGCTGTAGTTTCATTGGAAATTATGTTGTCTATACTTTGTCTTCTTGTATTCAATAATCAACTATGTTTTTTAATTTCTTGTAATGTTTTATGTCCTTGATGTTTCCGGGAAGCGATTTGTACAATTGTTGAGGTGCCTCGGATGTACAGCTTTCCTGGCAGCATTAGCAATAAAAAGCTGCTTTTATTTTGTGTCAGTGTCAGGTTTGATATGTTTTTAACCGTTTTTATTGATTGTTTTACAGAAAAACGAATCCTCGTAAGAGACTGAAAAACTCGGCAACCAAGAACCCAGCAGCAAACACAAGCGTCTTGGGTGGAGCGGCGTCGGCGTCCATCCCGAAGCGCGCCTTATTTCAAAGTCCGGAGAATGGCAAAAAACAATCGAAAACTCCAGTGCAAAGCACACAGCGAACGAGGCGAGCGCTGTTTTCCAAAGACAACTCAACAATGCCTGTGCTCTCAAGACAAGACGCCATTGAGACTGGCGTCAAAAGACAGAGAGAGTCGGATTCGTTGTTGCAGAAAAATGCTGACATCAAAAAAAGATGCACTCGAAGTCTTCTGTTTGAGGAGAATGAGGAGAGGATCACGTCTCCACCCCTTCTTACTGCGCAAACTCTCAGCAAGCTTCATAAACAGGTTGGTGCAAGAGTAATATATTTGGTGCTCTTGAATGATGTCTAAGTCAGCGTTCACACCTTAAGCTCATTTCACACCGGCGTAGGTCTTTTGAAAGACGTCGTGGACGTATCTCCTAATGTTAATAAATAGGTCCATTTCAGACTGACGTTGCATCGCGTCGCGTCGCTGAAGCTACATAATACGCGTCGCCAATGCTACATCTGCATTCGTAGCGTCGCTCCGTATCTCGGGCAGCGCATGCGCTCTGCGCTGAATGACAATCACTTGATCAGCTGTTGACAGTTCAGTGTTTCTGCCTACTGCTAATTGAAACGAATGAAAACATAGCTTACAAGACGTAGCTTTCGGTGTGAACTGTCCGTAGCTTGCGTATTAATACTCGAGATATGTGCTACGTCGCCCGAAGACGTCGCTCAAGGTAGTCTGAAACGACCTTTAGCGATACGATAGAATATGATACACAGAATCAGCTGAACGTATCATCGTCGTGTACCATTGTGTATCATCGTCTTGTTATTGCATGGTAAATTTTGCCTAGTTTTGTCGTTTGCTTTAAAGTCGAGTACACGCTACTCTGTATTGAAAGCAGGATAGGACGTAGGGTAGTGTATACCCTGCTTGAAAACATGGGAAAAACGCATTTTGTGCTAGATTTTGTTGTTGGTTTTGAAGCCGAGTAAACATTTCTCTATATAGAAATCAGGGCATAGGATAGTGTGTATTCGGCTTGGAACGATGTGACAAAACACATCGATTTTTTCGGAGGATGAAGTCCACATAGGTCTGAGACCTGTGCATGGGTAATAAATTGGATGGTGGTGATTGATGTGTTGGACCTACAGTTTTAGGTGGGTTCTGAACCACCAGAAGTGATTTTACAGCAGAGAACAGTCTTTTTTGCTGATCTATCAAATCGGTCACCCTTATAAAGTGCGCCCAGGAGTTTCATAGCTTATCTCTGATTGAACAGATACCTGCTACGGCACTTGGCTATCACTTCCCTTAGAACCCATATAAAAATCATGTGGCTAGGATCCTGGGTAACGGGATCGGCTCATAGCTCTCGGTTTCATTAGTTGTATCTAGGAAATTCTATAAAGTGTAGAACGGCCTTCAAGGTACTTTTCTATGCCGTATATATGTTAGTAGGTTAGTGTGTGTATTAGATTAATGAATATCAATATTCTATATGTTATTAGTAGATTAGTGTGTGTAATAGATTAATGAAAATCGATCACTGTAAGTATTGATAAATGCTTTTCTTTTGGTTTTCTATATGTTATATTCTATATGTTCTAGGTTAATATTCTATATGTTAATAGGTTAGTGTGTGTAATAGTTTAATGAAAATCGATCACTGTAAATATTGATAAATGCTTTTCTTTTGGTTTTCTATATGTTATATTCTATATGTTCTAGGTTAATATTCTATATGTTAATAGGTTAGTGTGTGTAATAGTTTAATGGAAATCGATCACTGTAAATATTGATAAATGCTTTTCTTTTCGTTTTCAGAAACTGTTATGGGCAGTGTCTGGAGCGCTTCGTGAGGAAGGAATCAAAATCAAAGACACACTGTTCCAGCCATGTGCCTCTCTACTTTTCAACCATTGTAAAAGCATTTGGCTGAAAGAGTCGGCGATCAAATCAAAGCAAATAACAAGCACCAGTGATAAAATGCTCGAAATAGTCAAACGCTACTGCCCGGACACTGTTGCCAAAGTGAGTGCCAAACTGAAAAAAACTGGCAAGCCAGCCGAACTCACCAAGCCGCTTCAGGTTTTGCCTCAGAATGTGCTCGACAATAACTCCTCGCTCAAAACAGAAACAGACATTTCGAAAAAAGGTTGTGCGGACGATGTTAGTTTGTCCATTGGTTTCAAAAACTGTGACAATGTAAATGACAGTGATACCAAAACGTGTGCCACCGTAAATGCCAGCTGATATTGGGGGGTTTAATTTATTTTTAATGTCTAGTTTAATAAGTTTTGTTTTATATATCAACGAATGACTATTATTTATTTTTGTTTGAAAAAATTGACGGCCTTGTTAATTTAATTAACCTAACCGATTGAAACTGAACAATACTGAAACTAAATATTATCCTCCGTAGGTTTGACTTCGAGCATTAAGGAATTAAATTCCTAGATTTCTTGTTCCATGACGAACTGCGTCGTTTATATTAACTTTTCAAGTGAATTCAACGACTTTCAGTCGAATTTTTATTAAGAATAAGTAGTATTTTACTTACTCTGTAGGCCGAACGTTTTCGATTTGTTAAAACCCATGGGTTGGATTTTAACAACTCGAAAACGTTCGGCCTACAACGACTTGCAGTCAAATTTTTGTTAAGAATAAGTAGTATTTTACTTACTCTGTAGGCTGGACGTTTTCGAGTTGTTCAAATCCAACCCATGGGTTTTAACAACTCGAAAACCTTCGGCCTACAGAGTGAGTAAAATACTACATATTCTTAATAAAATTTGACTGCAAGTCGTTGAATTCACTTGAAAAGTTAACATTAAGGCTGTGTGCAGGGTTTTTGGTCAAAACAAAATTTCGGGATGTTGATTTAAATGGATATTATTAAGGTATTGAAATGCTAACTATTGCCATAAGAAGTTATTTTTTTCATCAAATATTTTATGGATTATGAGGGTTCAAAGTTGAAATTTTTCGGTTTTTGGGGGCAATTGAACTCACCTACAAGTTCTTTTAATCATTTGATAATTTTCTATAACTGAAAGACACCTTCAGGAAAAGAATGACACACTATTTATTTCAATTCAACAATTGTTTTTTTTTCCAAAATAATTTTTTGAAAAACTGAAATTTTTTGCATGTTTTAAAAAATTTATTTTGAGAAAACTAATTGGTTGATCAGAATGAAAAATATGTCATTTTATTCCTCAATGTGTCTTTCATTTAAAAAAAATATATCAAAAGTTCAAATAACTTGTAAGGGAAATCAATTGCCCCCAAAAACCGAAAAATTTCAACTTTGAACTCCCATATTTCATAAAAAAAAATAATTTTTCATGGCAATAGATAACATTTCAAAGCCCTTATAACATCCAATACAACAAACTTCGAAAAAAAATTATGACCAAAAACCCTGTGCACAGCCTTAAAGAATCTAGTGAGGTGGCTCTGACTAAAACCTAATATACCCTAATAAATGATTATATACCCTATATTAAATCTATATACCCTATATTAAATGATGCAGCTTCAGTTGTCAAAATACTGTAGCTGTTGCAGTCCTTAAGGCTGTGCATAGGGGGTTTGGTCATAATAATTTGTCAAAGTTTCTTATGTTGGATGTTATTAAGGTATTGAAATGTATCTATTGCCACCAGAATCGTTTACGTCAATTATTTTGTGAAGTATAGGGGCTCAAAGTTGAAATTACCTTAAATGCCTTATGGTCGACTAAATAAGGAATTATGACTTCATTAAATAAAGCTTATTCATCTTGGAAGTATTTCAACAAATGTTTAGGGTGTGCACTCGACTTGAATT
Organism: Conomelus anceps; assembly: GCA_948455865.1. Classification (NCBI taxonomy): domain Eukaryota; kingdom Metazoa; phylum Arthropoda; class Insecta; order Hemiptera; family Delphacidae; genus Conomelus; species Conomelus anceps. Next base: position 9,108,606 of record OX418217.1, on the reverse strand, counting down.
CATGTTTTCAAACCCGTTAAACTTTGAAAACATGAATTCAAGTCGAGTGCACACCCTAAACATTTGTTAAAATACTTCCAAGATGAATGCGCTTTATTGATTGAAGTCATAATTCCTTATTTAGTTGACCATTTAAGGCTGCCGACTATTAATTTTGTTGAATATGGGTGCTTTCGTGAAATAAGGGGTCGCTTTCATTACCACCCTATTATAGCAACAGCTAGCAGCTTATTTAACCTAAGATTCAAGGTTTATTAAATGTCAAAACACTTCACAAAATGCATGACTACGTTGTCAGGTTAACCTAGCAACTGACCAGGGATTGGAGAAATCCTGAGTACATAAGTCAGCTTCCCCGCTAATATTTACGAAGTAATGAGCATACATACGAAATAATTATTGATGAAGGAAAATTACTCACAGCAATGTATAATAATATGGCAATAACTTGATAGTTGCAAACCCAAGAAATTAAAAAAAAGGTGTGACCAGAAGGTTAGTGTATACTAAGAAAATGTTTTCTGCATTAGTTGCAGAGCTCCGGTTGCATATAGGTATGCTATATTTCATTCTATATAATAAACGTCTACTAAATGTTATCTGTCTACGAACTGTAACGCTAGAGAATAAGAAATTGAAGGAGGAGAGGATTTATTGATTGGCTGCCTTTATTTATTTTCTTGGAGGGCGAAGTTAGAGCGTATCTAACCTCTTATACAATGAAATCCTCTTATACATAACCCTACTATACAATTCTTAGTATACTTTCTAAGACTTATAGCTAAATACTGATAAATGTTTAAATTTCATTAGAAAGAGAAAAAAATTAATAAAGAAAATTAAATATTATCTATTGGATAGTAAAGGAAAAAGAGACACAAAATAAAAGTTTGGAATGCTTCTAGATAAGAAAAAATCTATAAAGATGGATGAAATTGCAAGTTTTTACTTTTGTCGGCGTGTAGCACAAATTTATAATAATATTGTATTTCTTTTTGTATGTGAAATTGTAATAATATTATTGCATATTATTTGTGTTCGGTTTTTGTGCAATAAACGATTTGATTTTGAAATGGACATTTTCACAAACTGGTGAGGAGGGGGAAGGAGAAGAAAATTAGAAAAAATAGGAGACAAAAGAAGAAGAAAACGGTGAAGTAGGAGATAGATTGATTTATTTATTTATTTAGATGCAAGGTCTTGAGATACCTATTGCATATCATTTACAAAATATACAGTTCTCAAAACATTTATTTGATTACTTATTTAGAAAACAAATTAAATAAACTAACTAGAAGTAAGCTAACTAAATTAACATTAACTAGATACAATTTCATGGTTAATAATAGAAAGAAATAACAAGAAGTATGTTCAGTAGTTATGGACAAGAAGAGAAAACAAGAATGATGCATGATGATGAATGAGAATGAAAGTGATGTCTAAAATATCATTTCTCTTATCACACAATCATGATATAAATAAACCAGTGCTCACACTATTGTATTCAGTGCTGATAAACTTCCCTATGCCCCAAGCTAGAATAAATCCCCAATTAAAAAAACACAGTTGAATCCTTCCTTTTAAACTATGTAAATATTGAGGTGCTCATAATGTCTTTTTTAACGCATTGACTGCCGGGCACTATTTCCCAGTTTGGCTTCCAAGGCCAATCCCTTCCAATGCAAAAGTTATTCTGGGGAAATGGCCAACCAAAGTGATTTTTGGGCTCTTCTAACCATTTTAAGTTGGAAAGTATGGCGCTTCACCAGCTGCCCTACTCGGCAGTTGCCCGACCCTACCAGTTGACAGACCAAAACAAACTTCACAAAAACAAAATTTTATGAAAGAAGTAAAGAGTACATTTTGTAACATTTTCAGGTTATGTTAAATCGTAAATTTTGTTTGGGGCAGGCAATTGGTAACCAATCGGAAAGTAGAGATAAAAATTACATGTATTGTTATCAGAAGTGAGCCACCAATGGCTCAGATGGCCTGGGAATAACATTTTCAATCCAGAGGCCTTGTGACCCATAAGTTGATCACAGTAAATGCTCATATTTAGGCCAAGAAAATAATTAATATTTATTCTTACCTAATTTAATTTGAAGAGATTTTATGGATGTCACAAAAACATGATTCACACAGAAATTTTTTGCATTTGAGACATTTTGTTGAAACCCTTTCAGCTCACTTTGCTGCAATGACGCGGTCATGAGTCTCTATTTCTTACCCAAGGAGCTGGTTAAATTTTCAGAGCCATAATTATTATCGCTATCGTCACTTTCAAAGCACTTCTGAGACTTGGTTCTGTCTCACAATATCAGGCTCATAATCCGGATCACTATCAGTATTATCAATAAAAATGTCCAATTCACTGCTATACAAACTAATATTATTGAAAAGTCTTCTAACTTTTATTAAAGTCCTCTAATTTCGGTCTTTATGAATGAATTGGTTAATTGTAGGGTGAATTGCCGGCACAGCATCTCTCATCCATTGGTACACTAGAAACAATTTAATTAGTCTGGGCGCGTGGCTCTGGTTTCACTACTAGCCGTCCTGTTAAAAGTTAACTAGTTGACCTTGAAGACATCTCCAGTGTCACACGGGCCACATGTTTTTAGAAATGAGCGATAAACACTCCACTCGCCATGGCTGACTACCAAACGGCTGTGCGCCCAGACTAATTATTCCTACTGTACAGGCAGAGAAAATTGAAGGTATGTGAGGTATCCCAACATATTTCCTTCAACCATAAATGTCTTAAATTTTACCAAAATATGCTCGAATCAAAATAAGCAATCCTGAAATACCCGCCAAAATCACACAAAACCAAGCTCAACTTCTCTTTCTGAGGAATTCAATCAAACATCTTCACATTAAGAAAGATAAACTCAATAGAACAGCTTTCAATTTACATCTACAACTTTCGAAACATCTCACTTTCATAGAACTGAAAGAAGTCCTACAATTCACCAATTCCTCACAATCACCAAAACAAATCATCAACACACATTTAAAATTTACAGTAAACCCACCTCCACAGATATGATTGTGGAATTCACAATCACTCCAACCATCCAACCCAACACAAACATGCAGCCCTCAGCTTCATGATTCACAGACTCATCAACATATGCATGAACCCCACTAACTACCAAAATGAAGTAAATACCATCAAATAATACATTGCCGCAAAAACGGACACAACCCATCCATCATTGACAAAAAACTCCATAGAATCATTCACAAACAACAAAAACCCACACAACCCCCACTAGACTCAAAATGCATCACATTAACTTACATCAATCACACAACACAAAAAATAGCAAATACTTCCAGAAAGCCCAACTACACAGTCGCATTCAATACCTTGAAAAAATTCACCACCACCACCTCCAACATTCATAATCATTCACTTACTTACAAACTAACATGCAACGAATGTGACAGCTTCTATATTGGACCTACTGGCAGATCATTCACTACCAGATTCAAAGAATACAAAAGTCCTCACCCAACCTAACAGAAAATCAAATTATGCAGAACATCTACTCACAAAAAAAATCATTCATTTACCAACATTGATCAAAACCTCCAAATCCTTCACTTTACCCCCTAAAGTCATGAACTCAATACTCTAGAACAATAATTTGAAATTTACAAACATTCCATTTCACATCCTCAACTCATATACTCAATGACCAACTTAATTTCAAATCTCATACCCTCTTCAACATCATCACAAGCCCTTCCCCCCCCCCCTGAAAACACTTCCACGACACAAAAATCAAAGGTTTGGTCTAAAGAATATTCTGAAAAGTCTGCTATTGCATTTTCATCTATCACATAGTTTATAAGTACCGTACAATTCATTTACAGATATTGCTAAACTTCACAATAAAATGATTATATAACGAAATTTCAACGACGAAAACAATAAAGAGTGGAAAAAATAGCAGACAGTATCGAATTAGCCACTAGGCAGCGTAGGCATCTGCCTATGCCCGCGGCGTCTACGGGGACCGCAGGCCGAGGAAAATATTTTATACAGTAAGTCAAGTATTCAAAACTGATAGCCAGGATTCGCATTATTTAATCTCGAAAAAAACCAATAACATTCCTTTAATTTTTTATCTGTAAAAAATAGCCCAATATCTCAGTTCTTAAACCATGAAGAGAAATAGAATATAATCTCAAACAGTTCTTAAACCATGAGAGATTATAATGTTGATAGGGGCAGTAGCGTAGCGAAAATCTTTTAATTGGTGGTGGTGGTGGTGGTGTGTTATCGGAGATTTTTGGGGGGTCTGGGAGTTATTCCATTCCCCCCATAGCGAGAGGGTCCGGGGGTCCTCCCCCGGTAAATTTTAAAAAAATAGTCCCTCCAAAGTCGTATCCAAGAGATTCTAGACTCATGTCTAGAAGAGCATTAATCCATTCATTTTAGTCTGCATTATGGGAAACTTTTTGAATTTTCGATTTTGAGAGCTTGAGCTCGATTGTAACTTGAGGCTCAAAAACAGTAATTTTATAAGAATATTTATTAAAATCAAGTTTATAAATTGGGTGAAGTAAAAGCTTAAATTCAATAAATCGTTGCTTTTATATAATCGTTTTCCCAAGAAATTGAACCCACTTTTCGTATATTGTTGGTTCATTAATTAGTTGTGGACAAATTTTAATGTGTAAAATATAAAAAATACTACGGTACTTTTATAGAGCCAATTTAACAAGTTCTAGAAGTTTCAAATTATTATTGCAATCAGGGCCACCCAGATACATTTTAGTGGCCGGGGGCAGAGTTGTGGCTGGAGGCTCCCTTAAACCTTCACCATATAGACACTAATTATCAATTTCTCAACTAGCATTGATTAAGTCTTCCAGCTATACCTTGTTGCCTACTGTACTCAAAAGAATGTGTAACTAATTTGAATTGCTTTTTCAATTTGAAGATAAAATTCGAGTGTAGGCCAACTGAAAACCATTCTATGAAAAAGCTGTGGAAGCTAGGGAAAAAGCCACTGAGTGACACCAGAGAGTACAATAAACTTCTTTTCTATTTATGTGTAATCTCTTGAACTCGCATCGAACTATTCACTAATACCAGAATATAAGAAATGTGTAAAAATATAAAAATGTTTATGAGTGAATGGAACTTCATTCAACTTGCAAAGAGAGAATGAATAAATAACACATCCAATTCCAAACTTTAACTTAAAGTAACTTTGCAATTACATATAGATGGTGACGAAACCCCCAAAAATTGGAGATTCTGAGGGTTCTCCACCGGAGAAAAAAATTGTTTTCCAGATTTTGAAAGTGCAACTCCAAGTTGTGGCTATCAACCCTTATATTATTTGTTGATTGATTCATGGTGTGACAAATTTTACAATCACAAACTCTATGAGATATCCGATCTGAACAGTGACAGAAATGAGCATTTGAAGCCCGTCTGCAAGAATATAAAAGATACCTTTTCTCCTTTCAAGCTTACTGTAGCTCAGTAGCTGTGTCAACTTCATTCAAGTGGTCTGGGGAAATTCAAACCCATGTTTGGGGGCACCGAAAATACTGGGACCCATCAGCATTGTGGGGCCTTTGACGACCTATAGCCGAGGCATTTAGGGGACCCTGGTGTATGAACGTTGAAATTTGAAACATTCTAGATGCAGCGTACTTGAATCTCTACTTCACATGACTTGCACTGGCAATAAAAACGGGCCCGAAGGGCCCTCAGCGCCAGGGGCCTCTAGGGTCTGTAAGGCTTCTAAGGGGCCTCTAGAAATCTAATATGGAGAAAAAAGGGTACCCTTGGGGTCCCTAGCTGGACAATTTTTGGGCCCCCTTATTTTATTTTTGTTTTGCCACTTGCTGGTTATATTTGTAAAATTATGTGGCCCCTTGACATTGAGGCTCAAGGAAACTTGCCTTGTTCGCCTCATCCCCTCTGCAGCTTTAATATTGACTCATGTATTGACTCAATATTGACTCAAATATTTGACTGCATGTCGTTAAATTTCACATGAAAAGTTAATATTAACAACGCAGTTCGTCATGGAACAAGAAATCCAGGAATTTAATATTGAGTATCAAAATTAAAGTTTTTTCTAGCTGTAACATTATTTAATCTACTCTTCATTTATGAAAACTTTTTTTACCTCCAGTAACCGATATTATATTTTTATTTATGCTTTACTCGTTCATGGGGCCTCTATCAAAGGCTCAAGGGGGTTTGTAACCCGGAAACCACCCCACCCCTCGTCACAACACCAGTGGTAGCGATAGGGGAGCCGAAACCGCTTCGACACTGTCTAGCGCCGCGGGAGCTCTAAAATCCGGCAGTGGCGGACAGTAGGTCTTTGCAGAGGTTTGTGTATCAAAAACACCGGTTTTTACCAGTTTTTCCAGTTGTACCAAAAACACCGTTGTAGCAACTCCGTGATATGTGATAATTATGCCTACGGTGCTAATACGCGTGAAGTATCAAATCTTACAGTGAAATTATTCTTAAAACATTTTTGTTTTTGTCATGTCACTGGTTTCTGTACGGTACCGTAATGCAATTTCCGTTGAATGCATGTTGAATAGACAACTGCAAAATTAATAATAAATTATTATTTACGCGCCGGTCTCATGCATGTGTTGTATTCCCCCTTATCAGATTTTACCGCTTCATGGCATAGAAGGCCGCTTGTTGCTATTGGTCGTTGTCAGAGTGACGCCTAGACACTAAGCGCGCTGCTTGTCAACTTGTAACCTATCACGACTCAATTCCACTTTCATAACATGCGTTCGGTGTTTAATGTCTGCTAAATTTTTGCTTTTTCGGTTTAATATGTGCTATTTGTGTGTGATTAATGTTTTTGATGGCGTTTAGTTTGATTTTCAACGAAGAATGGCACGTGTTGACGACGCTTACTATGATGGAAGTAGAGTTTTCGCCTGGCTTTCGATATATACTGGAATTCCTATCGATCAGGTATAAATTATTTATGAATTTCGCCTCAAATCAAATTAAATGGTATTGACACGCCATCTGAGTAATCAATGTTCCTAATTAGTTTATCACTAGTCCTGGATTCTTTCGTATTTCACAGTTTTCCGAAATAGGTGTGACAATAATAATTATTTGGAAGTATGAGGTCACTTCGATGACCTAACCTATAATTCTACAATTGTTTTCAGATTCGCTTCGTTAGTTCCTATTACGAATTTTTTCCTGTAATCACCTTTATTTTGACCTATAAAATGCCAATGAGGAATCTCTAATTTTATGGATGATTTATATATTATGCGCACCAAAATTATTTAAATTGAATTATTTCGGTTTTAGTTTTTATATGTCTCAGTTAATTGAAAACTTTTTTTTATCCCCATGAACCTGCCAATCTATCTTGCTTGGATGAGAGCCAGCCAAGCATACCTTGTTTTGTTGTAAAGTGAACAAGCTCTCATATCCACGGGGTTTTCCGTTGGTAAAGTTCCAATTTTTCTAAGCCACTGAATCCGATCATTATAGATTTATTTAATGAGTGTGGAGCGATCTCCAACTTGTTGCAATCACTCACTTGATTAAAATAGCTTGTTGCTACTTTAATTCGTGATCAATAAAATAATATAAGTTATCCCCTTTTGAACATAATTATTGATCTGAAATTATATTGGGGGAATTCCCAAGAATTTTTTTGATGTTTCCTTATTTTAAATTGTCGAATATTATTTGTAATGCCGTTCCTTCTAGAGTTAGCATACCCCTCATAATGTGCTTGTTTAGATCCAAGATACAGAGAGTATCATATCAGAAGTACCGGTAGTCATAAATATATATTTGGGTTGGGGATACATTTCCTTGCTTATTAAGTTTTAGATCAACGTAATTAACCACATGTACATTTTCAGCCCAATAAGTTATCGCTCATGTAGCTGGACCCATGAGGAAAAACAATTGTTTACTTTAATCTTGGTAGAAAAAAGACTATTGGAATAGTTTTGTTTTGCAAAATTTGTGCCTGTTGTACTCGACTATTATATATCATGTAGGTTAATGTTATTTCATAATACGATGATATTTTTTTCAAATTGATAATAGTAGAACGTAACATCTGAATAAGTTAGACCCAGAAAAAAACAATTGTCTTATTATCAGACTTTATTTTGTGATTTCACTTTCACAATAGTGCAATGTTACTATTTTCTTATAACAAAAGCACTTTTCTATTCACTTCACAATAACTTTGGAGGAACCAAAGAGAAACAATAAAATGCTCTTTACTAGTAGTTTTTTTTTATAGTTTTTGTAACAACTCTTGTTTGAGCTTCAACAAAGATCCAAATGAAATAGATTAAGAAAATCTTATGAGCTGTTCAATAATCTTGCCTATAATCTTCAATAAATTGTCTATCTTGGAAAATCACCTTTGTAATAATAGATCAAATTATACATACAAAAGCTACCAGGATAACAAATTAAGAGCCTTAATGACATGCAATAAAAAAGAATTTCAAAACGAAAGAAAGATTAAAAATAACAAAATAATAAAAAATAACAAGATAAAAAATACTATTTTTTTATAAACTATTAATAGGAAAGAAGAGCAGAAAAAATAATCAAAGGTTTAGGAAAAAGTAGAAAATAATAAATAGCTTGTTAGAGGAAAGAAATATAAATTAAATTTAACTTTAATTAGGTTAAAGTTAAGCTTTGAAAGTGTACCATGAAAAAGAAAAGGATAAATAGGAAAAGGATGATAAAAATGTTTAGAGGAAAACAGAGGGAGTTTAGTAGAAGACGAACTAGATTATGATAATAACTGCTATTGAGCGGTATGATATTTCAGTTTTTTCTGAATTTATTATAGCGGTTATAAAAAGTATCGATGCATGTGTTGAGTCTATTGTATAATCTTAATGTTCTATTTATGTATAAATTCTTATGGTGTGTAGTTCTGGTTAAAGGGATTTGGAACAGCTTATATACTCTGTTTCTATTGGATGGAATATCATTCCTGATGAAGTCAGGAATGAACAGTGGCGTAACTAGAGTTGGCTTATTGTGGCGTACTACCTTTTTAAGCTACTCCCTTAGAAAAATTCTCAGAATATAGGTATAATATATATTATACAATATTCATGTAGCTTCAAATAATATAAATAATCTTTAAATAATTTTCTGACAATTTTTTTAAAATTTCTTCTAAGCAATGGGGGGAGGGTTACGTCCCCAATAACCCCCCCTTGTTACACCTATGGGCATGGATACATTATTATTTAAAATATTATACCGTAACAATAGGGAACTGACGGATATTCGGGATTTTAACTTCTGTACATTGAAAGTTGACCTTAAATTATGTTAACTTAATTGTCATTCGACATTTTTAATTACTTGTCAATATAATCTGCCATTGAAAGCTCAATCTTAAGGAAAAAAAATGGATTATGTATTACTCATTTAATTAGAATATATCATTAATTTATTACCAGAATACGGGATTCATTATCGAGAGGCTAACAGAGAGAGAGGGAGTAAAGTGATAGCCGCGAGCCGTAGCAGGTATCTGTTCAATCAGATAGAGATAAGCTGCGTTCTCGTAGGTCCTGTTCGTAACGGTGACCGATTAGATTGGCCAGCAAAAAGACACTGTTCTCTGCTGTAAAATCACTTCCCGGTGGTTCGGAACCCACCTAAAACTGTAGGTCCAACTCATCAATCACCATCATCCAACTCATTACTCACGCACAGGTCTCATACCTATGTGGGCTTCATCCTCCAACAAAAAAAAATAGACATCAAAAGATTCAGTATTTGGAGTACCGCACGCAAAAGAGTTTGTGGATTAAATTAACAGTTTTGGAGTACAGTAATAAATTTCTTTGTGAAAAAATGAATTGTAAAATTTTCTTTTTGGAAAACTAAAATGAAAATTGATTAACATAGAAAGCAAAATTGAATTTGGAAGATAAATGAACAGAGAAGAAAAAACAATCTAAAAGAGATCGAGAAACGAGAAGGGATGTCGTCATAAATTTTCAAACTCCATAAATTCTTCTATAAATTTCTTCATCTCTCAGTACTGTAGAATCCAGGCTGATGTTGTGAAATCAGAACATTGTGTTATTGTCAAATTTAAATTGAGTTCAATCAATAAAAATACTGAAAATTTATGTATAGTCGGACGTTAGACTACAGAACTAGGATATTCAATCAGTCTTAAATTCGGCTGAACCCAAATTCCAACTTCTAATTTTCTTCTGAATGATTCCCATCAGAGACAAGTAAACGGAAATATCATTGTAGATTTCAATGGACATGGTAGTCATCTTTACAATTGTTTCAAGAGAATTGATACAACAGTATAATTAGATTTGACACTAATTGCGCTAGTATAGAATAGTAATTACTATTTCATAAGCAACCACAGCAAATGAGATTTCATAGTTTCGTGTTGTAATCGACCAATTACTTTCAGGTATTGCTATTTTACAGGACAAAATTATTGGTTTTGATGAATTAAGTGAATTCAATGAATAATATCACTTCAAATATAATTATTTTTGTGTAAATCAAAAAATAAATGCACAATAATTTTTTCTTCTCAATGAATCATGAAATATCTAATAATCTCCTATGTCAAACGACTCTTACGTAAGAGAATTACAGACTCAATCAGTTCCATTCATTAATTGCTTGAATGAGGGGTCAGACAATGAGCAACACTTCACGACTGGGTAATTTATTGCCTGATAACTTAATTGAGCGGCATTTTTGTACACTAAATTAGTCCTCTACTTATTTAATTCTCCTGTCAAACAGCACTTTCTATTATTTTAGCATTCCTGTTTTCATTTAGGTAATGAAATAACTAATTAATAATTAGTTATTCGTTATAGTAATACACTATAAAAGTAATAGCAATTAAAGGAATTCGAAATTAATAAATTCTGTTTAAGTTATAATATAGTGAGCCGTAGCAGGTATCTGTTCAATCAGATAGAGAAGCTGCGTACTCCTGTGCTCTCTTTGTAAGGATGACCGATTAGATTGGCCAGCAAAAAGACACTGTTGTAAAATTACTTGTTCACTGAAAATTAAGAAAATAAAACGAAGAAAATCTTTATTATGAATTTAGCAGAGACAATATAATTATTATCAGATGAACTCAATTTTTTTTTATATATTTTTCTTAACATTTCTTGTTAGTTGTGTGATTCTATACATAAAAAATTGTTTTTCTTTATCGTTCAATGTAAGTTCAAGATGTTTCTTCTATCACTGTTGAATAATCAGTTTTTCATTTTTATATCTATTCTTTAATTATTATCTTTTCATGAACAATGCCTATAGAGATCAGTTTATTTTATTTTATTTGTCCTTTTATTTTTTATTGTGTTTGGGGAGGAAAACATTGTGGTTTTTTTTACAACAAGGTAGACTCAGTACCATACACTGGTTAATCCTTTTTCTCTTATGTCTGATTAATCTCTTTTATCTTTCATGCCCTTGCATCCGTGAATGGGTCTTTCTTTCTCTTTTTATTATAAACGGTAGCTTTTCACTATAGATTATGGTTAGTCCTCATGAATAAACGCATCAAGGAAGGGAAAATTTCTATCTGTTTGATAGAACGAATTAATAGTTGAAGAAAGGCATAATTCTCTAACCTTGAACTTTTCGTTCAAAATGAGTCTACATTGTATATTTCTATCAGGGTGAAAGACTTTTTTAATAATCGCTAGTACGTTTTCTGTCCATTTTTCTTACTTAGTTTATTTTTGAATTATGATTTAATTATCCTAAAATAATATCAATAAGAATGGTTTATTTTTTCATTACATCTCCAGTAATTTATAAATAAGTCTCTTTCACTTTTTCTTTATTATTTCAAACTATTTATGAACGATTATGTAATGAGGGAGACTCTGAATCTGGGTACAACAATTAGACTTATATTTTCACTTCTTCTCAGCCAAGGCTGGCCGGTGGCTTGGGTATTGGGGTTGTATATTGTTTTGTTTTTTTACAACCTACCAAGCGATCTAACCTTCACAGCTTTTTTTCTTAATCCCATTATAGTATATTATATTACTTTTTCTTTCTTTCTTTTTGTCAGATAATGATTGATTTCGACTTAGATAGTAGAATTGAGGATCTTCTGTCTGTGGAGTCTGTGGTTTGCGAGTGCCCGTTGGAGGTGGAGAACGTTTTTCGCGATAATTCTCTTGCACCCTATCTAAAAATATTTCATATGAATGTCCGATCGTACAATAAAAATTTAGATGAAACACTGGTTCTGCTAAGTGATTTTCCCATAAATCCAGATGTAATCGTTCTGACTGAAGCTTGGTTGAGGGAGAATAATAATTTGGTTTCAATAGACGGGTTTGAGGCTATTTGCACTACAGTTTATTCTAATAGAAGCGATGGAATTGTTGTCTACATTAGGAAGGATTTAATGATTGATTGTATGGATGTTGAGCTTGGAGGAGCTAATTGTTTAGAAGTGAATCTGAAAATAAATCAGAAGAAGGTGAAACTGCTGTCTGTTTACCGTAGCCCCAGGACGAATTTCCATGATTTTCTTTACAGTCTGAAAAATTACTATGAGCTTATTGATGAAAATACTACTTATATACTGACCGGTGACATCAACCTGGACCTAATTGATAATGATACTGTTTACGAACGTGACGAGTATCTAAACTTCCTAATAGGAAAAGGTTTTGTCTGCTGCGTAAATCACCCTACAAGAGTCTCTCCTACAACATCTTCCTGCCTTGATCACGCTTTTGTGCGAAACGCAGGAGCTGCAGATATTAGGTCGGCCGTCCTCATGTCCTCTATTACTGACCATTTTGCAACAGTTATTGGCCTACAGTATCTTCCAGAAAATCGGGGTTATCCTTTGAATAATATTTCTCCCAAGTATAAAATCAATTCTAGAGTATTTGCTGACCAAATTAAAAAAGAGACATGGCTTAGTGTAATTAATGAAGATGACTCAAATATAAGTGCTGATAACTTTATGAAAATAGTTGAGAGGATTCTAATTGAGGCCAAATACACTCCTGTCAATGCTAATAGTAGATCAAGAGTCATTAAGCCATGGATAACACCTGCTCTTGTGTGTTCCATACGTGAAAGGGATAGACTGGGCAAACAATTGAAGGATCAACCTTTCAACACAGCTTTAAAATTAAATTATAAGAATTACCGAAATAGACTTTCCAATTTACTCCATATAACAAAAAAACAATATTATAGTAACCTTATAACAGAAAATTCAAATAACCCTAATAACTTATGGAGAGTGATCAATGAGCTGGCTGGAAGGAGGAAGAAAAGTAATGATTTTCCAATTTCTGGTTTTACACAAAATAATGATGCCAATAGGGATAGTATTAAACAGGTTGCCGATGATTTTAATGATTACTATTCTAAGGTCGGGTATAATCTGGCTGCGGCTTTGAACACTGGTGGTGAAAGGCTTGTAGCGGACGAAAATTTTTCTAACCCTCATACCTTTGAGTTCCAGACAGTAAGTGAGGCGGAAGTGGTGTCATTCATTCAGCACACGAAGGGTGGCTCTGCCCCTGGGTATGATGGTGTTGCGGCATCTCTAGTGAAGAACAATGTTCAATGCCTCACTAAGCCTTTGACTCATGTCATCAATAATAGCATAAGACAGGGAATCTTCCCTACTGCCTTCAAAATAGCAACTGTCATTCCAATATATAAAGGTGGTGAGAGGAATGCTTATCCTAACTTCAGGCCTATTTCCCTCCTCTCCATCTTTTCTAAAGTTTTGGAGAAGGTGGTGAGGAGGCAACTAAATGACTTCCTGGAGGCTCATGGGGTGATAGTGCCAGAACAGTATGGATTCAGGGAAGGCATTGGAGTAAATGAGGCCCTGTTTGACTTTACCACAACAGCCTTCAACAATCTGTCTAAAGGTAACTGTGTGGTTGCTGCTTTTCTTGATCTTGCTAAAGCCTTTGATTCTATTGACAGGACAATACTCTTCAAAAAGCTGGAACATGTGGGGGTTCGTGGCGTTTCCCTGAATTGGTTCACAAGTTATCTAAGTAATCGTAAACAGGTGGTGAGATTGCTGAACATTGAAAGCTCCTTGATATCTGTGGACTATGGAGTTGTGCAGGGTAGCACACTTGGTCCCCTCTTGTTTCTGGTTTATATTAATAACATTTTAAAGGTTGAAACACAGGGCAGAATGTTCCTTTTTGCTGATGATGCTGCTATCCTGTTTGACGATAAATCATGGAACTGTGTTTACAGAAGAGCTGGTGAGGGTCTAAGCGTCCTAAAAAGATGGTTTGATCAAAACTCATTGACCTTGAATACAAGCAAAACAAAAGTAATGCCACTTTTTCTTAGGAACGAAAATGTTAATGCAAGGAACGGTTTGTCTATAAAAATTCATACTTGTGGAGATAGCTCAAGTACAACTTGTAATTGTCAAGAGCTGGAGCAGGTCTCTGAATACAAGTATTTGGGTGTCTTCCTTGATAGAAACCTGAGATGGAATAGGCACATAACTCACCTTAAACAGAAGCTCAGAAAATATATATTCGTTTTTAGAAAACTAAATTCTCTGCTAGATCCCCCTATCATAAGGCTAGCTTATTTTGCCTATGTGCAGTCTTTACTGCACAGTGGCATTGTTGTATGGGGTGGTGCTTTTATGAATGTCCTGAAACCTCTATTGACTGTGCAAAAGGCGGTTATCAAGGCTGCTGCTGGTCGGCCTAGACGCTATTCTTCTGACCAGCTGTTCATGGAGTTTAGAGTATTGGATGTACGGCAGCTCTTCATCAAAGCATTGCTTGTGCACATGCATAAAAGGCGGGATAGCCAAATTATGACTGTATCAAATCATGATCATTTTACTCGCTTCTCCCGCATCAACAACATCAGGATGCCCAGATTAGTAACAATGGCCGCTTCTCGCGACCCTCTCTATATTTCTCACCGTTTGTGTTGCAATATGCCTGCGCAGTTCTCTACTTTTGACCGATTTAGTGTTACTTCCTACAAGAAAATGCTGCTCTCTTGGCTGTTAGAACATGGAAGAGATGCATCTGAGATGCTGCTGCAGTCTGCATACCGCTTTTAAGAGTTTTATTATTTCTCTTTTCCAAATAAAATAACTGCTTCTAACCCTTATATTATTTTCTTTGATCTTTTATTTAATATTCATTCTGCCTTCCTACCTTTTCTACATGTGCTGAAAGAAGCTCCTGCATAATTTTCTTTTCTTGATACAACTAGTGCTCATCCCAGAAACCTTACTTGTATACGTTTTTTCTCTCTGGTTTCTCTTGTTGGCCTCGCATTTCCCATAGATAGATGATCCTCCTCAAATAATTAAGCCTTTTTTTCTCGCTTTTTTTTTGTTTTTTTCCTCTTTTTTTTGGCTGTAATTTATTTTTCTCTTCAATTTTTTTTTTTTAATTTGTCTTTTTTTCTTCTAAATAAAATCCTACGATTCAGACTCTTCTTCGCACACAGGCATTGTAGCCCATGTGAAGAATATTTTTTTCTCAAAATTATTGTCATTACCTATGTACTTGTTTTTTTAAAGAGGAAATAAAGAACTATTCAACTTCTTCCCGTTGGTTCGGAACCTCAAACTGTAGGTCCAACTCATCAATCACCATCATCCAACTCATTACCCACGCACAGGTCTCAGACCTATGTGGGCTTCATCATCCAAATAAATTATTGATCCAACAAATCCTAAATAACTAATTCTTCAAATAAAAATTCATTTTTTCTAAATAATTAATTTTTCATCAAAAATATATCTCTATTTATTGACCTCATTTTTTGGTCCTTGGTCTTTTAGTTAGATTCGTGTTGGTTTATAACTCGTACTCGCTGAAACGTTAAACATGATGAACAGTTAAATAAGTTTTCCTACAGCTGCTCGTAAAGTAGTTCTTTACGTACTGAAAACTAATTGTAAAATACCTCTTTACTGCTCCGCAAGCGGTAAAGTACTTTACGCTCGCCAGCTGTTTTCTTTACGCTTCTGTTTTGATTTTGATGTCTTCTCATTGGTGGATCATGGAATCCGAGAAATTCACATAACCTCAAAAAAGTCGAACGCTAACCAAATCCGCACACGGTCTGTGATGTTACAAACTACAAACTTTTATTGTGTTGGAATCCAGAACTGCAGCTGTAGGAAAAATATTGTATGTATTTCGCGCGTGAAGCTTCTTTATCGCTCTCGCAAAATTACTGCGCTCCGCTGTGCGTCGCGCAGTAAATGTTTTGGCTCGAGCGATAAAGTCGCGCTTCACGCTCTTAATACATAAATAACTATTTCCTACAACTGCTCGTAAAGTAGTTCTTTACGTACTGAAAACTAATTGTAAAATACCTCTTTACTGCTCCGCAAGCGGTAAAGTACTTTACGCTCGCCAGCTGTTTTCTTTACGCTTCTGTTTTGATTTTGGTGCCTTCTCATTGGTGGATCACAGAATCCGTGAAATTGACATAACCTCAACAATGGCGAACGCTAAACAAATCCGCGCACGGTCTGTGATGTTACAAACTACATGCTTTTATTGTGTTGGAATCCAGAACTGCAGTTGTAGGAAAAATATTGTATGTAATTCGCGCGTGAAGCTTCTTTATTGCTCTAGCAAAATTACTGCGCTCCGCTGTGCGTCGCGCAGTAAATTTTTTGGCTCGAGCAATAAAGTCGCGCTTCACGCTCTTAATACATAAATAACTATTTTATGATGTTTTTGTTAAAATACTAAGTTATATCCTTTGTTAAGTAATATAATAATAACCACAACCTGTATTGCAATTAAAATACTGTATCCTTTTTCAAGTAATATAATAATAACCACAACCAGTATTGCAAGTCTGGGTTCGGAACCCACCTAGAATTGTAGGTTTCCCATAACATGGCTCAAGCGGCGAGGTGGAACTAACCGTAAGTGTCTCCCAACCAATAAAAGCTGTACGCATTTAGCCTACTTTTATCATCTACATTTTTCACAAGTAGATTCGGTTACAAATTCTTACCAGTATCTGTTACTTTACTTTTATTGCTGATGATGCCCGCATGAGCCTGAGACTTGTGCGTGGGTAATGAGGTGAATGAATACACATAGATGCCAGACGGAAGAGTGGGATTCGAACCCACGACCGCAGGCTGAAGTTGCGGATATTTATTCGGTTACTTCTACCAGTATTACAGTTATTACTTACAGTTTTATCAAATATATATTTTCGAAATTAATGATCTGGAATAATTTTATTAATAATACTGAATTGTTTGAATTTGCGAAGGACGGTATTTTGAAACTAAATAATCTGGACTGAACTGAATTACTCCCACCAGCGAACAAGGTTTTTTCCTTCTGCTGGTTGGTGCCAAAAAAATCATTATTTATTTACTTTTATTTAAGAAGTTATTTTATTTCATGTATTAATTTATTAACATTAAGTTAATGAAACTTCAATTTGTTTTGTTTGTAAAGTTGTAGCAATAAATAAATAAATATGACTTGTCACCAACTTTTTTAGACAAATTTCTGTTACCAGGTTAGTTGCACTAACGTAATTATTATCTTTTTGATTTTGATGATGTTGAGTCACCGTTTGAGACTTAAAGTTAATTGATCTATGTTTTTGTGTGTTTTATGCATCTACAAATTGAAAACATTGTATTTTTTCATAAGGATATTGTGTTAGAAAAAAGTATAAATTTGAAAGCCTATATTTCAACAGCAGCGCGCAATGGAGAGATGTATAGCTCTGTTCTTGATGTAATTATTGTAGTAGGCTAATGTTTATCCCGAAACAGGTTGATAACGTTTGGGTAACTAATTTTTCGCTTTATTCTAGTGATTTAACAAATGCATTGTATAATGCATTTGATCTTTGTATAACTCATCATTCTCTTATTTTATTTTGTTCCTGAATTGCGGAAAATAAAGATAATTTTCATTTATTTTTTCTTATTACAATACATAATTCAATAAATTATAAAAAATGAGTTACAATGTAAAAATATTCAAAAAGAATAAAAATACAAAATAGAAAGTTATTAGGAGCTACTTCCCCGAAAGAACAAGCTCGGGCTTCAGAAAAGTATACCAAAAATAATTACTATATTCTTCTAATAAACATTAATAAAAATATGTTACTGGGTGAGATGTAACTTATATTCAAATGAAAAACTATCCTATATTCAGTCGCGTAATATCATTCTAAAATCGTAAAATAGAAAAATATCAGAGAAAAAAGTTATTTTACTTATAATAAAATTAAAATAAATTAAACAAGTACATTGAAATAAAATAAAACACTTTCCAATATCATTCCAGAATCGCATGTTCATATCCGAGCCATGAGAGCCAACAATATATTTCTTTAGACATAAACATGTAACTATTATTTTATTAAATAATAATAATTGACAGAAATTAATTTTAGTTTATATATTTTCTATGTACCGTATTTAAATAACTATATTGTTTAGTTCGCTCTAGCTGAAGATACAGATGAAGTCATCTCAAATACGATCTGTCATTTTATTCGTAATATTATGATGTAGCCAAGTCATGACAAGGTCTCCGGGACAACTGTTTTTATAAGGAGACCAGATGATCAGTGAGATCTTGACCCAGAAATGATGAGTTCTTTCTCTCTAAAGCTACAAATGATATAATATGGGAACTCGCCTATATTATTGAAATTCCTAACTCACGGTCACTGTCTATTTTGATTGCATACGAAATAAACAAATTCACTCAAATACATTAATTATCTAAACCTAAATGCTTGAATGTCAGAATTTTCTTATTCAGTAACACCAGGTTCTAAATATTGATTAGCTTTCTGTTGGGGAAGTGATAGCCGAGTGCCGTAGCAGGTATCTGTTCAATCAGAGATAAGCTACGAAACTCCTGGGCGGTCTTTGTAAGGGTGACCGATTGGATTGGCCAGCAAAAAAGGCTCTGTTCTTTGCTGTAAAATCACTTCCCGGTGGTTCGGAACCCACCTTAAACTGTAGGTCCAACTCATTAATCACCATCATCCAATTCATACCCTCGCACAGGTCTCAGACCTATGTGGGCTTCATCCTCCGAAAAAAATATATATTTGATTTTTCAACATTAATCTGAAAATGAACAAAATCTAGGACCGTATTTATCAACTCTACTTCAGTTTCTCTTGACTCGAGGGACTCTTGAAATGCTTATATTACATTACAAGAATCCCTCGAGTCAAGAAAAACTGAAGTAATGTTCATAATTATTTCTTGAAATGCCTCTATACTAAATGCATTTAAAATCCCTCAACTCAAGAGACACTGAAGGAACGGTCAGAAAATAATATGGCTCCTACAGTACAACGTAAATAAGAATTGAAAATTAAGTAGATAAAATTCTACTGTTAAATGCAAGGACTTTGGAAATAAAATGTGGTCCGTGTAAAATAGATTGCAACATTTTGGACCGAAATATTTTTTATTTACTGCAAAGGCGTATAGGCTACATTCGTATAATCGGAACTTGACAATCAGAAAATAATCTTACTCATTTCTTTTACATGAACTGCTCAAGGATAGGCTATTGCTTAGAAGTCTGTCTTTTTATGAAGCTGGAGGAAAGGTCATATTCTTGTAATTGTTTCCCATAGAAAGTCTTCCATAGCATTGTTCACAGTTTGCTCTATTGCATGTGTTACTGACCATGACCGTTATACATGCCCCAGAATCATTTTTGCTACTAATTATTGGAAAGTGTTGATAAAATTGATACCTTTTAGTGATATTTTTTTGAGGATGAAGCCCACATAGGTCTGAGATCTGTGCGTGGGTAATGAGTTGAATGATGGTGATTGATGAGCTGGACCTACAGTTTTAGGTGGGTTTCGAACCAACGGGAAGTGGTTTTACAGCAGAGAACAGTGTATTTTTTGCTGGCCAATCTAATCGGTCAACCTTAGAGTGCCCAGGAGAACGCAGCTTATCTCTATCTGATTGAACAGATACCTTCTACGGCTCACGGCTATCACTTCCCTAATTTAAGATCATCAATCCTCTAGTTGTCCGCATTCCTAGTTTTTTAATACTTTTTCGGAGGATGAAGCTTACTTAGGTCTAAGACTTGTTCGTGGGTAATGAATTGATTGATTGGCTGTCTTTATTTATTTCGTAGGAGAGCGAAGTTAGGGCGCAGCCGGCCCTTCTATACAATAAGTTCTAACTATACTTTCTAAGACTTACAGCTAGATACTGAGAAACGGAAAAATTTCATTAAAAATACTAAAAAAAAAATGAAATGAATAAATAAAGAAATGAAAATATCATCTTTTTATCATAAGGGAATAATAAATACAAATAATAAAACTTTGGAATGCTTCTAGATAAGAAAAAATCATAATGATACATAAAATAGATCATGGAAATTTGGGTAATGCAAAATTGATAAAGATAGAGAAAATAAATAATGGACATTTTCGCAAATTGGAAAATGCATGCCTAGTCGTACCAAACCTGCACACACACAAACACGCACACGATGATGTTTTTTACTGGCCAATCCAATCGGTCACCCTTACAAAGAGGGCCCAGGAGTTCGTAGCTTATTGTATCTGACTGAACAGATACCTGCCACGGCTCGCGGCTATCAGTTCCCATTATATTGTCTCCATTATAATTGGTAATTTTCTTGATAAATTTGTGTTGACTTCTCCTCTTAACACGGACTTGTTCTATATTAGAGTAATTTTTAGAGGAATTTGTTTGCTTGATTACGATATTGTTCATCTCCACTATTCCTTGAATGGGAGATGCTTGAATTTTATAAACACTAGAATTTGGAGATATGTCCTGACAAACGTCAAGACATTAACTAACTTTCCAGCTCTTAATGATGGTTTAAAAAAATGTTATTGCTGTTGAATGTTTAGTGGTGATTGAAGTTCTCGCTCTTTGGCTGGAATCTAAACTTAGATCAGCGGTTATCAGCTTCTCATGAAACTCTACACAAGCTACCGTAGTTTTTAAAGATTCTTGAAAATATAGAAATATTAAAAAAGAATTGAAACAATATTTAGTTGATGAAGCTTTTTGTAGTGTACAAAAGTTCCTTTCACATCAAAATTAAGCCTTACCTCAACTAATTGATTATAGTAATTGTGGTAACTAGTGTATTCTACAAAAAAGCATAATCTACAGCGCAGATTACAGCGTAATCTACAAAAAAGAAAAAGATTGTATGCATGTAATTGTTGATTTGACTTGTCTTATAAACCTTAATTGGACTCTCTAAAGCTGCGTCTCCACTAACCGAACATTGTTGGCGAATACAAAAAACGGAAAAAACATCGAACATATGGGTCACCGAACATGTTCGTGAGTTCAATTGAAATGTTCGGTCTGTGAGCGAATAGTGACGACCAACAACAGGTTCCCGCCACTACTCCCACCACACCGATCATAATGTTCGAGAAGGCGTCCACACCAAACCAACACCAAACAGTGTTCGGCGACATCAGATAATTCCAACGAACACTGTTCGCCGAACATGCTCGGTTGATGGAGACGCGGCTTTAGACGTAATCTACAAAAAATTCTTATATCTTAGCCAACTAGCCAGAAGGTACTGGAACAAAATTCAAAACATTAAATCTTACTATGCTTCAATAATTTTTTCCAAAAATAGTTTCTAACATGTCAAAAAAATAAAATTGGAATCTTTGGCAATTAGTGAATTATCAAGTAGGCTAAATGACTAAAAACCTAATAAATTGCAAGTGTCAAAAAGCATTTGTAAATGTTAATTGAGTGTCATTGAATTCTCTTTGTCTTGGTTATTTTATATCATTATTGTATATTTGCTTATTTCAAATTTATTTCTATTCCACTGTACATGATATAAATTTTATAGGGTTTATAATATAAGCCCTATAAAATTTATATCATGTGCAGTGGAATAGAAATAAATTTGAAATAAGCAAATATACAATAATGATATAAAATGATGATATATTATAATAATGATATAAAATAATGATATATTATAATGTGCAGTAATTAAAAAATTATGACAGATTATTCGTTTGGCCCATCAACCTAAACTAGATGGATAAGACACTTTGCCAGAAAAATGTTCTTTGATAGATTAGATAACCCTAGCAGCTGTCATTTAAATATATATGAATAATCAATAGTCATGGGAATAGTTAATCAATTGTCAATGATGTCATGTCTAATTTTAATTAATTTTGCATCAAATAACATGTCTGGTGTTATGCAAACAAAACTGTCTTGCGGAAATTAAGGATTGTTATTTGCGGTGTTTTCATGTAATTATTGAATCTCACTAGGTTTACCATCAGTGTTTAATGGAATGCTTTCGCGGCACATAAACAAATTTCTTGTAGTTCTATAAACTGTTAACAGGGCTAAATTTGTGACGGTACGCACCGGTACGCCTTACCGTTAGCTCTCAAAAGTAAAATTATCCAATAAACCAAAACTTAATCACGTTATCAAATTAATTGTTTCAGTTGGTTTTATACCCAAATTTTCAATAAACTCATTTCCTCTATTTGGATTTTTCCGGACTTTTCTATTTCCGGACCGCCACATTGAACAAGATGTCGTAGGCTTAACTGTATTTCTCGTGGTGAAATATATTCTGTATTTGTCATAGAAAATAGACTTATTTGTATGTGTGTTTGAAAATAAAGATTTTGTAAAGCATTTGAAAAAAACATTAATAGGCTTAAATTGCAATTCAAAATAATTATTAGGTTCATAAATAGTTTAACGTATTAAGAGCGTAAAGAGCGACTTACTAAACAGTAATTTTGGAAGAGCGATAAAGAAACTTTACTCTCGAAATACATACCGCCTAAATTTTTTACAAAAACAACACTGTCTATTAATGTTTGTTTCCTAAGGTTTCGTAACTTCTTGTTACTATAAATGCAAATATCATCTGCGTAGGTTATTGCCAAGCCGGGCTTTCCTAGCTTTGCACTTTTTACGCTATGTACTTGGCACTAGTATTGCCAGACGCAAGGTAAATAATTGTGGGGGATTTGAGTCGAAATTACCGAATGTAACAATTGATCATACGGTAATTTTGATCCAAACCCCCACAATAATTATTCTTTTTAGGGTGAGCCTGGCAGTACTGGCGCGCAATGCGCTACGCAGAAAGTGCGGAGCTAGGAAAACCCAGCTTTATTATTTTTTTTTGAGGATGAAGCCCACATAGGTCTGAGACCTGTGCGTGGGTAATGAGTTGGATGATGGTGATTGATGAGCTGGACCTACAGTTTTTGGTGGATTCCGAACCACCGGGGAGTGATTTTACTGCAGATAAGTGTCCAGTGATTTATCCTCTGAAAACGCAGTAAAATTTTTCCTAATAAGTTATAATTAATTTTCGTTTCAAAATAATAATTAAATGTTGTTTTCAGATAAATTTCGTCGCCACCCAGATATTGGCTTTGTTGCTGGCACCTCTGTTTCGTGGCGCGCTCCACCATTCAAAAGCGACGCCGGCCACCAGACATGCCTTCGGACTGTTTACTGGCCTTCTAATTGGGTGCTTTGCGTTTGGCAGGTGAGTGACACAGAACACATACATCTTTTAGTAGTAATATAATTTGAATTTAGTTATTCAGTTATTAGAGTTTTTCAGTTATTAGAGACTTTGCACAAAACTACGCTAACGATGACGCTAGTTCAATCTACACTATTCCTGTATCTTATAATAAACAGCTACTTGCTGTTGTCTGTCGACGACAGTGGCCTAACAAGAGGGCTATTCTGGAGGGAGTTCCAATGATTTTATAGGAGGGGTAGGCTCCAGGCTATATAATATAGTACACCATAAAAATAGAAGTTATCTAACAATAATTCAAGACTATAGGGTCTGTCCACTACGTCTTCTCCTTTTCCTTTCCCCTTTTTCTCTTTCTACCACCCGCCTAGTACAGTAGAAACAATTAGTCTGGGCGCACGGCCGTTTGGTAGTCAGCCATGGAGAGAGGAGTGTTTATCGCTCATTTCTAAAAACATGTGGCCCGTTCGACGCTGCAGATGTCTTCAAGGTCCACTAGTCAACTTTTACAGGACGGCTAGTAGTGAAACCAGAGCCATGCGCCCAGACTAATTGTTTCTACTGTACATGGGAAACCATAGTTGGTTGGGTATTCTCCTCCTCTTTCCTCCTTCCAGCACACCCCACCATAGCCAGTTTTTTTTTTTAATATTGTAGTTTAGTTATTTTATGTCTTTGTCAAACTTAAATTCTGTATTTTGTGTGTTTGAGTGTGTGTGTATGAATAATAAATTGAATTGAATAATTAATTTGTCAGGTTAGTCTAGGTTTGGACGAATATTACCTAACTTATCCTATCATTTGTTTCACATGTATCGGTATATTGAAAAGGGGGATTCGGATCTCCCCCCGGGAACGTTTTGAAAAAATCGTGTGTCAAAAATCGTCTAGTTGTTGCATCATTGTCAGTGCGAGATCCGAACTCTTTTCTAAAACTCTATTTTTCAAGTATAGCCAAAATCTAAAGCAGGCCCACTTACTATTTTCATTCTGCCATTTTTGATCCCCCACCTCATCTGATTGGGGTACAGTATAGTAACTTGCTTGAAAATTTATTTTAAAAGAAGAAGGAAATTCAGTAATTCAAGACTTAATGTAGCTTGTTTATTCCAAGGGGGGGGGGGGGTCGGGTTACTCCTCCGGAAATCTTTTTGAAAATAATCACTCTAAACCCACATTTTCAGCGATTCAAGACGTTTTTACTCTTTTCTCTCAGGGCTTGTAAAAATTCTAATATCTTTATTTTGTTTCCGGGTCTCTGGGGGTATATATGCCCCTGATCCCTCCCCCCCACAGTTATCCCGCTGGTCGACGATACTGTAACGCTGTAGAATGAGAGATTTTTTCCTTTTTTTCGGAGGATGAAGACTACATAGGTCTGAGACCTGTGCTTGGGTAATGAATAGGATGATGGTGATTGATGAGTTGGACGTTCAGTTTTAGGCGGGTTCCGAACCACCGGTAAGGGATTTTACAGCAGAGAACAGAGTCCTTTCTTCTGGCCAATCCAATCGGTCACCCTTACAAAGAGAGCCTAGATAAAAGGAGAGGAAGAAGAATGAAGAGAAAATGAAAAAATAAAAGAAAGAATAAGGAGGAAATAAGAAGAAAATAGAGTATTATATCTGCCTGCTCTGAAGCATCTTGCATTCAGAACAGGTAGATCAATAGAATGTTCAGGCTAGCATTAGGGTTGTATTTAACGTACGGTAACCTATTTTTCCCCAAACTCTCATGTTTTGGTACTTGACTAAACCACTTCTCAAGTTAACCAAATACTTTATGAACGCATTATTTTCTGGATAAAATATTTTTTGTACAGAAGTTTAGCTTGTAATTTATGCCAATTTAATAGTAGTGTAATACCATTTGTACGTTTAAATGGTATTTTTTATTACTTATAACGGCCGGTTGTACGAAAGCCAATTAAATAAAGAGTTTAATGTCAGTTAACTAACTGTCGTAAGTGTAACAGCTTTATTTCTGTTGCACAAAGACCCATTAGTTATTTCTCATTAACCGAACGGGCACAATCTGTCAGCACTGTAATTTGATCTACAGCTGATTTTGAAGTTGAGAAAAAAGATGAATTAGATTCATTTCATTGTGAATTATTTGAATCGATATTCAACTATCTCAATATTATTATATTCTTGATAGATTTTATTAATTTTGAAAGGTTTTTAACACCTATGACCTAATTTACAGTTCTGTGCTCTGGTACAATAAACATAACCTATAAAATATAACGGGCATAGTGAGTTTTAATCTTCGGTGATCTGGCGGTTAAATATCTTTTACGCCGGTTAGCCTGAACGGCGTTGTCGCTTTTAATTGTCCTTTGTGAAACTAAATTCTCTCCATAATCTCCATAGAATGACATCATTCTACAGGGATTAAATTTAATTGGCTTTCGTGCAACCGGCCCTTAGTCTTGATAAAAATATGGTTTCCAACATACACACTTCATTGTAGTGGTTCTACTATCATTTATTTCACCTGATTAAGAGGGGCTTGTATTCCATTTGATAAGTAATTGCCCACATAGCAAGAAAGATTGCAACAAGCCTTGATTTACACTTTGCCAACAGTTGTCACATTGGAATCCAACTGAAATAGAATGCATTTAACTTGTCATTGTCAATTCGCTTGAAAACCCTTGAATACACAAGGGTGAAAAAAATCCTATATATATGTATCAAGTCCCCATATATATATTTGAGCATTCACCCTTTACCACTCTTCTACCTGAAGCCTGTTTCATAATAAAGGACGGCATTGTGTTACTGTATGACTTTCGCATGCGCACACTCACTCCACCACCCATCCCTACAACCTTACTACATTGCTATACATTCAAGCATTCCACTTCTCAATATTGGTGATAAATAAGAAGTCGTCCTATACCGCTTCTGTGAAGGAAGTCAGTACTAACGTCACATTTAAGAAGCTGAGCGCCAATGTTTGAATTCTGAAGGAAAGAAAGGAATTCTTGGATTTCTTGTTCCATAACGATCTGCGTTGTTAAATTTACAACACAAATAAAGGAGTTTAACATTTAGAAAGTGAGCAGAGTCAATACATTGCAGCACTACGATGTCAGTTTGTTACTTTACAAATATCAGTACAGTCAAACATGCAAAATGATTGGGAACTTCCAATTGTAGTGGACCGACTCTCACCACTCTCATCTATCACCATATATACCACCTAAAAGTCAATGAATTTGATGTCAACTTTTAACTCAACCTAATTTTATAATTATTTTATCAATGTATTCAACTAACGAATGCTGAAAATTTATCAAGTTGGATATTCTATTCATAAATGAATGTCAAATAATTTCCTAGATTCGCGTTTGTACTCGCTTGATACATGCTGCACTCTTGATTAAAATAATTCTTGGTTTCAATTTTCACAAAATTAAAAATGAGCTAAAAATTCTTGAAGAGCTACAAAATTCAATATTTTTCCATGCACAAACTGATGATTCTTCAACATAGAAATTACCGTATTCAAAATAATTTTATTAAATAATAATTATTCAATTCAGATTTTCAATATTTTT
Source organism: Conomelus anceps (assembly GCA_948455865.1). NCBI lineage: Eukaryota > Metazoa > Arthropoda > Insecta > Hemiptera > Delphacidae > Conomelus > Conomelus anceps. Next base: position 9,081,404 of record OX418217.1, on the reverse strand, counting down.
ATTCTCTTATTGGGGGGTGGAAACGTATTCATCTGATCCAGTAGCGAATCTAACATTTTGATATGATGGTGGGGGGTGTTATCGGTGATTTTGGGGCCCTCCCGGGGGGGGGGGGGTATGAAATACCTCCCAGCGAGGGTGGTCCGGAGGTCCTCCCCCGGGAAAGTTTTGATAAATAGTCCCTTTAAAATTATTTTAACAGATTTTTTTTTTTTGTAGATTACGTCTTGGAGACTCCAGTTAAGGAGTATAAGACAAGTCAGATCAACAATATTATACACTAGATACCATAATTACTTCAATTAGTTGAGGTGAGGCTTAATTTTGATATGAAAGGAACTCTGTGATGTTTTCCATGACGAAATACTTAATGAACAATCTAATATTAAAACTGACACTGTATTTCACTTTTAAATAATGTTTCACTCACATATATTGGAGATGCTTGAGGAATGCATTTCACTTCTGAAAAGAAGCTTCGTCAGCCTGACGAAGCTTCTTTTCAGAAGTGAAATGCATTCCTCAAGCATCTCCAATATATGTGAGTGAAACATTATTTAAAAGTGAAATACAGTGTCAGTTTTAATATTAGATTGAAAGGAACTCTTGTACACTATAAAAAGCTTTATCAACTAAATAATTCTTCAATTGTTTTTTAAATATTTCTATATTTTCAAGACTTCAAAAACTGCGGTAGCTTGTTGTAGAATTTCCTACCAATATAACTAGGTTTTTGTTTGATTCTAGATTCTAGATTCTAGACTCATGACTAGAAAAGCTTAAACTCATTAATTTTAGTCCAGATTATTGGATTTTTTTTTAATTTTTTATGCTGAAAACTTGATTTGAGGCTCAAAAACAGTAATTTTTATGAGTATCTATTAAAATGAAGTCTATAAATGTGGAAGCTTAAATTTAATAAATAATTTATTTCATGAATCGCTTGTTTAAGAACTTGAACCCACTTTTTGGGTTAAAAAATACTACTTTTATAGTGCCAATTTAACAAGTTATAGTGGTTTCAAATTATTATTACAATCAGATTTGACGTTTCTTCCCTGGAGAAAAATTTTTTTAGGTCTTGAAAGTACAACTCTAAGCTTTTTTGTGGTAATCAACCTCTTCCCTCATATTATTTGTTGATTGATTCATGGTATGACAAATTTTAGGGGGAGATTCCATCAACACCTCCCCCCCCACGAAGTTCAATCCTGGCTAGGCCACTGGTGTTGGGGCGCCTTGGTTATCAATAAAATGAGATTAAATCTGAACAGTGTCAGAAATGAGCATTTGAAGCCTGGCTGCAAAATATTAAGTGATCTTTTTCCTTTCAGGCCTACTGTGTCAACTTCATGCAAGTGGCCAGAGGGCCCTTCAAACCCATGAAAAGAAAATACTTACTGTCAAAGTCCATACTCTTTTAACCAACCTCTTCCCTCATATTATTTGTTGATTGATTCATGGTATGACAAATTTTAGGGGGAAATTCCACTTTACTTATCTATCATGTTAAAATAATTTTGTGAATTGTGTATTACTTAGCAGTAATGTCAAAATGATATCAGAAATAATCATTTAAGTAGCCTACAGTCAATACATGAGCTATATGTGGAATGAAAGTCAGTTAATATAATCAACATAATAGAATAATCTATACAATATAATATGCATTATATATTTATATACAGTGCACTAGTCAGTGGCATGTCATGTAGCTAAACCTGTTACAAATGCGACTGAGCTGCAATTTCGGTACATGAAAAACTAATAGCTACCCTAAATCCTTATACCAGATGCAGATGCAATTTAAAATAGTAATAACCAGGTGATTGGAAGCTGTTTTTGGTTTGTTGCTGAAGTGTGAGAGGAGGGAGTGAGAGAGAAGAAAGAGCGCGTGAGAGTGAGAGAAAAATTTGTACACTAATGTAGGCAATAAAGACAGAATGGAAATACCGAGAACCAAACTATTCTCTGTCAAACCGAAAACCGTTCGAGTAAAGGCTGGCAAGGCAGGTAACTGATGATGGGAAAGGGGGGCATGGGGGTAGGGTGGCTGCTATTTTCGGAAGTAGTTGGGGGGTGTGTGTTGTCAGGCCCATTGTCACATACTGAAGATTCTATCCAAGAGGCAGCAACTAATTCCTTCATTGTTTTGTTCCCGCCAACACTTGAGGATTTTCAGACTCTTCACCTTTGGTAAAATTAAACACAAACTGACCATTTCTAGTTCCGACTTGCTAGGCGAAAGTATTAAATTTGTGAAGTGAGCTCCGACAAGTTGTTCCTGTTTTTTGTATAATACTATCCAGACAAGAACGAGTAGCACATTGAGTACGGTAAGTACAACTTGTAGCCTGGATAATAACTAATTATTAGTAATTATATAATTAACTAATATAGTGAAGTCAACATACGTTTATAAATAAACTATGTATTTCATCTAAGTTTATTAAATTTGTTTACTTTTGGGAGAGTGAAGGGATTGGTGTGTTAATTATAGAGAAAATATAAAAAACCAAGTGCGCGGGTCTCAAAAAATAACCAGTTTAGTATAATACTTTTTTGGTTAAATTCTTATTAATGGAGACTGCAAGTTGCATGTAGAATATACGGTACCGTATTGAAAAATTAGGGTCTTCATCTACAATAGGCTACTTCATGGAACATTTGTCCAATAAGAAATAGTTTTTTATTTCATGTAGCATACAAATTAATTGTACAGTAGATCGAAAAACTACTAATAAATACACAGCATCAATCAGTTAAATACATTTTTTTTTTAATTGAACACACAGAACGTCTGCAGTATTTTAATTGCTACTTGAATATTTTTGCGAATAATTTTAAACGTAAAGGCGGTACAAAACTTTGTTTTTCTAAAACCTTTCCGTAATTATTTCAAACTAAATAATGCAACCTTTGGTCATAAATTTTTCTCATAGTTATAGTTAGTTGGTCATAGTTATTTTTTGAAAGATGACTACCAGTATGTGGGCTATCGAACGTAATAAAAATAAATGAGTTCAAACATGAATAATTGTTGAAAATACTCTACTGGTGAATTCAACATTTACTTATCCGTGTGATAGCTATTTCGAATTGTTCTAAATCTAATGCTTCCTCAGATACGGTTGGAGATTACTGAATCGGGTCTTGAAAATTGGGCTTTGAAACATGTAAAACTTTCTTCAAAGCCCAATACTCAAAACCTGATTAAATAGACCTCCAACTGTGATTGAGGAAGCATTACAACAATGTGGAATAGATATCACACGATTAAGTAAGAGTTCAGTTTATTAGTAAAGTATTTCCAACTAATATTTATGTTTAAATTTCAAGTGTAAAAGTAATATGAAAACATCAAATAAATGGATTTATTAATGAAACTAAAGAGCTATTATAATAAATGGTTACCTAATTATTGATGTATTCACTGAAGTATTGATTGAATTGATAATAATTTTCCATTAAAGCTGTGAACACAACTGCTTTGTTGATAAATCTATTGAGTTGAATGAATTTATTTCTGTCACCCAACTTTTATGGATTGAATAGTGCGAGAAAAGCTGACAGTACGTGACCTGCAATTGAATCTACTAATAAAAGTTACCGTATTAGTTATTTTATTTATAGCAGTTTAATTTATTTGTTTCTCACGACAAATATATTGGTAAATTTCGGGTTGAAAAAAATATTTAAAAAAATGTTTTAATTGAGAAATGAATAGGCCATGTCATTGACTCCCTGCAATCGATTATCCCGTATTTTCATGTGTGTTCCTCGTCTTTCTTAGTAATGGCGAAGGTGATATTGTGGAAGGTATCCATAATGAAAAATAAGACGAAATTGTCACAACCACATTTATTAAAAACTTCGAGAAACTAGTTTCGGTTGTTACACCACTCAGAGTTTGATTGAGATTGATAATGGTGTAACAACCGAAACTAGTTTCTCGAAGTTTTTAATAAATGTGGTTGTGACAATTTCGTCTTATTTTTCATTGTGTTCCTCGTCATTTATTTGTGATGAGGAGCTGAGAATATGATTGATGCTGATGACTGATTGGGTATCTCCGAAGAGCCAAGGGATGAATAAATTATTTATGGGATATATAAAAAATATTATATTAAAAAAATATATTTACGAATAAACTTGATTTATAACAATTATTAAGAGCCTATCAAGCAGAACATATCAATATACAGTATGAACATTTTTCAGATGTATGCTGTATGCAAACTCCCAGATGGAGGATTGGTGATTGTGCACGGTGGCTAGTGGACAGCAATACAGCGACATTTTATCCATCTAAGTCACAAAGCAGAAATATAACAGCATTGTTGAAAAAATGTATGGAGCCCAATTATGACCAGTGTGACAAGTATCCAGTGGCAGCCATGGAGTTATAAGGTAAATTTGCTTATTTTTTAAAACAAATTTTTTTTAGAAGATGAAACCCACATAAATCTGAGACCTGTGCGTGGTGATTGATGAGTTGGACCTACAGTTTTAGGTGGGTTCCAAACCACCAGGAAGTGATTTTACATCAATTGATATATAGTTACATTTACCATGATGCATTCCACGTGAAGCGCATAACAGTGGCTACAGTGTTTCCCATTTTGATGAAGTGTTTGCTTATTATTATGTATTCATCTTGAATCTATTCCTAAAAGATACATATACGAATGTGCTATTATATAATATATGCTAATAGATAAATATGATAATATGCTAATAGATCTTATAGGCTGATATCACATAAATTACTAGCCGGCAGGCTCGCTTCGCTTGCTTCACCGTTTAAACACTTCAATTAGAGATGGGCGACTTCGACTCAAAAGTCGACTTTGTGTCGACTTGCACACTGAGTCGACTCAATCGACTTGCCATGCATGATGTCGACACGACTTACGTTTTTCTCACTATGCACTTTGCGACTTGAATGGTTGAGTTGTTCGGTTCAGTGTCATCTAATATAAAGTCGTCGTCTAGTTTGAGTCGACTCAAGACATGAGACATTCCTTTAGAATAGTAAGTCGAGATGTGTTAACGACTTCATAAGAGTATGACTTGCGAGTGCAATTTCGGTTGTGATTTTTTGTTTTAGAAAAGCATTTCTCAGTTCGATATTCTCTACTGCCTACATATTTATATATTAATGATTAATAATAATTATTATTTTTCTGCATGATGGAAAGCACATCCAGAGGACGAGTTTGTTGATATAAGCTCAAACATTACAAATATATTATATAGAAAACCCAGTCATTTGATTGCTAAATTTAAAAAATAAAACTCACTTTTAAACTATGTGTCCTATGATTTCATCAATATAAGATAGACTCGAGATAGATCAAGCTAATACTATTCTTAACTAGCCTTTATAACTGATACAACAATAACAAAAAACTATTTACGGTACCTAAAACTACCTAAAGTATGCAAAATCGTATTTCTATTCACATCCTATTCACTATGAGAACCTATCTATGGTACGGTAGACTCCAATATTATAAAACCAATCCCTATTTTTTTTAAATCTGCTAATATTGCCTTCTTCTTTCATTTCCAGTGGAATTCTATTGTAAATTGTTGGCCTTATAAATATGCTATTGATCTTTGTCCGAATTAATGAATTGTTAATTTATATCACTCCCGTCTTGGTGAATATACTAAAGAATCCTCATTCTCTTTCTATCTTCAACTACAGTAGTTCAAAAGCATGAACGACCCACGACTGATATGTTGACAGTGTCGACAAAAGTAGAGCCAAGAGAAAAAACAAAACCGTTGAAATTGCAACTCAACCCGACTTGAGTCGTGTTTGAGTCGACTTGCACCTCTTCGACTCGACTTTAGCTTCGGTCGACTTGCTCTCTTGAGACCGACTCGCAAGTCGACTTTCAGAAAGGAATGAGTCGCCCATCACTAACTTCAATAGATGAAAAAATACTTTCTCACCTAATTAACAAAATTGGATATTACAATCTAGATAACCACGCTTTGCAATATCAACTGCATTCATAAATCATCTTTAAATCCATCAAAATGTCCACAGATTATTTATACAGAAAATATTATATTATTTGAAAGTGTTTGGTGAAAGGAGTATTAGTTGTGCATACCATACATATTTATGGTATACATAAATATACAATATAGTGGCCATTTTTATTTTACCAGAATATCAATATCATGATCTCAATATTCTGGTGAGAAAAAAAATCGCAGTTATCAAAGACGCAGTTATTCGTATCTAACAACATGTGATTACAAAATTTATGCTAGCCTACTCTACTCGTTAACTGTATATCTGTTTATTTCACAAAACAAAATAAATTTTTATCACGTCACCTAGCCATTTCTATTAGACATTAAAGTCATACATCTGTAGAGACTATTATATTGTTCCAAATATACGGCGGACCGCTTGGCGCAGTTGGTTGGGGCGTCGCAACTTCAACTTGCTGTTGCTCTAAGTGGTCGTGGGTTCGAATCCCGCTCCACCATCAGGCATTTATGTGTAATCATTCATCTCATTACCCACGCACAAGTCTCGGACTCATGTGGGCATTAGCAATAAAAAAAAAAATAGCTGATTCATAAATTTTATCTCAAAATGCCTTTCACATTTCAGATAAATCAATTCATAGAATAATTAAATATGTAGGTACCATAATACAAAATTATTTACTACTCAGTAATAAATCTTTATTTTACTAAATTGGAAAACTATTCAGTTCCTCTTAGGAAAAACTGTTATTCTCATGAATATCTCTGAGCCTTGATGGGGGCTCGACTAGAAGAATAAAAGGGGCTGAGAGCTATCCTGAGATGTAGCCTACTATATTGAAATCTGATGCTGATCCCATATTATGATGGAATAGTCCATCATAAATCATATGTTTTGTAGAAGAAGGTCAGAGTGCCTTTCCTTTTATCCTTTCAAATTAATATCCAATAAATGCAAGCACATTTTTTAAGTCCATACACATACATTGCTGCACATTCCCAAAAGGAACATCGATGCAAAATTCCTATGGTTGATGAACTGGCAATGCAATTTTCATAAACTGGAAAAGTAGTGATGACTGGGAAGATGAGAGTTGCATTTGGCAGAACTGATGTCGCTAAATGTGTTATGAGTGTATTACATTTATATAATTCATCACATTATGATAAATATAGTCTTAAATAAGAGTGGCTGAAGTCTAGCCCTTTAGTAAGGTGGCTTTAGTGACAAAGTCATATAAAAAAAAAACATAATTTGTCAACTAATAAAGTGGAAATGTCTGATTCCATCATAGATTTGAGTAGCAGAAGCGTTTTGAGCTACACTTTTCACACCATTAGAGCTTGGCACAATACTCGGTTCAGCGAGAGTTGACAGAAACGTTCCTCCTAAAAACTAACGGGACATTGCGCTTGGCCAATACAGAGCAAGGTCATCGTCCGAAGAGTGACAGTTTCCAGGTCACAGTCATCCCTTACACAAACATTCCTAACGCTCAGAGTCAGTCTCGAACTATGAGCTGTCAGCCGTGCATGCTCACGTTTTATTCGATTTTCGTTTCGTTTTCGGTGTGTAATCATATTGACAACTTCGTTCTGATGCATTGACGGTTCCGTTTCGTTTTCGTTCGCAGTTAGTTATACTACTGTCGATCAGTAGTGAATAATATTCGTTTTAATTTATTAGTTGTTTTATTAGTTCCTTGTAAAAAGTACTTTGTAGTTTAGTGTAAAGTTCCGTATTTTAGTTCCCCGTTCGTAGTTTACTGTTAGTCCTACATAACAAAAACATGGAGTATCTTTCACCTGTGCATAAAAATAAAAAAGGAAAAGTGATAAACAGTGGTAAGAGACAGGCCATAATGAACATTTATAAGACTGTTATGAGTGAAGACCCGAACACTGGAAAGGACAAAGTTATTGAAAAAGTTGCTGCTACGTCTGGAGTGAGTAAAAGTAGTGTTTATAGAATAATTGCGTCGTATAAGAAAAGCAACGTATTGTCAATAAAATCTCCAGAGAACAAAAAGAAGAGAGCCTGCATTTTTGAAAAGATGGATGACTTTACAAAATGTGCTATCCGTCGAAAAGTTCATGATTTCTTTTTTAGGAATGAACAACCCACGGTTGATAAAGTTTTACGTGAAGTGAATGAGGACAGCGATCTACCTGATTTCAAACGAACCACTTTTTTCAATATTCTCAAAGAATTGGGGTTCAAGTTCACCTCACGAGGTAGAAATATGTTCCTTGCTGACCGGGATGATATCATTCTTTGGAGGAGAGGTTACTTGAAGAAAATAAAACAATTTAGAGAAGAAGGCCGACCAATTTATTTTCAAGATGAAACATGGGTGAATGAAGGGCATACTTCAGTGAAAATATGGACTGATGATGAAATAAAAAGTAGAAAAGATGCTTTTTTAAATGGTCTCTCTACTGGACTCAAAAATCCTTCAGGAAAAGGAAAGCGATTGATTCTTTCTCATTTCGGAAATGAAGAAGGGTTTGTTCCTGATGCTTCTTTAATTTTTCAATCCAAGTCCTCAGGCGATTACCATCAAGAGATGAACGGCGAAGTATTTCTTAAGCATTTCAAAAATGTTCTTCCAAAACTGAAGGATAACTGTGTGATTGTACTGGACAATGCACCGTATCATTCCTGTAAAATAGAGGAGCTTCCAACTACGTCATGGAATAAAACCAAATTAATTGACTGGTTGCGGTCAAAAAACATTCCAGCAGATGATAGTTTCCTTAAAAAAGAACTTCTACAACTAGCGAACGAAGAGAAGCTAAAACACAATAAATTTGTTATCGATGAAGAGGCTAAACTGAACAATAAGTTGGTATTAAGGTTACCTCCATACCATTGCGAGCTCAACCCAATCGAGTTGATATGGGCACAAGTGAAGGGTTATGTAGCCAGACATAATACAACTTTCAAATTGAGTGAAGTTCAGCGCCTCTTGAATGAGGGAATCGAAAAAGTGACAGAAGACGATTGGTTGAAATGTGTTGAACATGTTCAAAGGGAAGAAGAAAAACTGTGGCTGTTGGATGAGATGATTGAAATAATGGAAGAAGAAACCACTCCATTTGTTATAAATGTTAATGAAAGTGATTCTGATGATTCAATAATGGCTGAAGAATTGATTCAAAGCGATTAAAATGTAAATGGGTTTCTCCGTACCACAGGTTTATGTGACCTAGCCCTGTGGAAGCCTCTTTTCCCTAAAAAGAGTGCCCCCCGATAAGGTGGAAGAGGTTGACGTTTCTTCGGGGGCTTTTTACAAACATTCCACCGGTCATTTTACAACAATGCCCGTGAACGGACGATGACAGAGTATAGCAGTAGAGAATAGCGCTAGGACCGCTTGTGAATGGGCCTGACCGTGACGTCAGGCCTAGGGAGGTGGAGCGTTTCTGTCAACACTCGCTGAATAGGGTATAGTCTGTACTAAACACTGAAGATGATAGAGCATAATCTTGAAACCCATTTATGACTGAATGTTTTATTCATTTATGAAGGCTGTGCGCAGGGTTTTGGGTCTAATTTTTTTTTCAAAGTTTATTCTATTGGATATTTTTAAGGTATTGAAATGTTGACTATTACTATGAGAGATTATTTTTTTCATCAAATATTTTATGGAATATGGGAGTTCAAAGTTGAATTTTTTGGTTTTTGGGGGCAATTGATCTCCCCTACAAGTTATTTTAAACTCTTGGTAATTTTGTTTTTAAATGAAAGATCCATTGAGGAACAAAATGACATATTTTTTATTCCAATCAAACAAGTTTTCTCAAAATAAATTTTTTAAAACATGCAAAAAATTTCAGTTTTTCAAAAAATTATTTTGAAAAGACCAATTGTTAAATTGCAAGAAAAAATGTGTCATTCTTTTACCCAAGGTGTCTTCCAGTTATAAAAAAATTATAAAATGTTTAAAATAACTTTGTAGGTGAGTTAAATTGCCCCAAAAACCGAAAAAATTCAACTTTGAACTCCCATATTACATAAAACATTTGATGAAAAAAATAATTTCTTGTGGCAATAGGTAGCATTTCAATACCTAAAAAATATCCAATACAATAAACTTTGAAAAAAAATTATGACCCAAAACCCTGCGCATAGCCTTATAGTAGCATGTATTGTATTAGGTATCATTTTGAATTTGGTAGAATAGAGCCAATAGTTCAATAATGTGAGCCTCTTTATTGTACTGTATTCTCGAACAAAAATATATTTAATGGTGATGTTGGTGCATTCTTAGAACTAACCTATTGCAGATGCTTTATGACAAGAAGAAATTAGTAGCCGATTTACTCAAATTCTATACTCTATATATCTAATTACTCTCAATGATTTCTGAGAGTTCACCCTAAAATAAATATAAGTTATTTTTTACTTTTCCATTTCCAGTTTACCTATATTCTCTGTATTTCAACCAAAAGTGGCTTCATAGAAAGGTTTCATGAAGTTTGATATGAAAAAAATTAAGAAATGTTGATGATATTGTTTTTTTTTTTGTTTGCAGTTGCTGTCTAGGGGCTTTTTGGAGAGAGTGCAAACCAGTTAGAATGGCATCTTTCGGCTGCAAAATGGATCCAGCATGCTAAAGCAAGAGTGGAAAGGAAGTAAAATACATTTTGAAGCTATTTTTATCCATCCTCATAATCTTGAGACTTTCCATGAGTCATCAAATGAGTTTCATGAGTTATTTTGAAAATTTTGATGATTGGACACATAAGCCTGTAAATTGTACATGGTTGATGAGATAAAAAACTTTATTTAGCGGAATTGGAAATTGAACTTTGACAAGTAATAGCCGAGTGCCGTAGCAGGTATCTGTTTAATCAGAGATACACTACGAAACTCCTGGGCGTTCTTTGTAAGCGTGACTGATTGGATTGGCCAGCAAAAAAGTATCTTTTCTCTGCTGTAAAATCACTTCCCGTTGGTTCGGGACCCACCTAAAACTGTAGGTCCAACTCATCATTCACCATCATCCAATTCATTATCCACGCACAGGTCTCAGACCTATGTGGGCTTCGGCCTCCGAAAAAAAAACTACTGTTAATGAGTTTAATTTACAACTGTGCTAGGCACCATTTTTTCATTTCATCTGCCATGTATAATCTATACTATACTTAGTCACTTATGTAGTCATATCATGTGGATACAGTGGTTCCCAAACTTTTTTGCCTCATGGACCCCTTGCCGTAATTTTCGTTTTTAAGTGGACCTCCTGTATAAATGTTATCATTTTTTCCTAATTCATCAGTTGGAATGTGATTTTGATCGCTGGTAGGGTCGGCCCACTACCACTGACAAATAGATTCTAATTATGCATTGCAGTGCAGTAAACGATCAAAAACATGTGTCTAAACTTAGTACATTTTTGCTATGTAATCGAATTTGAATTTAAACTAAACAAATAGTATGATATACCTTGTTATTATTAGTTATAGCAAAATAAATTAGTGGAACTCAAGAAGTAAATGACTAATGACTGTATTTTATCAAGCAACATTGCCTCCTTTAAAACCAAATATGAAATCTCCGTTATTTTTAAAATGCCTTCATGCCATAATAATTATTATTTAGAAGGGTATACTGTATGTGCATATTTATAAAATACTATTATGCAAGTATATATACCATATATCACATGTACCCGATCACCCAAACCAAAGACATTCGCTATTGTGGATCCTCATTAACATATCATGGACCCCCAATCTTATTTTTTACTGGCATGTACCCCTGGCAGATCCCCGTGGACCCCAGGGGGTACACATGGACCACTTTTGGAACCACTGGTATAAAAGCTATAAAATTATTCTTGAAAATTGTTTAGAATGGCATGGAGAGTAAGACCTACATGAATAATTAATAATAATTTAATTTCTTGTCTTTAGATAAGTTTTATTTCACTCTAGGACTTTATTAATTCCTGGATTTCTTGTTCCATGACGAACTGCGTTGTTAATATTAACTTTTCATGTGAAATTTAACGACTTGCAGTCAAATATTTGTTAAGAATAAGTATAATAACTCTCTTAATCTGGCCGAGTACTTTCGAATCTATGAGATCCATCTTCAGAGGCGTGGGTTCCTAGATCATCATGTCAGTTTTTTGGTTAGAAGTGTTGTGGTGTTTGTGAGATTTAAAATTTAGTTGTTCATTGAGAATGTTTTGTTTATTGTGTTATTTGTTTATAAGTGAGTTATTATACTTATTCTTAACAAATATTTGACTGCAAGTCGTTAAATTTCACATGAAAAGTTAACTTTATTAATGTTACTGTAATCGGATATTTCTCTATTGTGCTGATTTAATTTTTTTTTCTCATTGTCCTAGTCGATTGTCAATCTGATGACGACTTGATTATTATATTCTCAGCCTTGGACTATGATTGAACTTATGAACTTGCTTTGTCATGGTTCAATGTGTAGGATTATTGTCACCGTTCATGCCTGAGAGAATTATATGCGACATCATGTCGCTAGCTAGGTTTTATCTTTTTCCTTGTTCGTTGTTAATATGTGCGATTGCATCAGTCTCGGCTGGATGTCGCTAGTCTAGTTTTTTTTTTTGGAAAACCATGTGAAACTTACGTCTGGGGAGCGCCGAGCTCTGATTGGAGGAATTATTATAAAAATGCTCTGCCTTGACGGTTTGGTAAGACTCGCTGGGATTGGTGGAAACCTTTCTACTATTCCCTGTTTTAGCTAATCACAGATGGTATTACGTTTTTCTTGACCGGTGGCGTACTCTGCTGGGACGCGTGGGTACTTTTGCGCCTTCGTGTTCATTTGGAGAAGATGACCAAATATTCATTCGTTCTCCTTACTCTATGAGTTGAAGATTGAATATGGCGTACTCGGTGTTGTATTTGCTTTGTGGCTAAAGGAAGCCGTTTAATTTAAAAATATGAAGAGTTAGGATCCATAAGAAATTAACTCTGCCTTACTTTTCTACCTTTTTGCCTTACTTTAAATATGTGAAAGTTTCTTATAATAGATGTGTGCTTCGCCTAACTTGAATTCGTTAATTCTATACTTGATGTAACTGAAATTCTTCCATCCGCCCAGGTATGATATCTTATTCTAATGCGTATATATTCTTGAAGTTGATAATAGGTAATTTTCCTTTGTGTAATTCATGAATAAGCTTAATTATGTAACAATTTCATTCGGCGTGATGCCTGTGAATTAATAGAATATTGGAAAGAGGTTATGTATTGCGTTACTCAAGCTAATAAATTGATAGATTGAAAATTAACAAATTGTTGAAGATCTTGGAAGGATCATGTTACTATTCTGATACTAAAGCTAGGAGTAGAGATCTACTCAAGAAATAATTTGAAGTTTTTCTGAAATAGTAGGAAAGATAATACATGAATTCATTTAGTCAGTTCATTGAAATATATTTTTGTAACTGTTTAAAAATGAAGCCGAAACTAAAGTTAGGGAATTAGTGTGATTATCTATGTTGCCAACTTTTTGAGAACCGTAAATATTATTTACTTTTGTAACTATTTAACCATGTTCTATACTTAATTAGGCCATATATTATTAGCTACTTTGAATCTTTCAGTGCGGTTCTTGTTCCGGAGTATTCATGTTCCTGAAATGATATTTACGAGCCATGGGTAGTTGAGGCAGCCTATAACTGCTAAGAAGGGTGCCTTTATGACTGGAACGTTTCCTGTCGTTTCTCACAGTGGCGATCCTGGCCGTCGCGCATAATGCGGGTTTATGTCCGGCAAACTAAGGCTGCGGTCACCCTGTGATTATCCAGGGACAAGCGCAAGTATTCATTGAATCTCTGCTAACCAGGTAACAAAAAGAACTTTTCATCTTATGACCCTGTGAGGATAGTGCGCGAAAGTCAATCCTGAATTTGTACTGTTTGCAATGGCAAGTTAGCCTGTTAACCGAAAATGGACTCATTTAATTAACCTTCATTAAGGATTTTTGTAGTAGGGACTCTAAATTTTTTGTAATGAGTATTTAAATTTTATTTTACTTTAAGAGGGGATATCCTGGCCAGGAATCATAAGAAGTAGGCTAATCTATATAAAGATGTAACCTTTTGAAACATATATATTTTTTTGTAAAGTGTCAATTTTTTGAAAGATGTAATAATGAATTCAAGTAAGGCAAGAACTGTAGTTTTCTTGACTACTACTCCCCCGCCGTTAGTATTAAGGAACAGTCATTAGTACAGTAATTACTAAATTATTTGGCAAAACTTTTAAATATTGTAACCAGAAAAGTTGGTTATGGTATTTTTTTTTTGTTTGTCTTTTATTAAGAGAGTGCTCCACCAAATTCTAAATTATCTTTTCAAATTCTATTATAAGCACGTCTCAATTCCTGCGCTACTCTGCTATTTAAGGGATGAATTAACCCCCTTAATTTGAATGAGTTTTGTTCTTTAAAAATTTTTTTTATGACTGATTCCTTTACTATGTGTGGGTTAGTTGTCAAGAGTGTAGATTCGAGTCAAATTAGTAATTATTAGATGCCTAATAATTCTGTTTAAATTCTGTGAAAACCTTCAGTAAGGTCATTCATCAAAATGCTTCACTCCCCAGTTAGGCAGCCTTCTTCGGGCTCTAGTGCACATCCAAATATTAATTATTGGGATTGTAAAAAGACTATTGAATCCAATTTTGAATTGAATCTTTTGAAATCACAGAAAATAAATCCTAACCACTTGGTTAAGGAAATATTGATTTTTGAGTTGCAAACCTTAGGCTTTCCTCCTGAAACGTCCAAGGATGTAAATGTAGATATTTTGAGACAACAGTATAGATCAGCTAAGGCTGAGTCTGAAAGCAAAGTACATAGACTACTCTATAATGAAAGTAATTTTGAACAGGCATTTGCAAATATAGAATATTTGATAGAAAGGGAAAGTGCATCATTGGTGAAAATTAAGGAAGATGAGACCAAACTGCTAAGTGAGAGGAAGACTGAAGTCCAAAAAGCTACCACATATTTCTTGCACACTATAAATAGAATTGTTCAATTATATCTTAGTGTTAAAATCGCGCAGAACCAAACAATGCTTGACAAATTTTCTGTCATCATTGAAAAACTGCAGGAAAATTTCTCCTTGATTTTAGAAAATCAGGAAATTGTGAAAACGAGGCCTCCTTCTCCTAGTGTAGTGCCTGAGGTTAGGGAACCAAATTTAGATATTGATGAAAATCCGTTTGATCAAATGTTTCAAGAATCATTAAGTATTGAAGAAGTTCCTAGACAAGTGAGCTTTACTGAACCGAATTTGAGACCAGTGCTAGACACTAATTCTTTGAGAGCTCCACCAGTGGTTCCTAGGTATTGCCCTAGTCAAAACATTCCTATTCCTGGTTCACAACCTAATCGCCAAGTTGGTGCGATGTCACTTGCATTCAATAGTTTGTATAATAAGTTACCAAATCCGATAGAGTACCTTATTCAAGATCTGCCAGTGACAGATGGATTAGAAATTGAAATCTTACTAAAATTTTTGGCTGTCACTTTAAAAATAAATGAGCGCTCAAACTTAAATGATGTTCAACTATTAAATTTGATTCATTCTCATGCTATTGGTCCATTAGGCGATCGTTTGACCTTTGCTATTGACAATAGTTGGTCGTTTGATGATTTTCATGCTGAAGTATTAAACTATTTCATTCCACAACGACTGCTTTCGGTGATAGAAAAAGAAAAATTTTATAGGCTTCAAGGATCTTCTGAACCGTTAGCAAGCTATATTGTTTCAATAAAAGAATCGGCCAGCCTACTAAGACTAAATAAGTCAGAAGCTGAAATTGTTAACAATATATGTTCTGGACTTAATCAGGCCGAACGGTCTAGGTTAGTTTTTCAAAATAGACCTTGTACCTTTTCTGATTTGAATTTGATTACTGTACAGGCACAAAACTTAAGATTTGCTGATGTAGAGAGAGAACGCTTTGAGACCACTAGGTCTAATAATTCTCGTACTTCAGTAGTTAATACTAAACCAGTTGCTAGAAGTTGCTATCATTGTTCAAAATTGGGTCACATTGCCAAACATTGTTTCAAAAATCCAGCTAGTGCGAATTTTCGCGGTCAAACTAGTAATCAGTTTAATAAAACTCCTGTTCAAACTAACATTTTACGAAAACCAGATGTAAATGTTAAGTGCTTCAACTGCCAGAAATTCGGGCATTACCAGCGAGATTGTAAAGATAGGAAAACCTGACTATTAAAGAATAAAAGAAGCAAAAATAATTTTTATTTCCATAAAAGGCTTGTTAATGGTGTGACTGGTATTAACCAAACTAAATTGTCTACCTCTGATTCTTGTAAGTACAGTAAAACATTTAGTCACAAGAAAGTCAAAGGCCATAAAAAACGAGACAAAAAACATCCCGCCAATTACAAAATTAAAGCCCTATCTAATGGTGTTATTCCTTTTATTGAGTGTACTTTAGGAACGGTATCTACAATTTCGTCGGTTGCTCTGATAGATTCAGGCGCCGTAAGAACCCTTATTTCTAAAACTCTAATAAATGAGCTTCAAAAGAAAAATGTAAATTTAGAGTTTGAATCTGAAAACTTACAATGTACTACTGCTAACAAGGGCAAACTTTTAGTAACTCAGTCAGTAGTACTGAAAATCAAAATTGAGAACTTCAGTTGGAAATTTAAATTTTTTATTTGTGAAACTCTTTCTGTCCCTGTAATTTTGGGCTGTGATTTTATTGACCATTCTCAATTAGTGCTTGATTTGTTTAATAAAAAATACTTTTTCGGTTTCAGACCTTGTTTCAAATTTAACTTGGACTGTAATGTTGATGGACTGGTAGGAAAGTTGCAGAATAATATCATGCTTGACCACCAAGGTAGTAATTTGGGAAATGAAGAACAGGAAAGGTTAGCTCAAGTTTTGGAAAGGTATGAGGACGTTTTGACTCTTAAACTAGGTTTAACAAATTTAACTGAATACGAAATCAAGTTGATTTCAGATAAACCAGTTAGGAAAGCTCCCTACCAACTTGATCCTGAAAGAATGAACATCTTGAATGATTTGGTAAAGAAAATGTTGAAAGAAGGCATTATACAAAAATCACAAAGTAATTATGCTAGTCCCTGTTTTCTAGTACCCAAAGCAAATGGAGGTCACCGTGTAGTTATTGACTACCGGTCTCTCAACAAAAATATTAGTTTAGATTCTGTCCCACTACCAAAAATTGAAACAGCTTTTCATTGGTTTCATGGCGCTAAGTACTATACTTGCCTGGATCTCAATCAATCCTATTATCAAATTCCTTTAACTAAAGAATGTAGACATATAACTAGTTTTTGTACCATGAACAATACTTATGAGTTTACTAGGGTCCCTTTCGGATTATCAGTAGGTGCACAAGCACTGTCTTCTGTCCTAGACTCATTATTTGAGGAAGAAAAATTTAAATTTGTATATCACTATCTTGACGACATAGTAATTTATTCTAATGATTTCGACTCTCATCTACGGCATGTAGGAGTCGTTTTATCCAAATTAAGGAATGCAGGTTTCACAGTAAACCCTGAAAAAGCTCAATTTGCTAAAGAACGCATTTCATTTCTAGGTCATCTTGTAGATCAACATGGTGTTTCAATAGATCCAAGTAGAACACAAAAAATTAGAGATTTTCCTTCCCCAAAGAATCCTAAAGCTGTAGCTCGTTTTATTGGGATGATAGGATACTTTAGTAAGTACATTCCTAAATTTGCCGAAATTGCTGCTCCTATTAATGCTTTAAGAAAGAAAAATGTAAAATTTATCTGGACCAAAGAACATGAAGAGGCGTTTCTAAAGTTGAAAAAAGCAATTTCTTCCCCTCCTATATTGAGGATGGCGGACTTTTCTAAACAATTTGTTCTTCAAACTGACGCGTCTTCCACCGCCATTGCTGGTGTACTCTGTCAAGAAGTAGACGGCCTACTGCAACCTATTGCTTATGCCTCTAAGAAGCTTACTCAGCAGGAATCTTGTTTTTCGGCTTATGAACGTGAGGCCTATGCTGCGATTTGGTCGATCGAACGCTTTAGCTTCTATTTATCCCACAATAAGTTTTTATTAATGACTGATAATTCAGCCCTGTCTTATGTGTTGAATAACCCTCGTCAAACCGGTAGGATAGGACGTTGGACACTCAGATTATTAGGTTTTCAATTTGATGTGAAACATATTGCCGGGAAAGATAATGTCATTGCCGACTGTCTCTCGCGCATGTATCAGGATGAAGACGATTGTATTGAACAAGCAAGTAATCCTGAAATTGAAGTGAATCCTTTACTTAATTTTGTCAACACTCTAAAACTTAGCGATTTTCCTTTAGTGTTTACTGATATCAAAACTCATCAAGAAAACGATCCTTTTTGTAGTGAAATTGTAAAAAAGATTACAGATGGAATAGACCAATTCCCATATTCTGTGTCTAAAGGCGTGTTAGTCTATAAGCACAGAAATCAAGAAAATCTCAAAATTGTAGTTCCAAAATTTTTAGTACCTTTAGTTTTCAAATATTTTCATGAAACCACTGTAGGTGGACACTTAGGCATTTCTAAGACTATAAAAAAAATTCTAGAAAGTTTCTACTGGCTTGGACTAGGTAAAGATATTTCATTGCTTGTAAAGTCCTGTGAGATATGCGGAAAAAGCAAGCCAGCTCAAAAATTAAATTTCGGTTTCCTTGCTTCTAAAGTAGAACAAGCCCCTATGGATAAATTCTATTGTGATGTGGTAGGCCCACTTTTAAGAAGTACTCAAGGTAACACACATATTTTTAGTTGTGTAGATGGATTTTCTAAATTCTCCTTTTTGTTTCCTATTAGGAAGGCTAATTCTAATTCTATTATAAAATGCTTAAAAACTATTTTTCAAAATTACAGTTGTCCAAAAAAAATTGTAAGCGACAACGGCTCAATTTTCACAAGTAATAGGTTCAAAAATTTTTGCTTCCAATTAGGAATTCAGCATATCACGACGTCTCCCTTCTATCCAAATCCTAATCAGGTAGAAAGATTACATAGAAATCTAAGAAGTGCTCTCATTGCTTTTCACGGAGATTCACAAACTAAGTGGGATGAAAGCTTGTCTTGGCTTCCGTTAGCGTTCAATTTAGCTGAACATGATAGTACTGGATGTACTCCTTTTTCATTGATGTTCCGTTTTGAACCCAATCATCCATTGCTTAATGCATGGAAAATTGACGAAATTTTGCCTGCTAAGTATACTGAAGATACGTTAAGAATTTGGCAAAAGGCTAGACAAAATTTAACTAAAGCTCATGATAAAGTCAAAGCTAAGTATGACAGAAATAGGTCTCCCATTCCTTTCAAAATAGGTGACTTGGTATGGTTAAAAACTCATATACTGAGTAGTAAAGCCAATAAAATTTCACATAAACTTAGTTATAGATGGCGAGGTCCATATGTGATAGAAAGATGGCTTAGTCCTGTGACAGCCGGTTTACATGATCCCGAAACTGGTGTATTTTTTCAAAAAGCACACGTTTCTCATCTCAAGAAATTTCACCCTCGTATTGACGACGATGGGGATTGAATAAATCAAGAATGACTAGAGTCTTTCTCTGTTCTTGTATTTAATAGGTCCTTGTGACAGTAGTATCGGTCTATTGTAGACTCGAATGTAACTATTAGAGTTTGGGAAATTTGTCTGTTATTCTAGACTATGCGCGCAGTCTGATAATTAGATACCCTACTCAAAATGAACCCTACTTAAAAAAGTAAATGACAATATAATTGAATGTAAATTTCAGTGAACATTTTGACCTTGAACCAGTAGACGTGTCCGTAACCGCTTACTCATGTTAATACGGAGAACGGTAGGAAATAATGAAACTGTAAAGTATTGAAGTAATTGTTGTAGTACTTAAGAGTCATATGTATAGTAAGCGAAGTTAAAAATTAGTGAAATAATGTGTTAGGTTTAGGAAACGAATATTCTATGCGATTTTAAATATTGAGAATAATAGTCTATTAATAATGAAATGACCTTGTAACTGTTTAACTTTGTAACTGCATTCGTTTTCTGGAAGGATAGATAATTTTTTAATTTATGGTGATTCTTTCACTAAAGCAAGTTGCTGCTATTAATTTTTTTATGTATGCAATTAGCATCATTAATTACTCGAGTTTTAACTAATATTAATTTGTTGAATAATATGTACCCTTGATAGTGTCCTGTAAACTTATTGTAATTGTACTTAGGAGCTCCGAAATTACTTATGCATAACTTAGATTAGGAATTATTCAAACGTATAACTCAATTATCTTTGTGATAGGATAAGTAACTAAACATAATATTATTAAGAATAGTGTGATAGGAAAAATTTTTTTTTTAATAACTAGATAATAACTTTGAAAAGTCGTCGTGTTCCCAATTTTTTTTGTGTGACCTTGTCTGCGTGTGCGCAACGTAGACTCGTGATCCTGTTAGACTTATACTTCTGTTAAGACTCTTTAGTTCTTGCTAAGGTACTTTACTGTATTAGGGATGGCCACTCTGATATGTGAACGATCTTTAGCAAAAATCTTTCCTGAGTTTTCCTTACCTACACCATTGATTGCTCTGTTACTTTGGATCCTTTTGGACATTAGTTTGTTTGCTACATTTGACATTTTGGTCTCCGTTTTTTTTTTCTCCATAATTTTTTTTAACTTAGAATTGAAAGTTGACCTTTTGTCTTTTCCCCTGGGAGTTTTTCTCAGTTAAAGGGGGGGTGAGTTGTGCTGATTTAATTTTTTTTTCTCATTGTCCTAGTCGATTGTCAATCTGATGACGACTTGATTATTATATTCTCAGCCTTGGACTATGATTGAACTTATGAACTTGCTTTGTCATGGTTCAATGTGTAGGATTATTGTCACCGTTCATGCCTGAGAGAATTATATGCGACATCATGTCGCTAGCTAGGTTTTATCTTTTTCCTTGTTCGTTGTTAATATGTGCGATTGCATCAGTCTCGGCTGGATGTCGCTAGTCTAGTTTTTTTTTTTGGAAAACCATGTGAAACTTACGTCTGGGGAGCGCCGAGCTCTGATTGGAGGAATTATTATAAAAATGCTCTGCCTTGACGGTTTGGTAAGACTCGCTGGGATTGGTGGAAACCTTTCTACTATTCCCTGTTTTAGCTAATCACAGATGGTATTACGTTTTTCTTGACCGGTGGCGTACTCTGCTGGGACGCGTGGGTACTTTTGCGCCTTCGTGTTCATTTGGAGAAGATGACCAAATATTCATTCGTTCTCCTTACTCTATGAGTTGAAGATTGAATATGGCGTACTCGGTGTTGTATTTGCTTTGTGGCTAAAGGAAGCCGTTTAATTTAAAAATATGAAGAGTTAGGATCCATAAGAAATTAACTCTGCCTTACTTTTCTACCTTTTTGCCTTACTTTAAATATGTGAAAGTTTCTTATAATAGATGTGTGCTTCGCCTAACTTGAATTCGTTAATTCTATACTTGATGTAACTGAAATTCTTCCATCCGCCCAGGTATGATATCTTATTCTAATGCGTATATATTCTTGAAGTTGATAATAGGTAATTTTCCTTTGTGTAATTCATGAATAAGCTTAATTATGTAACAATTTCATTCGGCGTGATGCCTGTGAATTAATAGAATATTGGAAAGAGGTTATGTATTGCGTTACTCAAGCTAATAAATTGATAGATTGAAAATTAACAAATTGTTGAAGATCTTGGAAGGATCATGTTACTATTCTGATACTAAAGCTAGGAGTAGAGATCTACTCAAGAAATAATTTGAAGTTTTTCTGAAATAGTAGGAAAGATAATACATGAATTCATTTAGTCAGTTCATTGAAATATATTTTTGTAACTGTTTAAAAATGAAGCCGAAACTAAAGTTAGGGAATTAGTGTGATTATCTATGTTGCCAACTTTTTGAGAACCGTAAATATTATTTACTTTTGTAACTATTTAACCATGTTCTATACTTAATTAGGCCATATATTATTAGCTACTTTGAATCTTTCAGTGCGGTTCTTGTTCCGGAGTATTCATGTTCCTGAAATGATATTTACGAGCCATGGGTAGTTGAGGCAGCCTATAACTGCTAAGAAGGGTGCCTTTATGACTGGAACGTTTCCTGTCGTTTCTCACAGTGGCGATCCTGGCCGTCGCGCATAATTCGGGTTTATGTCCGGCAAACTAAGGCTGCGGTCACCCTGTGATTATCCAGGGACAAGCGCAAGTATTCATTGAATCTCTGCTAACCAGGTAACAAAAAGAACTTTTCATCTTATGACCCTGTGAGGATAGTGCGCGAAAGTCAATCCTGAATTTGTACTGTTTGCAATGGCAAGTTAGCCTGTTAACCGAAAATGGACTCATTTAATTAACCTTCATTAAGGATTTTTGTAGTAGGGACTCTAAATTTTTTGTAATGAGTATTTAAATTTTATTTTACTTTAAGAGGGGATATCCTGGCCAGGAATCATAAGAAGTAGGCTAATCTATATAAAGATGTAACCTTTTGAAACATATATATTTTTTTGTAAAGTGTCAATTTTTTGAAAGATGTAATAATGAATTCAAGTAAGGCAAGAACTGTAGTTTTCTTGACTACTACTCCCCCGCCGTTAGTATTAAGGAACAGTCATTAGTACAGTAATTACTAAATTATTTGGCAAAACTTTTAAATATTGTAACCAGAAAAGTTGGTTATGGTATTTTTTTTTTTGTTTGTCTTTTATTAAGAGAGTGCTCCACCAAATTCTAAATTATCTTTTCAAATTCTATTATAAGCACGTCTCACTATGGATGGATGCACAATGCGCGCTCCTTGCTGCAGTTTGAATTAATGTGAAAGACTTGATGCAGTTTGAACTTCCTGAAAACCCTTTCTGCATACTAGCAGATAGAAGTCTGAGAATTTTATTCATATTTAGTTGTGTTTAGATCATTAACAATATAATTTGATCAAATTTGGGACCAATTTCAGTTTTTTTATATATCAGTTGTTGATACTAATTCCCCCAAAAATATGATATTGTTTATTCAACATCAAATTTTTCAATAATGAGTGTCTAGTCATTTATACTTTTGAATAACTAGCACACTTGAAATGAAATACTAAATAGCACACTTTTCCAATTTTACAGGTCCAAAAATCATACTGTAGTTGTGATAGGGATGGCAGAGCTGAATCAGGATGAAGAAGAACTGCGAGTTGAAACACCAGCTTGAATTTTTCATTGTATATTCCTAGTTTGATTTCCATAGTTTTATTGTTTAATTTTGTTTATTATTGCTTTAAACAACTATTTTCGTGATCTGCTGTATAACTATTCATATGTAGAAACTTGCTGTGCAGAACTGACCTTTTTGAGTCATGGCGGATGCCTTTCAAAATATGTACTTTCTCAGTGCTTGGTTGCAGACTCACTCGCCTATCTGTCCAAGCCTGTTCTTCAATAAGACGTGTTATAATTCATAACTATTACATCAATAATAGTCTTTTCACAGTTAATTGATAACCCGAGCCTATATGAGCTGCATTAACACTCTTTTTTCAATGAATATTATAGATTTTGTATTGGTTTACCATAAAACATCTGTAAAAGATTTGGGAAATTTCCTACAGTGATTTCATGTCATCTAAAATGCCCATTACAAAAATATAGTTTGTTTTTTAGCTGTTTTCATATATACAGGAAGGATGATGACTACTTTAATCAACATCTTGTTTTATACCTTGTAATGTAGTACTGTATTGTGAGCAAGTATTGTATATTGTAGATTTTCAACTATTTATGTTGTATATTGGATAGTTATGAAATACATATTTTTCTAACAGTTATTCCTCTAATAATTTTCTGACTCACCTCTCCAATTGCTCCTATATAATCAAAATTAAATAATGATTCCAGATGGTACGTGATAGAACAAATAAAAAATGTGTTTACCAAATAATGTGAATGGGGTGAATGGTATAATATGTTGCTCCTCTTTATTAAATTAGTCTTTGATGATTCAATGTGTAATGAAAACCTTCAATTATTTTAATTAGCAGTGATATTTTGCAACTTCAAGTTACACATGTTTTTCAAATTAAGCTTGAGAGAATTGCTGAAGCAATTTATTGAGTTTTTATAGTAAATTCAACAACTTTCAATCAATTTTAATTGAAAATATATTATATTTTCACTCATTTCAGGCCAAACGTTTTTGACTCATCTTCAAAGATGAGGCCTTTGAAGATGAGTCTCCATGACTCGAAAACGTTTGGCCTGAAATGAGTAAAAATATCATTTATTCTCAATTAAATTCGACTGCAAGTCGTTGAATTTACCATGAAAAGTGAATATTAACAATGCAGATATTTATGGAACAAGAAATCCAGGAATTTATTGAGCTTGAAATGCTTGCCAAAGCTCTTCTTATAAGCTTGAATCTAGATTGCAATAATTGCAAGACACTTGATTCATACTTACATCAAGGTTGAATTGCTTGCTGACACTATCAATATATACTTGGATCAAGCTTGCAGTCACTTGCCTATACTTTTCATCCACACTTTCAAAGCTTGAATCAAACATTGATTCAAACTTTCAAAGCTTGAATCAAACATTGATTCAAACTTTCAAAGCTTGAATCAAGATTTGATTCAAGCCTGTAGAGCTTGAATCAAGCCTTGATTAAAGCTTGCAAAACTTGAAACAAGCATAGATTTAAGCTTAAAATGCTTGCAAACCCTTGATTTCACTTGAATTAGGCTTGAGGAGCTTGAATTTCAGTTGCAAAATACACTTGAATAAATTTTGCATTGCAAGCTTGCCACAAGCTTAAAATGGGGGTAGTTTTCCATTTGAATCACATTTGTTTAAAGATTGTTGAAAAATTCCTTCAAGCTTGCTGCAATTTTTCATGTTTGACATGTCAATCTCATTTCAATTTTGAATCAAATGAATTTTGCTATGTGGGTGGTGAAATCAGCTCATCCATATTTGTAATGAATAATAAGACGGAACTGTCACAACCACATTTATTAAAACTTTGAGAAACTAGTTTCGGTTGTTACACCATTATCAATCTCAATCAAACTAAAAACTAAAGTATAGAGAAGCTTAATACATACTGAACATGAAATGATGCTATTGGCTAAGCAGGAAAGAGGCAGACCTTCATCGGACGTTGTGTTCAGTATATATTAAGCTTCTCTGTAGCCCTACTTTAGTTTTTAGTTTGATTGAGATTGATAATGGTGTAACAACCGAAACTAGTTTCTCAAAGTTTTAATAAATTTGGTTGTGATAATTTCGTCTTATTATTCATTATGGATACCTTCCACAATATCACCTTCGCCACTACAAAGAAAGTCATCCATATTTGTTTGTTCGGGTGTGTTACTATTTGAATAGTAATAATTCAAAGCTCTAATAATACGGATATATTGTCCTATTTCAAGTGATGGTTATCTGGGTGCAGGTGTCTCAATTTCCTGCTGGAACGTGGCTTTTTATTTGAAGAGCACTTTTCACGCAACTGCAAATAGTTGATATAATGTTTATGGCTCCTCTATCATAATCTCCATTATTGTCAAGGTTAAATGTGATAGTATGCTGTAATCATGCAATCAGCACAAAAAATGAAATCAACTCAATTTCCAGTTTACTAGAGAGACATCCTACAATTAAATATTTGAAATTAATGGCCGGTGAAGAACGAACAATTTAAAATTGGTGGCATAATTTTAGTTGAAAAGATTTCATTGTAAAAAATGACAGCACTTTTAACCATTTTTTTCTGAAGTTATTCTAGCACCTAGTCTGAGACTAATAAGCTATTTTATTTTAATCTAAATTGCTGATAACTTATTATGGAAAGGATTAACCCATTGGCTTGACCACGTCTATTTTAACAATAAACAATATTTAAATAATATTTTAAATCACTTTCACACACACTTCTGCTTTTACACTTTCATACACACTTTTGCTTTTAACTTTCGCACATTAAAATCTCTTAACCATGAATAGAATTTGTCCATTAATACTGTTTCTAATTATTTCGTATTTAAATAATTCAAAAAATTAAATTCATTTCTTGTACCAGAGAAAAATTATTCTCAATGTATTGAAATTATAAAAAAAACTAATAATTTTCTTACATTTAATTAGAAAAAAAATAATTTGGATAGAATGACAAAGATAACTTGTATAGAAATTTTATACTGTATTCGTTATTTTATGCTTTGTAGTATAAATGCCTTCAATATGCTTATACTTAAAATTAAATCTGTGATGTTTTCCATGACGAAATACTTGATGAACAATCTAATATCAAAACTGACACTGTATTTCAATTAAATATATTGTCTTTACTCACTTATATTGGAGATACTGGAAGGATGCATTTAACTTCTGACGAAGCTTCTTTTCAGAAGTGAAATGCATCCCTCCTGTATCTCCAATATAAGTGAGTAAAGACAATATATTAAATTAAAATATAGTGCCAGTTTTGATATTAGATAAAATTAAATTGAAATAAAATTCAATATTAGAAAATGTATTCTGAAGAACAAGGTATTTTTATAATCACTGTTATATGTATGTAGTTTTATATTCTAATATTAATACTTGTTACTTTTATAGTTAATGCAAGTAGTAAACACAAAAGATTCACCAATTGCATTAATCTCAATTGTCAAATCATCACAGTCTATGCGAAACCATAATAATTAGGAGCATTATGGCATCAAGCCACTTTTAAAATGTAGTGTCTGGCAAGGAACCGAGGCTTACCTGAAAGCAGTATTAAGATCAAGATTATCTTAATATTATGCTATTCCGCGTGTATAAGTAGGTATTGACCAAGGAACTATTAAATATGTCAATTCAAACCATAAGTTATTAATTCCTTCGCTATCACTTAATAGTTAGTTAATCAGCTACTGGTCAACTAAACTAGTTCTGGAATCAACTACTTACAGTATTTCTGTACTAAAGATTTTTTATAAAGATTTCAACTTTCAGCAAACATTTACCAATCACAAATACCATTTTACAATAGACTATTTTCAGAAAACGGGTCATTGCCCATTGTGGAATTTCAATTCAACGAACTTGAGTTAAATCTACTATTTATAATAGTAATCAGTCTCGTTCAGTGATTGATTGATTGCTTTCAGAAAAAAACAGTGATGTAATTATAAATAGAAACTGGCGCAAGATAAGCGGTCACATCATGAAAATAAACAAAAAAGAAATTTTGTGACCTTGACACAGAAAGTGACACTTGTAACAGAGTAAAAAATTATTCCAATTGATTGTTTCTCCTCACGAACTAGACATTGAGTATGGCCTTCAATTGAGTATGGTCAAAAACCATTCACTTCCATTCTAATTCAAGTTTTTTCTCTTGTAGCATTTGCCGTCGACTTTATTGAGTATGTTACATTAAATGAGCCGTAGCAGGTATCTGTTCAATCAGATAGATAAGCTGCGTTCTCATAGGTCCTGTTTGTAACGGTGACCGATTAGATTGGCCAGCAAAAAAGACACTGTTCTCTGCTGAAAATCACTTCCCGCTGGTTCGGAACCCACCTAAAACTGTAGGTCCAACTCATCAATCACCATCATCCAACTCATTACCCACGCACATGTCTCAGACCTATGTGGGCTTAATCCTCAAAAAAAAAAAAAAAAAATAGATAAACGAATAAAAAGATAAATTAAGAAAAAGATAATAAAAATATTTAAGGATAAATAAATAACTAAAATAGGAACATTACAATAATTGATTAAATCAACTTATAGGGAAGATAAATTGTATAATAGTATTCCAGTTATTGTTTGAAATAGAATATTCTATTTACTACACACAGGCCACCAGGCGTCTATGTAGACTCTTTCCTAATTTATTTGTTACAGAGGTTCATTGTTATATAGTTCTTATTATAGCTTATTGCTATTCTATTATAGCTTATTGTTATAAGCATATTATATGCTCCAATAATTTTAATAAGAATACCAATCTGTTATGTCAAAATTTATAGGATGTAAATTGTATATTTGAAAAAGGAAAACATTTGATTTTAATTCTAATATTGAGACAACAATATGTTTTCGGGCTGGAGTCCATCATCAGTGCCTGGATTATCTTGCAGGTCTCTTGTCAGCTCTGCCATTCAAACGGTGGTTGGCGGAAATGTCATATTAGTTAGAAATTAGCTTTAATAGGTGGTTGAAAAACGTGTGATTTGAAAGTGGTCTGTTCATTTAGGGTGTTCTGCTGTTGTTCAATGATGTGTTGATAGATTTCAAATTGTTCAGGAGTGTTTAGTTTCGGGTCTAGGGTGTTTAGGACAAGCGACCAACAAGATTATCCAGGCACTGATGATGGTTTCTTGCCCGAAAACATGTTCTGTCTCAAGTGAGAAAGAAATATTGGCATTTATTCATTCCAAATAGTTCTGCATGTCGTATATCTACTCGCAGCTTGTCATGCATGGATCAACAAATACTGAGTTTTAATATCCAATATTATAGTTCATAGTGCACAACTACAAAACCTACTGTTAATTCAAAATAAAATCGAATAAAAGTTTATTAATCAAAACCATAATTACAAAATCCTTATAGTCAAGTTTAATAAATACTAGAATTTGTTATATCAATAATTCACCCTTAGAAACCCCACTATAAAAACTATGTGTTGGGGTATATGAGTCTATTAATATTATTTTTTTTTCGAATCACCCACTTTGGGGTACGTGGAATCAATCATTTTTTGTGGATGCTTCCTTGCGCTTCCTCCAATACTCCCGCATTCTCACCGATGTTGCCCTTCTCTGTTCCTCCGAGACTACTGTTCTTCTTCTAGTTTTAGGTTTTTCTTGGAATCTTTTATTCTCATCTTTTAACAACTTTCTCAAAATTATTTTGTTTCCAATTATTTTCTGAGATATCCAATTCATTTAAATCAAGTTCAACTTGTCTAAAATAGTTGCACTTTGTTTTCCTGTTTTTAAAAAGTCAAATATTATTTTTATTAATGCTATATTTTACCTTTTTAAAATATTTTTCAAGATTTCCTGCCCAATGATGAAAACAAAGCTAAGTTTTACAATATTATTTCAGTTACTGTTTTTTGAATTACTGTGCGTTTATGTGAGTTTTTATGAACAAAATATTGCGTCACTTTTCCGGTATTAATTATTAATGATTTCGGCTGTATAATTTCTTTCTTAATGAAGCAGTAACGATGAAAAGCTATCAAAGCCCGGGTCAGGTGTCAAGAGTGAATGAAACTGGCAATATTCACTGTCACCTTCCTCTTTCAATTCGCATCTGTCGCTGTCTATTGGGTATTAGGGTATTAGTTTTTTGTAGTTTTGTGTGTGCCGTTTTTGCATACAGATATTGGCGTAGAGCCTTATTTTTCCAGTTGTGAACGCGCGCAGCAGTTAAGGTTAATTACACTAGCTGAGCGAGTGACCGATCTCTTAACACCAGCTCTAACAATATTACAATGCACATATTGCAATATTACACCAGCTCTTACAATGTTGAAGATGGAAGGCATACTGTTAGCTGTTTATCGTGTGTTCCTCTATCATATTTACCCGGCTGGTGTAATTGAGCCTTAGAATCTTATTATACTGAACGACTGCAGTCGCGGTCGCGCGCCACCATTTCAGGCTAAATTACAACAGCCATGTAAATTTATTTGAAATCAGCTGATGGCTCTAAAAATGTTTATCTCTTCGTGTATTTTCATATTGTTGAGCTTGGACATACGGGAAACCACTCCATTAAAGGTCTATGGACATCCCAAGAATCAGCAGCACACCATGGAAAGAATAGAATGGAATGGCGAGCTGCTGCAAACCAACCCCAGGGTTGACTACTAAAGAGAGAGAGAGAGAGAGAGAGAGAGAGAGAGAGAGAGAGAAAGAGAGAGTGAGAGAGAGAGCGTGGACACACAGTCAGCTGGTTTAATTTAGCCTTAAATTGTGGTAAGCGACCGCGACTGAAGTGCCTCTGTATAATAAGGGCCCTAGATGGCTTTAAAAAATATGTATGCTTTCGTGTATTTTGTAATAATTGTTGAGCTACGGTCAGCTGATGTAATTTAGCCTTAAATTGTGGCAAGTAATCGCGACTGCAGTAGCTCTACACAAGTATCATAGGAACCAATGGCCGGTGCCACACCGAGCTAGTAGACTTGTGCCCAATTGTAAGAACAATTGGGAACAGCTGAATCTACGAATATTGTCAGCTGACTTCAGTCATTTTTGTGTGGCACTTGTTTCACTCATAACCGGCAGTCGGGTAACCGGCGTCGTGTACCCGGCCGTAGGGACATTGTACCATGGTACCATATGGAGCTCTTCACACTCACTATGATGCAATATAATTAAATATGCCAGGTAAACTACACCGGTTACCCGATGCCGGTTATGTGTGAAACAAGCCGTACTTGTCTGCTTGTCTCCATTTACTTAGGTTGATGCAATATAATTATGCCAGGTAAACAACACCGGTTACCCGATGCTGGTTATGTGTGAAACAAGCCGCACTTGTCTGCTTGTCTCCATTTACTTGCAATATAATTATGCAATATAATGATGCAATATAATTATGCCAGGTAAACAACACCGGTTACCCGATGCTGGTTATGTGTGAAACAAGCCGTACTTGTCTGCTTGTCTCCAGGTCTCTTAGCTTGGTGTGCATGCTTGTTAGCACTCAAGAAATTGTTTAGAGATAGATGTAGATTTCAATAAACCAGGTATAGTTGGTGTGGCGTGTACTATTTTAAATGAAAATATCGATACAGGAAACAAGGAGCAGAAGGTAGTGGAGTAGAATTATTGCGCTTCATAGCAATCTTTCAATAATCCCTGAAGAATGACCATGACAATAAAAGTAAAAATCAGTTGGGTTTACTTGGGTTCGGAACTCACCTAAAGCTGTAAATCCAACTCAACATAGATATAAAGTTTTACTTCTATTTCTATGTTCATTAATCACCATCATCCAACTCAGAACTGTGAGTTGGATGATGCATAGGTCTCAGACCTATGTGGGCTTCATCCTCCAAACGGGGGAAAATGTTAACAGGAAATCTTGCCTAGAAGAGATTACTATTTTTAGATTTGGATTTAAAAATACAAACTTTCTGTAAAAATCTTAGATCAAATCAGAACTAGAAGAATAGTTTTGTGTACATGTCACTACAAAATAAACCTGGAGCTGTGGATAGTTGGGAATGAACAGAAAAGTAAGCCTTTACAAAAAGAGTATGTACCAACTGCGCTCTGATTCTAAATTTCTAATTTTCTAAATAAGAAGAATTTTGTTGGATTATTACTGTTATACAAAAAATTAATGTATTTTGCTTTGTTTTTTTAATTAAAAAATTGAGTGTAACAAGGTTAGATAACAATAATAATAAAAATATACCGTTCTCTGCTGTAAAATCACTTCCCGGTGGTTCGGAACCCACCTAAAACTGTAGGTCCAGTTCATCAATCACCATCATCCAACTCATTACCCACGCACAGGTCTCAGAACTATGTGGGCTTCATCCTCAAAAAAAAAAAAAAAAAAAAAAAAAAAAATATTTGGCGCCGACTTCAAAAGATTACTTGTATGAAATTAGAAATATATAATAATAACAACAACAACAATTACAATACAATGTCAACACCAACAACAATAACAATTGTTGTCTTGAACTTGTTCAGGTGTGACCTGACAACTGAACTGAGCTAGCCAGGTCATCGATACTATTATTTATATAAGCTTATGGCTTTTTTTGGTAGAAGATCCTTATAGCACAAAAAAGGAATATTTTTTCTTGTTTCCTTATCAGTATTTCGTCCTTATTCTTTATCTGTGCTCACAACAAGTTCCACCTGATCGAGCCATGTCATGAAAAACATGGTAGACTTATAATTTCACTTTCTTAGTAATGATTGATACTCCTTTCCTAGGAGTTTGATTAAGATTGATAATGGTGTCACAACCGAAACTAGTTTCTCGAAGTTTTAATAAATGTGGTTGTGACAATTTCGTCTTATTTTTCCTTATAATCTCAGGTGACTTCCGAAACACCGGGTTCGTGATAATGTTAAAAGTACTTTAATCGACTGATAGAAAAATTAATTGAATACGTTACTTGAGTAGTTGTTCGGTGATTGACTGTCTAAAATAATCTTGCAACATTTTGGTGATTGGTTGAATGTTTTGAATTTGTTGCAGACAAGCGTTCTTGCTGGCCGGTCTGCCGTCAATATGCTACGTGATAATGCGCACCCAGGACCCACATATCATGCAGCAAATGGTGCTAACGGTGTCCATCATCTACCTGAGCTGCATTCATCTACACCGGCAAGTCTACGACTATGGATCCAGTACTCTGGATGTGACCGGTTTGTAAATGTTCTATCAGTATTATTTTTATTGTTAACAATATGCTTCATTGAAAACTTGACCGTACTATTCTATCGTAAAACTTTACTTAAGTAAAGCACATTGTTGAACTTCTGTCATCCAGCCCTTAAAGATTATCATATGAATTTAAATTATTTCACAAACTTTATTTTCTATTTGTAAGATTTAAAGCGAAATTCAGGCTCATGCAATAGACTGTTTAGCGTGAACTCTTTACTATTTTGTATTGTATGTTGTCCTTTCACCCTGTTGGAAGAACAAGTATCTAAATTTCACCTTAATTAATAACTAATTTTTACACCAAAGCACAATCAAGTAAAGATACAATAGGCATAGCCCACTACTGCTTTCTTTACAAATTTTCAAATGAAAAATCCAAATTTTCTCATTACCGTATTTATTATGAATTATTATTATAATTACCCCCACGAATGATCTGTGTACTGATTTTGTGTATTGTTTATGTTTTAAGTATTGTGTATGGTTTATATAAAAATTTTTAATAAATATATGAACAAATGTAGTGCATCTAGGTTCTAGAAACTTGTTTCAAACCCAAAACAAGAGCATTAGAGAGTTTTTGCCCAGTAGTCCGCCATTTCTTCCAAAATAACGTATGGAAAAATAACGTCTATTTTTCTAAAACTATTGACAATAAATAAATCTATTTGTCAAAACTCAATTTGTAATATTTATGAGCAATGCAATTGAGAGAAGAAATTTCTAAATCTTAAAATCATCTTAATGCGTTTCAATTAGGTAGTGATTTTTCTTATTTTTCCAACTATTTCAGGTCCCTTGATGGTAATAACGCAGAAAGTAACCAGCTTAGCATTCAGTTTACATGATGGACTTATAAGAAAGGAAGAACAAATGACATCTAATCAGAAGCATTATGCAGTTCGGTAAGCTCATGTTTTTGCAATACTGTTTTTTAATGCTCTAAGTTGAGCTGAATACATTTTTCCTCATTACATTAAACTGATTCAAGTTTTTGATTTCTGTTCTCCTTTTTCCAGATCCTATGAATAATTCAATTCAAGTTTTAATTGAGCTATAAATAATTCAATTGAGCTTTTTTTCCATTTCTTATAGATGATTATTTTCAAACTGTCATTGTTAAAAAAGTGCTTTACAATCTCTACATGTAATATCTCCATGTCGTGAATACAAATGGAACCCTTGGACCAGTTTAATGTCTCAATTTTTTTCAATATAAAATTAGAGTTGCTCTCTCTACAGGTTGTAGTACTGGTTTTGTGAATTTTTGTTTTTGTGCAGAATTGCCAAGTATCAAGTCACGGAAAAGTTCATTGGCAGTATAAGGAGACATGAAAAATAAACTATTTGAACCAATGAATTATATAAATTATTATTATATTTAAGTAGCACTTCCAAGAAATTATATTTTTCCGAAGGGGGAATTCATATTCTTCATCACCTATTACATTGTAATATGGGATATCAAGAATGCACCTCTGTGTAGAAGGAATATTTTTGAAGATTGCAAACCAAGATAATTTGCCTTTAAAACTTTGAAAAATTTCAATAAACTTGAAATTTATTAAATTAATGAATTTAATAAACTTTTAAAATTTGATCTAGCAATATTATTGATAGTATGGTCTAATTTAGAAAACGCACGAAGCTGAACCAACGCTTATGGGAATGATACAGTTGAATCATTTCATGTAAATATGATTTAATGATTTTGATATTGATGAAAGTTGATCAGAGTCGGTTTCTTGGATATAACTACATGATAATAATATGTAAGCATACATGTTACATGAAATGTGTTGGGTTAAATTTGGTATAATACATAAATAATATTTTGAGTTTTCTTTTGTTTATCAACAGAAATTTTCCAACAGCTTTGGAATATTTTAGTTTTGTATTTCACTTCCATACATTAATGGCGGGACCAGCGTTGTTCTATAAGGATTACATTGATTTCATCCATGGCCACAACTTCAAACTTCATGCTGCTTCTTCTAAAGTGAGTATTTTAAAATTTAGGAGATTATTTTTGAAATTTTTTCAAGTTTTCCCCCAATTTTTCTAATTATTATTAAACTGTCAATAAAGCTGTTCGCGTCAGTTTCAATATGAAAAGTACGCATCTTGCCAATATAACTTTTGATGGAACTGCTTTGCCAAATAAAGTGATAAAGCTCTCTCCAGAAATTCAATATGGCTCCTTCATGATCTATCGTCTATTCTATAGCTATAATTGATCATATTCTATACGCCACAAGACAAATAGTCTATGACGTTCTCTAGATATAGCGATTCAATTGAATCGGACAACTTGCTAGCTGCTGATTAATATTCATCTTTTCATTTCAATCATATTGTTCAATCTGAATAAATACATTAATTCGGTGGAGATTGGAGTAAATTGACAAGTTAGAATAATTATAGCTGGGATACATCAGATAATCCTACGGTTGCTATTGCGTGTTAAAGTTATGTTTAGTTGTATTTTATGAATTTTTCATTCACTCACTATTTATCAAGTACCATTTTTAGTAGATATGTTTTTTTTTTTAATTAAGAATTAGCTGCATGACATGGTCGATAGTTTTGTTAGTAAAAGTTTTAGAAGGATAGATGAATGAAAATGTAGATAGTTTGATGAAACTATTTCCAAATAGATACCCAAGTATTCACTTGAGTTCATACGAATAAAAACTAGGATAGGCCACTAATCTTATGTAAACACCGTTGTTAACACTTTGCTGGAGAATAGGTATTTCGTATTTTAGTATAACTAGATTCTGTCAACAGTTCTAGAGATTTTCTTCAATAAAGAATAGAATTTAAGTTAAATAACCAACAAAGTAAAATAAATTGAAGGAACTAGATAGATATTTTTAATGATTTGTAGTTTAAAAATTATGATTGTTGATTCATAGAAATGACAACTTTTTTATGTTTGTACTGAATTTTCCGTATTTTATCACCAAAGTATAGTTGTTTTACTAAATTGTGATTCTTGTTTAGAAGATGATACACGTTTTGTTGTAAATGTTATCTGCAAAGTTTACTATTTATGGATGTTTAAGTTGTAAATGTACAGATAACACAATTTTGTCACTTGAATTTATTTGCTTCACTTTCAACATTAGATAACGTTTTTATAAACAGGTAACTTGTTTTTGGGTGCTTTATGTTTATGAACTTCAATAATATTGTTGTTACTTGATTTTTTGTTGAGCTTTTCCCTCATCTAAATGAACTTCTTGAAATTTTATGTAGTTATTTTTACTAAATAGGTAGCTTGAATAAGTCAGCCCAATAAAAAAATTCAATTTTGTTTTGAGATAAGAGTTTGATGTAGAGATGTCAAATTATTATGTTTAAATATAGATATAATTCTATTTTGAGTGAGTAAACTTTCATTTCAATCAACCTGAGCTAGACAGACTATTACAATATTACATATTTGGTTAAAAAAGTATTTCAGGCCAAGTTTTATTGAAGTTTCAAGTAGTAGAATCTCATGTAATTCTAATTTTTTATCTTAATCTTCTATGTTAGGAGTAAGGCTAGAGTAGGAGTAAGACTTTGATTCAAGTATAGTAGTAAAATATCGTGAAAATTTTCAAATTTTTATACATAAAAATGATTTTCAATCCATTCTTTGTTTTATTATTTCTGATTCAAATGCGATTCTCAAGTATCTAAGAGTAATGTCAGTTCTACTGGCGTCTTATGAAATCTAGATTTTATGTTTTACACCAAGAAATAATGTATTATATATTTTCACTTGGATGATGCATGCAGAACTATTTAAAATAAATAAGAAATTGGAATTTTTCTTTCTGAGGTTGGGCATCCTGCCGAAAACATGTACTGCCTCAAGTAAGAAAGAAAACGACAAATTTATTAGTTATTTTAAATAGTTTTTCATGTCCTCTAAGCAAAAATATCTAGTATCCTACTCGCAGCTCGTCATGGGTCAACAAATAAACTATTATTCAGTTTTTGGTGAAAGTTTTGAAACTAAATCAGTAGTGAAAGATTCTATTTGTCTCAATACACTTATATTCTTCTCCACCTTTAAAATTTACCTACAAAAAATTTCGCGAAATCTTTTACAAATTTACCAGCTTTTCAGTTTATGGTGAAAGTTTTGAAACTAAATCATTAGTGTAAGATTTTATTTGTCACAATACACTAATATTCCTCTGCACCAATCTACCAACCATAGTTTAACAATAGCTAGTTTTAGTTTCCTATAGTATCACGAGAATATTCTTTTTTCCAGAACCAATTGGACTCAAATTTTAATAGTAAGAAAGTTGTGTTGGAACCATCATCCACCCTAGTCGCAGTAAAGAAAATAATTATTAGTGTAATTTGTGCTGCACTGTTTGTCTCCCTTATACCAACGTTTCCGATTCAGAGGGCAAAAGGTTTGTATGCTTTGTTACGTAATGACATGCACTTATCTATTCACTTAGATTTCTCATGAATTGAAATATGATTAGTAGGCTGCTATGTAATAGATGTTTTTTACTATTTTATTTCTCGTAGCATATTATTTTCAAAACAATTTTTTTCGTCAAAATCTTTTTCAAATCCAAGCTCAATAATTTCAATATGCATGAACATTATAACTAGTCTACTCATCATTCTATTACTTGAAACTATCAATAAGAATAATTAATAATAATAAACTTTATTTCTGCACAAAAAAACAATATATTACAAAAATAAAACAAGATAAATGACATTCTTGCACTAAAAGAAAAATAACTAAACAAATTAAAGCAAAAAACAGTTCAATAATAATAATGATAATAATAATAGTAGTAGTAGTAGTAGTAGTAGTAGTAGTAGTAGTATAGAATAGAATAGAATAGAAAAATCTTTTATTCATTCAAAATTATATAACCTTAAGCAAACCTGCAAGGTTGCTTGACAAGGTTCAATACAACAAATCAAATTTCTTTTTACAAAAAAAATTTATGAAAAATTATTTTTACAATATTTAGAATTTAACAATCAAATTAATAGTGTTTTAAAATTACAATTGTTGGCTCAGCTCTCAATTACAAAATAAAATAATAACTTCAATCAACCTGAATTAATTATTACTCTATTAAATGAAATTCCTTAGGAACAACTAAACTAAACATTATCTAACGTATAATGATTAAGCCAGACCTTTAAATTTCGTTTCAACAA
Source organism: Conomelus anceps (assembly GCA_948455865.1). Classification (NCBI taxonomy): domain Eukaryota; kingdom Metazoa; phylum Arthropoda; class Insecta; order Hemiptera; family Delphacidae; genus Conomelus; species Conomelus anceps. The sequence continues at coordinate 9,043,709 of OX418217.1, read as the reverse complement.
TTTCATATTTACAAACTTAGTGCAGCACTCAGGTAAATCATTAAATATTTTTGGAACAATATATAATAAATTATTCTTTGCAATATTAGTATGTGCAAATGGAACAATATATCTCTCATTTCTCAAGCCATAACGGCTTTCTTTAAGAACTAAATACTTTTTACTAAAATAATTCTCCATTATTATTGTAAACAAAAATAAGCCTTTAATACTTAAAACATTACACCTATTCAAGAGGTTTTGATATGGAATTCTTCTAGGTGAATCACTAATCAAACATAAAATTTTTTTCTGAACACAAGTTATTCTTCTCAAATAAACATCACTGGCATAACCCCACCCTTGTAAACCATATCTCATGATAGACTCACCCAAAGCTATATACATCATCCTCTTTACTTTACTAGGAATCAAATCTTTCACATAATGCATTTTGGCTAAAACTTGTTTCAACCTGTTACAAACATTTTTAATGTGTATATCCCATCGAAAATAATTGTCTACTGTTACACCAAGATACTTGTATGAAGAACAGTTTAAGATAAATTGACAATCCCTAGTACAAACATATATTTTTCTCTCTTGTAATTTGAAACATTCACAGCAATGGTACTTAATTTTTGGCTCTCTAATGCTACTCATATACGGTGTAGTTATATGTAACACCTTTGTTTTAACAACATTGATATTCAAAAAATTATTGTGAGACCATTTCGCAAGAGTATTTGTATCATGTTGTAGCCGTATTTCTGCTGTTTCTAAAGACTTATGAGCAGAAATTAGTAAGATATCATCTGCAAACATGAATATTTTACAATGCTTCAAATATTCAGGTAAATCATTTGTGTAAAGTAAAAATAATAGAGGCCCCAGGACTGAACCTTGAGGCACTCCCACATTCGAAATCTTCTCTTGACTGAAATCATTACTAATTTTGACAATAAATTTTCTATTTGCAAGATAACTCTCAAATAGTTTTAGTACTGGCCCATGTATACCTACATGAGACAACTTTTGTAATAGAATGTTATGATCTATAGTATCGAAAGCCTTTGAAAAATCTATAAAGAGACACAGGTTATGTACATTATTCTTCAAGTTTCCATTTATGAAATCTGAGAAATTTGATAACAATTTATTTGTACCTAGCCCTTTTATAAACCCATACTGAAACTCATTAATCACATTATGTTGCTGTAGGAAACTACTGATTCTTTTAGCCATATGTTTTTCAAAAACTTTTTCAAATATGGATAAGATGGCAATAGGTCTAAAATTTTTTAAAATTGTATAGTCTCCACCTTTATGAATAGGACGGACAATAGAAACCTTCATACCATCAGGCAAGCATTGAGTCTTTATAACTTTATTTATAAGCAATTGCAAAAGCTGAACTATATCATTGCCCAAAAACAATAAATCCTTCAATCGTATATTATCAAAACCAGGTGATTTTTTCCTATCCATGCTCAACAATTCTCTACTCACAAACTCTGCCGACACTGGCGGTAAAAAGAAACTGCAATTTAAAGAAGAATTTGGTACATCTTCTAATGGAAATTTAAACCCACAAGGATGAATAATATCTTGCACAGTAGAATAAAAACATTCTGCAAACTCATTAGCTATTTCCTGTGTTTTTTTAAGGGGCATATGTTTCATAACTATACTTTCAATAGATTTATTCCTATTAGTTCCTAATAAACTATTAACAAAACCCCATACCTTTTTTATATTTCTCCTTTGGCCATCAAACTTGTATTTGTAATAGTTTTCTTTTTCTTTCTTTATTCTTAAGTTTAACCAATTTCTATGCCTTTTATATTCAACTCTGTGAGCATTTAACTTAGTTAGCTTCCATCTTTTGAAAAGCATATCTCGCTTATCTATAAGAGTCAACAATTCTCTATTCATCCATGGTTTTCTAAATTTAAAGACATTTCTTGAATCATCATGATAAAAATTATAAACATTCGTTGTACTGTTCAGATAAATTCCATTAAATATCTTAGTAACTTCATTATATATAACTGTTGGATTATACATTGAGTAGAAAACTTGAAAATCTATATTACTTAGTTTAATTTTCACCTGACCCTCATTAATCCTAAGAGTATTAGATATGGCATTATTTTCAGAACTATATCTACTCAAAATTTGCATTGTTATTGAATAGTGATCAGATATCTGTGTTTGAATAATACCTGTCAAAATATTCTCATGTACACCATAAACATAAAAATGGTCTAGACATGCAGTGACAAAATGATCCCTGTAATAAGCTTCTCGTGTGACATTGTAAATACATTTATAAAACCCATTCTCACACAATAAATTTTCATATGCTTCAGTCTTATTATCAAAAATTAAACTTTCTGTATCAATATTTATATCACCACCATATATAACAGCATTGTTATTCCTATTCACATTTAATTGAACTTCGAATTCTGCTAGAAACTCAAGGATATTATTACTTGGTGGACGATATACAAATATAAGATTATAACATTTACCACAATTCAATTTTAACACTCCTTCTATGCATTCATACGAATATGTTGTGTAATTCAAATTTGTGAAAACCAAATTTTTATTAACATAAATCACTATACCTCCTCCTCTTTGTTGAACCCTTAATTTATAGTACATGTTATATCCCTCTAAATTGAACAGTGATATTTCATCTTCATTTATTCCCACCTCAATTAAAACTAGAATGTCAAAAACTATATTTGATAATTGAAGAAGCAATTCATCAAAATGACTTTTAATACCAGCTATATTAAAACAGAACAAAATTAACTCGCTAGATTTTTCTTCATTCTTTAAAAAATTAATTCTTGCTCTTTCCCAGTCGTTAAATGAATTAAAACTTAAATTTTGAATATCATGATCGATATCTTCCATCATCTTAAGTGAAAAGGTAGATTAATAAAAAACTCAAATAAAACAAAGTTGATTAAACAAGAAAGAAAAAATCTTCCTATTATTCTAATCAGATTAATTTCATAGGGAAAATCCCAGAGCTTTCCTTGTATATTACGCATATTTTTAGTTGCCGATTTTTTCGATATCCCTTTCATTGTCTAACTTTAATACCAATGAATCGTCTGATTTCTTTGCAAAAACTTTTCCATATTTAACCCATACATATTTCCAGCCCTGATCCTTTGCCTTTTGCTTAGCATTCCAAAGCAATGATTTATTTAATTGAGTCAAGTTCTCACAAATGAATAACCTACGCTCATTCTTATTATTAAAAAGCATATCGTTTGTAACAGTTGTTTTCTTTTTATTCATTATGCTATCTCTTACGCTTTGAGACGAACACTTCACAATGACAGCAGTCAAAGCGTCCGGCCTTCGTCTAGGTAGGCGGTGTACGATTTCAATGTCACTATTGTTTACCGGAACTTCCAAGTGCTGAACGACAAGACGCCGCACGACTGTCGATAGGCCTCCCTCCTCTCTCTCACACGCCGCCAGGTCCATCCCATGAATCTCCAAGTTACAATTCCTACTACGTTGTTCCATAGTATTGACTCTCCCGATAAGAAATTCTATTTTCTTATCTTTAGCTCTATTTTCATCGATTACAGTGTTCAGTTTGTCTTTTAATTCACGATTTTCTTTTTGAAGCTCTGAAATTAAACTTTTCAGATCTTCATAAAAATTTGACAGTCCTTGAACGTCCCTTTTTAACTCATCGACAGAAGTTTTGTTTGTATCTAGTTTGTCATTAATCACTTGCAACAATTGTTTCACCTCAGAGTCCTCCGATTCTTCCTCCGATTGTACAGCCTCCGATGTTGAAGCAGATTCTCTACAACTTAAGCACTTCCATTGACCACGCTTTGATTTAGACATGCGAATATAAGACTGTTCTGACAAGCCAGAACAAGAATAATGCAAACCTTCTGCACAAACCGAACAAGAAACAAAATTTCCATCCTTGGGAAGAGATTTATCACATCGCTTGCACTTCATCTTTCTACAGGTTGAATACAGTTTAAAAAGTGAGAGCGTTCATAGAAGATAGAAAAAACTACTTTTCACTACTTAACAATGACTCCACTGACACAAGTACCGACCGGCAACAGCCGATAAACAATTACATCAACGGAGCTCGACAAACACGTCTACTCGGCTCGAGTGCTGAGCCGCAACTGTAGTAGTAGTAGTAGTAGTAGTAGTAATAATAATAATGGTAATAATAGACCTAATAGTAATAATAATAATAATAATAATACTAGTAATAATAGTATTAATAGTAATAGAAGAATAAATAACTAACTTTTTAGGTGAATTCAGCGACTTGCAGTCAATTTTCAATATTCCAACAATAAAACATGCACTGTTCAATATTATTTCATGTCCGCATGCTGGAATACATAATAGGGGCCTGATTGTTTAAAATTCACCTAGAAAACGATAACATTTTTGCGAAGGATACAAAGGTCTGAGATCTTTTACAGAATAATACTAATAATAAAGCTTATGATAATCTTATTCAATCTCAAGTTTGTAAGTTTATAAGATTACAATCTCACTTCTCTGCTGTAAAATCATTGCCGGGATTCTCACAGCAATGAATTAAATTTAAAGGAAATTTTGTATAGAAATATCAAAAAAAGATACTTTGAGCATGAGTTACACATTTTACTTTACCTTTAGTGTGACAAAGTAAAATGAGTGCGGCAAAGTAAAAGAATGCTGAAGTCAACTGTTTCGCGTATTATGAGTGTATAAATGGATGCTTTGTTGGGTAACTGTAGGAAAGATATTCTTTACTTTCTCAGTAACTGATTTTATAATAATTGTAACTGGTTTTTGTCAAATTTTCCAGATGATGATTTCGTGGAGGGCAAAACAGCAAGTGAGCAGATGGTGTACTTGTTCATAGCAACTATTCTGGTGCGATTGAAGTATTACCACGCGTGGGTATTGGCCGACGCCATTTGCAATCTGTCAGGCATCGGCTTCAACGGCTATGACTCGCAAGGAGCTGCCAAATGGGATCTTGTCTCCAATGTGGATATATTGCAGTTTGAGGTAAATCGATTATTATTATTATTATTATTAATAAGCACCCAAAATGCTGCCTCATTAATCAAATCTGATCTTTGTTCAATATTGTTGCATTTTATTGAATCTCTGTGATATCCACTTACAGAATTATTGTTAGTTTAACCGTTAAGTGGTTACTTTGAAAATTAATTATAAAATACATTTTTCTCATGCTCTTCTATTATGGAGAAAGAAATCTGCCAAAACACGGATGAATTATCTTCTTTGTGGAATTTCTCATTTTCTCATTTCACTTCCTAGTATCAAACTAGACCATAATCACATATCACGAAAATTACAAACAAAAAACTTGATAACACCGTGTGGTATTCCTCCATTCATCTGTATTCTGGCTCTGAGCTCCTTTATTATTTATAAGAAAACCATGACTTGTTTTTTTTTTAAAGAATTTTTGATGTGTTATTGACGAAAGCTAAAAATTTGAAAACAAAACACCTTTCTCACATAAGTAAAAAGTGTGAAGGCAATTATGTATAAGCAAAAGTAAAGCATACTAAATGGACGACTCAGGAAAATGCAGTGCTGGAAGTCCGAGTGGAATTGAGAACATTATCTTTGGAAAAGTTATAAAATAAAGGAAAAATTATCTTTTGTAGTTTTCTTACTCTGTTGCAGCAAAAGGTATATTCTCATCACTGTTTTCTGGGTTAAAATAAGGTCAGGCCATTATGCTTGTGGTCAAACACCTGAAATAAAACATTATGTTCAATTTCAAATCTACTTCTATATTTGTTTTTTATTTTTATATCACTTGATTTGATAAAAAATTATTACAATTAAAAAAATCCTTTCTGTAATATTGTATAACAATGAATTCAATCTATTGTTGGCAGTTTGGAGTAACATTGAGAGACTCAATTGAACATTGGAATAAAGGAACGAATGTTTGGCTTCGAATGATAGTTTTCGAAAGGGTTTCTTCAAAGTACGCCACACTGCTGACTTATGCACTGTCAGCATTCTGGCATGGCTTTTATCCTGGATACTACCTCACATTTGCTAGTGGTGCTCTCTTCACCTACGCATCTCGAGCTGTAAGTATTATTTTCTTAAAACTGCTTGTAAAGAATTAGTTGACGTGCTGAAAACTAACCATAAAACAGCTTTTTATTAAGGAGCAAGCAGTAATCTACTTTACCGCTCGCTGGATGACGTCATAGCGCACTTTTTCGCTTCCACTGTTGCCAACCTTGCATTCTACGATTAACGTACCATACGTTCAAAATTATTATCAAATATTTTACAATTATTTATGTTTCAATAAAAAGAACTATATTTTAATTATTTTAAAATTACTTTTTTGGAATTAGATTTCTTTGTAATTATTTTACAAAAGCACTTAGCCAGATCCTACCAAGACACCAAATTATCGTACAAAACTATGTTAATTATCATAACACTGAAGCTTACCAGATGATTACTGCCAGGTAAGTTTTTCATAACCTCAATGATGACGCATTGTAATAAAATAATTTCATACAATTATTGAATGAAAATCCAAATCTGCTGTTATTGGAAAAATGCTACATTTATTTCAAGTGTAAAGCTTCTTTATCACTCTCGTAAAATTGTTCAGCTTGAGTGATAAAGTCGTTATCTACGCTCTTAATACATATTAAGTAACTATACCACTCAAATAATAATCCACACGAAATAACTAATTGGCATCAGGGATAAAAGGTAAACTTTCTGGATTTTGATCACCTTAGACATTGCAATCACAAACTACCTCACTCCTCGTTTGTGTAGTACGCTCTTTGGACTAAAACATAGCATTGAGCTATGAAGAGTCGCCTACAGTCGAATCGGCTATGGTACTATATTGTACAAAAAATTCTCTGGGTTACAAATTATATCTCACAATGGCCTTTTACGAATCCTGTGATTGGGCTGACATTGGAACGTAGAATACTTGATGATAGTCACCATTGGAAAATCAAGCACATGATGTGAAATTGTGTTATTCATGCTGCTCCAATCTGTTATACTCCATTCCACAGAATGTATTTCATTTCACTCTGGTGATTTTATCATTGGTATTGGATGCTCTATTGTTTTTTAGTCTAACGCATAACAGCTGTAGTTCTAATGTGAAGCCAATCCGCCACATATGTAGCCATCACCTGATCAACATAAGCTCCCAATCACTTAGCAGGTGGTTCGGAACCCACCTAAAACTGTAGGTCCAGCTCATCAATCACCATCACCCAACTCATTACCCACGCACAGGTCTCAGACCTATGTGGGCCTCATCATTAAAAAAAATGTAAAACGTAGTCTGATGACATAAGTGGCTAAAAACTATGAAGGTATAAGAAAGTGGTGGAAGCATAAAGTATACTGCTTAAGTTGAAAAATATAACCGGAATGAAGCAAGCAAGATGTTTTAAAGGTAACTTTTGAATGTCTTGGGCCCTACTGCATGGGATTTGATGCCATCATTGGCTAACTCCCCAAGAAATTTCAAACCAAGTAGTTGACTTTTACAAGATTTCACTTTCATGTCAGTTCAAATGATTGAGTCATGCGTATCATCTGTGGAAAACAATTTGCATATTAGAATGATTTTTGAAAATATCTATCTGATTTAGCAGCCGTATTGATCACTTTAGTACTTATTATGACATCAACTACTACGAAGTGTAGAGTGGCGGCCATCTTTGAAGATAGCCATGCTAAAGTTCATATACTGTATATATATATATATATATATATATATATATATTTACATCTTCCTGTACAAGTGGCAGCCGTCAATGGTAAATTTCCCATATGAAGTGGCAGCCCCGACTTGTGGCAGCCTTATACGGTTGCCACTTCAACTTCCCATTATAATCAACTTCCCGAAACCCAAAACCCACTAATAAATTATGTTTGATAATCTTTAAGATCCAAATAACTCACTAAAATTGATTTTATGATTTCTTGAAGTAAATAAACTCCAATAAAAATTAATGAAAATTATTTTTTTGGCTGCCATAATACTGGATTCTGTATGAAATGTATAACTTGAGGTTCAGTGTTTTAACGCCAGGTCGGCGCCACTATCACCTGTGTATATTTTGCCATGTATATAAAAAATACATCTTGCTGATTAAGTTGCAGCCGGTAAACCGGCAACCATGTTATGGGTAAATGAACTTGTATTTCCCGCTTGAGTGTCTCGGCTAAGAATAATACCAAGCCTTCTCATATTATTGCTAGTTCTACATTAGTTTCTGATTTTCAATCTTTCTTTCTCTCTATCTGTCTCACTCGCTCACTCTCTCTCTCTCTCTCTCTTTCACTCTCACTCTTTTTCTCACTCTCTCTCTCACCACCCACACTCAATCACTCTCTGGCACTAAGTCTCTCTCTGTGTAGGGTTGGGTGGCAGAGAGGGTCTGGAGCCTGAAGTCCAAATTCCGCCTCTGTCATTAGGACATTTAATCAATCGCGCTCACTCTCTCACTTTCTCTCTCTCACTCTCTCTCTCTCTCTCTCTCTCTCTCTCTCTCTCTCTATCTATCTATCTATCTCTCTTGATATCCTTGAATATCCTTCTCCGAAATTGACGTTTAAATCTTTTAACTTCGACGTTTCATGTAGATAGATAAATCACAATCATATTAGCGTTATCAAATTGCATCTCATCCTCATATCGTTGAACAATTCTTCAGTTTATTCATTTATTTAGTGAAATTCATCGAATAATCTTATAATAAAAGAGAAAGTTGGTTTGTTTGTTTGAAGTTTATAGACTCGGACAGGGGCGGATCCAGCAGCAGATTTTGGGGGGGGGGGGGTTAAAATACCTAAAATCATGAATTTGAAGTAATTTAAGGTTATTTTCAATTGAAATTATAACAAATTTAATTGTTCACCTATTATACTGTTAATACGAAATGATCCATGATGAAATGAATTCACGTCCTATACTGCCAAGCAACCCGAAACTTTAACCAATGGGTGTAAATAGAATAATAATTAATGCAGCAAAAAATTTAAGTTCAACCCATAATTATTTAATGTTTTTATCTCAAATAAAGATTAAGTGAAAATATCACCAATGATGTTGCTGGGAAGGTTAGACTCGGTATAATAATTAAAATAGTAATTTGGATTAGTAGACCTCTAACGATAAATTGAAGCAATATACATGGCTTTTTATTCCAAAACGGGGGTTCGGGGTACTCCCCGAGAAAAATGGGAAAAAATCATCTCTAAAACCACATTTCAAGTGATTCTAGTCATTAATTCTTCTAACATACACTTCAACCCACGTAATGTGGCAAAGTAAATTTTATCTAGTTCTTGTGTTATTGTTAATAGGAGATCCGGTCCTAACTTTAAACATCCATTTTTCTATATTTGATCCTGATTGGGCACAATACAGTACCGTAGGCTACTTGAAAAATTTATTTCAATAAAATTGAGGGGTACTACTTGAAAACGTTTTTAAAATAAAATTCCTACAAAACCACATTTTTAACGAGTTTTCTTTTACTCTTGCGAAAAAATGAAAAATGAAATTTAGAAGAAAAATTACAAACAGTATTCGCAATTGAAAAACTATTCAATTACCCAGAATCTCCCAACAATTTTTTGAAGATTCGATCTAGGCTCTAGGGTGATTATCTTAATAGATATAAAGCAGTGCTAGTAAAACCAGTCGGCTTTTTCTGCCATAGTAGTCCTCAGTCAGAAAAACAGAAAATAGTAATACAGAAAAAACTTTCAGAACTGGCACCATTTTTAGACCAAGTACTGTAGTACACAATATTTTTAATAGCTAATTAATTGTTGGTCAGGCATTGCTGTCTCAATTTTCTCCCTTGTCAGCAACTTTAAAACTCTCATTTTCTTCTACTTTTTATTTTATCCTTATTTTTCCTCTTTTTTGTCTTTTTTCATTTTCATCTCTCTCCTACCAATTTCTATCCTTTTACTTCTTGTCATCTCTTTTCCACTGTTTCCTATCATTTCCATTCGTTCCTCTTTTCTTCTTTTTCCCTTCTTTTTCTTCTCTCTCTTTTCCTTCCTCTTCTTTCTCTCCTTCTTTTTCTTCCTCAACTTCTGCGTTTGGGGGCGCCCTGACTTGAATGGGTTCCTCCCTAAAGGACCAGAAAGGATCCCATGTTAATCTTATGAAGACCATATTAATCATAAAGATCATATGTTACATTACGAAAAGGTATGATCATGGAGGATGAATAGAGTAGAGATATGAAAAGTAATGGTCAAGGAGGAAAAAATAATGGAGACGCCCTTCTTTATTAAACAGCGGGATCTGCCAGCAGTTCACCCGTGCTTTGCTACGTGGTTTATTAAATTATCTCAGTTGATTGAGGCTTCGATGTGGGTACTTGATGAAGCTGAAAACAACTGACTATTTTATAAATAAGTTGTAGAGCAACTTTTTTGATCATTTTGATATTTCCAATTCAGTATCTAATATCTGGAGACCGAACTCCGTTCAGAGGGTAAGTGTGTGGAATGACTGAACGTTCTTGCTTTTCCCATCTTTCAGTAACAGTACCCAGCAAGTGTATAGGTGGGAATCGTCCTTTGCAAACAGTTCCAGCCGATCTGTTTCAAATTAAGGACAGTTATATTTTTTGATTGGTAGCATTCAGTCTCTTGCTTGAACCCCGTAGCAAAGCACGGGTAACCTTCTAGTCACTTATATTTTCAACTATCGTAATCAATAATTTGAGCCGATTATATTTTTTTGTAATCTACACTAATAAAGTAAATAATCTAATCAATATTTCCATCTGAATGAAGTAAATCTTCAATATCCATACCAGCTATTAATAGCCTTCATATACACAGAAAGATTCGTACATGTTTTAAATGATTTTCAATAACAATTCTTATGGTCAGTATAATTGTAAAATTTCATCACCCACTATTGTTATTCTTGAAAACAATTCTCTGATTTATCATTCACATTCAAATCAAATCAAATACTTTATTCACTCAAATAAACACAATATTCACAAAATACAGAAAAATTATCAAGTGAATTCCTCAGCTAAACCTGCATGTTTGATGTTAAACATTGATATTAATGTTTAATTTGCACTATTCAACTTATTTCAAAAACTAAAATTTTAACTCTCTTTTGTTAACTATAATTACAACTATAACTGTCACCATCATTTCATGCCTTTGTTATTTGCGAAATATAAAAATATCACACATTGTTGTTACGTTGTTACAGGAGCATTACTATCTTTTCAGAGTGAATTATTTCTTGTATAGTCACAAGGTGACCTCGATGGTTTGAGATGAATTTTGTTGGCTAAAGAAACATGATAGTTTTTGGAAAATTCTATTCTGGTTAAATTATATTTTATTTTCGGAGGAAGACTGTAAAATAAACTGTGCTTATAAGGTTACGCCATTCCGAGTTCTGAGGGTTACTTACTCATATTCTTACTCACTTAGGGGAGGGTGAGTAAGCTCTGATCATTTTAAAAATGATTTTTTCATTTATTAGAGCACTAGAGACTGTCAAAATATAGGGGATATTTTTTCTGATGATGCTCACATGCGTTCCTGACTTGTGCTTGGGTAATGAGGTAAGGGATGATACAGACAAATGCCAGGCGGGAAGGGAATCGAACCAATCACCGCAGTAGCAGAAGCAGACTAAAGTTTTGACGCTTTAGCCCTCCAGGCTACGGACGTTGACACTAAAATTTTGACACATTCTTTCTTTTGAAGATAGAAACACCATACTGTAAAAAACAGCCTATGAAAATCTAACAGAGATCAATCAGGAATTGAAGTAATTATTGGGGATCGATAAAGTGTTTGAAATTAAGGAAAAATTGTATTTGACCTTCTCTTCAGTAACCAACCACTTTTATGGTGTGAAGATCTGAAGAAAATTTGGGAACGCCCATAGAGTTTTTTATTTGCTAGAATTGCTAGGAATAATTTTCAAGGTTTTGATTGTTAAAGTTGAAAGGATACTTTTGGGTAACAGGGTTTTATCAAAAATGCATTTCAATCACAATAGTTTTTGGATTTCATATTTGCCAAGCACCACCCATTATTTTATTCCTTTTAAATTTATTTCAACTTTCAATCCATACAGTATACTGCAGTGATATGCACAAGAAAGTACAGTAAACTAGAACTAAAACGTCGAATGCTTCAAACTGTTACTACATTCTATAATAAACTTCCTCCAACAGCTTTCAAGTATGACAGTTACTTGTAGAATATTTATTCTAACTCAAATAACTAGAATATTATCGAATTATATGGAATATGAATTGATTTGTATAAGAAGTATTCATCCAGTAAGGAGTATACTCAGTGGCAAAATATACACAAGTATATTATATAAATGTTAATTACTGAAGAACTGTACCATATAAAATATATCTGATTGGATATAGGTATGAAGAAACTTGTCAAAAATGTGATCCCAAGCTCAGAAAAGCTTAAATATCAATGAATAATCCTTTTTTATCAAAAATAATATGAAAACCCAAAACTTAGTTCAATGTCCAGGAAAGAACTACGGATAATACTTCATTTTGCTTGTAAACTAGAATCAAATTTGAAAAACACTTATAACTTTGTTAATTTTGGACAGATTGATTTAAAAATTCATGGGAATGTTAATAGTATGAAGGGAAACGTTCATGATTTTTTGTAGAATTTTCCCATGTTCTCTTCAACCCTTTTAAGCTGGAAAACCATACAAGAGTTCTTAAGCTTTGCGGGAAGTTTCAAATCTCCCGCTTCGCTGCCTGCTCGGCGCCAAGTGATAGGATTGGACAAAAATCTCCGCGGAGCAACACTATTGGATGACTCCAATTAAACCACCCAGTTCAAACATCATCACTATTATACTGAAGACAGCCTAATTGATTCCTTTTTTCTCGAAAACTGAAATATGTTGGCGATATGAACAATTTTTATTGCACAAAATAATTATCCGCTTTGGATAGGCCTACAGAATTAAATAACGATATTCAACTCTTGACTACTTTTTTATTATAACCTATTTTTCATGTTACATTACGCTATTAAATTATTTATATCTAAACTATTTTTTTACATTATTGTTTTTAACAGATAATCTTTCTGGTTATGTCATAAGTGAGTCTTGAGTTATTATTTATTGAGTTATAATTTTCTGGATGTTCATTTTTAAATATTTGTTTTGTACACTTTCGTATATGATTGAAGTTTCTATTATTCAAATCAAATAAATACATTTTTCATCTTCTTTTTTATTCTTTATAACAATGAATCATTGATCGATCTGATACAGTAGAACTCCAATTATCACTAATTGGAACCGGACCCCATTAAATAAATAAATATCTTTATTGACATAAAATAAATTTATGATGTTTTCCAAATTAGCTTATGACTTGATTTGTGTGACTTTTTACTATCATGCAAATTATAATCTATTCAGTGCTTAATTTCTAAAATTTTAGGTGTGGGAACGCTTATTTATTCTTATAAACCACCCTCTCTATTTTCTACTAAGGCCTAGTTAAACATTCCCTCACTTCCTCTCCCCACCTTGTTAACATCTCGGTGCCTACTCTAAATTTCCTATAAACCTGTTTCGATTTGCACCAACAATTTATTTTGTATGAAGCTTACATTAAGCAAAATACTTTTTTTAATTAATGGTGAAATAAAAACAAATAAAGCCTTCTTTACATTTTTATTTATATACAGTACACAGATCTCGCTTCGCCCTACGTTAGAGTACTTTATTATTATTCGCAATATTTAGTATGATTATCTGAATAAATAATTAAATGAGACACCTTTGGAATCAGATTAGCGCAAACTGAACGTTCCCTTGCGTTCCGGCACTTTTGGGAGGTAAGAAAACGCCGTTATCTTGCGTTCCCGTTTGAAATTAACCCCTGATTCTATTGTATTATCATTGGTAGCTGGATATGTTTGGGTTCCTTTGATGAGAAGGATTTCTAGGATAATATCTCTGCAAATTAATTATGTTTCTTTATGAAGAGTGTCACCAAAAAATAGTGATCCCAGTACCACCTCGGTATTCTACAAGCTAAAACCAACAAAAATAGCCTTATAGAAGTAATGCCAATTTCCCCTTTGTTTTCCCGTATTTTTTCATACCCGAATAAGCCATCAAAAAGTATTAAAAAAAATAATACTTGGAAAAACGAAATGACAGATTACAGGAAACCTGAGAGGAAATTGCAATTTTTTCTAAGGTAAGTTTTTGTTTGTATTAGCTTGTAGGATACCGTGGTGGTACTGGGATCACTATTTTTGGGACACTATATTGATGTATTGCACATATTATAAACTATATTCCTATGTACAAAAATATTTCAATAAACTAACCAATTTTTCAAAATATTTTATGCATCAAATTGACAATCTCATTTACCCATTACATTCGAATCCTATAATCACCCTAGTCTCATGAACAGGATAATTTTGTGAAAAAATAATTATGTTTATGATTGTGGAACCTTACACAATCAATAAGATTATAATGCATATCTAATCTGGGTCATTCTTGGTGAAAAATTTATACTTATCTTCATGAATTCGAAAATCCAAACTTTTGCGTTATTGCAAGTTTTGTCTGTGATATTTGATTCAACTTTCCTATCTCGAATATTAAGAGGTCGTCGTAATGTATGAAACATTATTTTAATGTGAAGTTTAGGAAGAAAATAACATCTCAAACACTTTTTTTTATATTTATCATAATTTTTTCAAAAATTGTGTTCACAATAAAACCGGTAGAACCAACCAAAGAAGAGATAGAGTATTATAATATTGTACATGGTGGAGGTAGAACCCACTGTAAAGTGCATTTCCCCCAATTGTTTCACTTGTATTGTTCCATGATAATGTGATGACAATTTGACATTCAGTATTAAATAGGCTAAAGTAGTTAATTACTTTGATCATTTTCGATAAAGTAGCAACTCAGGTTAAATTTAAGTTACACTAGTAAGGTTGTTGCAATACTTAATCATAGTTTTTCATTCAATACTATGGAAGGATGATGTTATATATGGAAGGATGAGTGCATAGAGAGGACCGGCTGCGTCCTAACTCCGCCCTCCAGGTTTAAAATGAAGACTTGAGTAAAAAATTAATAAATAAATAAGTACCACTTTTTCCTGGAAATGATCTTATCTAACAAGAAAAATAATAAAATGGATGTTGCGGTGCATGCTCAAAGTTGAAGCAAATATAACTTTTAGCTTTGAATGCTTATGATTGAAAAACAAATAACGTTATCAAGAAACTGCTCGTGCCATTAGCTTTCTTTGGTCTTGCCGCCCCCTGAAGCTTGCTGCCCCTGAACATGTGCCTAGCGTACCGCAATTTGATATCCGTCCCTCTGTGAGAGAAAGAGTAGTGAGTGAGAGGGATGGACTAACAATGGCTGAAGGAAAGACTGGGGGGAAGTCGCTGATGACGCCTGATTGAGAATGTTGTTATGATAAAATTGTTGATGATAAAATTGGCAACGTCGCTGGCTGTCATATTGCTGGAATTTGTAAAAAAATATATACACTGGCTGCCACTTTAAATGCAATTTAAAAATATACGAATGGTTGCCACAATACCTGAAAGTTGATGGCTGCCAATATGATAGTACAACCGCACAATGTTAGGCAACATTTTATTCATTGACTTGATCAGAATGAAAAACCGATTTTGGACCTAAATTTGATGTTTTAAGACACTATTCACGATAAAAACAACATATACTCCACTCCCAAGGGTGGCTGCCAAAAGTATGTTTTACCTACGGCTGCCACTTTTATAGGAAGATGTATATATATATATATATATATATATATAAATCCCGCTATACTTACGGCCTCTTTTCATAATCGAAACTTACGGCATCCCCATTAAACCATGAAGTATATTAATTTTTTATGAGAGTATACCTATATTATAGTGTATTTGCACCCTCACTTTTGGTCTTGGTTTTCTGATTAGGTAAATTTAAAAAACTGGATTTTTCTTCAGCCATAATGCTATTTGGCCTCTTTTCATTTGACTATACTTGTGAGCTTCATACACACTATATGGTTTACCGATATACTTGCAGCCTCCAGATATACTTATTAATACATTTTGTCATATCTTCGGCCTCCGGCAGTGTTGCCAAATTTACCTTCAGTCTAGAGTCTAGAGGATCACAGTTTGCCACAGCCTAGCCTTTCAAAGCTCAGCTCTGAATATTCTTCAGTGAGCGTCTTCTTCATTCTCCCTCCTTCTTTTTCTTCTTTTCCACTTCTTATATTCCTCCACCGCCTCCTCTTCTTCCTGCTCCTCCTCGTCCTCCTCCACCTCCTCCTCCTCCTCCTCATCACCCTTTTTATTCTCCTAGTCAATTTTCAAGTGTTTCATGATTCTTTTCATGAAAAAGATTTTATCGATTCTATGATTTTTGAGAGAGTAATAGCTAACTTGAAGGGAAAGTCGAAAATGCATTGCAACCCCCAAAATTTCTTGAAGGGTTGTTTCAATGAAACAGCAATTTTTACAGATTTCATATTTCCAACTTTTCTAAAAAAATTAATGTTACTGAAAGAATTCTTTTTTATGGAAAGCAACCATTACTCTATTACAAAAGATCACACCCTCTATCACTATCATTAGGGGTGAAAATATCAACCTTTGAATTGGTGGTCTGATTTGAAAGAGATTGGATTCATTTGACGCAAGGTGCTCAAATATTTTATTTCATTTAAGATAATCTCTTTTTTTCTTCTGTGATACATCTTATAGAATGTTAAGAATTATTTGAAGGGGTTGAAAAATCAACTTCTGAACTACTTATCCTATTGAGTTGGGACAAACTCTATTTCATTCAATACCTGAAAATTGAGATATTTTGATGACAAAAAATTCAATTTTAGCAAAGGGGCGTTTTTTAGTATCAAAGACGAAAAAATTATATTTTTCCAATTTTCTCATCCAATTTTGATGAAACATGTATTATTTGATGCAGAATATCCATATAGGATATTATGACCAGAAAATGTACATTTTTGATTTAGGGGTTGATGGGTAGGTTTAAATGATTTCTGTGAATGAAAGGGGGAAAATGGCGTTTGTGTTTTTCCACCTCTCTGGCGAGAGGGGTGGAAATATCAACTTTGAATGGGTAATCTAATTTAAATAAAACTGGATTAATTTGACTAAGAGTGCTGATCTATGTAATTTCATTATAGATAATTTTTATATGTGATACATATAGGATATTGGGAATTATTTAAAGGGGTTGAAATGACAAATTCTGAGCGACTGATCCTATTGAGTTGGGACAGATTCTATTCCATTCCATACCTGCCAATTAAGATATTTTGTTGAGAAAAAGTTCAATTTTTGCAAAGGGGTGGTTTTGGGTACCAAAGGCGAAAAAATTATCGACTTGAAACAATTGTCCAATTTTGATAAGACATGTGTTATTTTATGCAGAATATCGATATCGGACATTATAAACAATAAAATGTTACATTTTTGGCATAGGGGTTGTAGGGTTGGAGAAATAATTTCTGTAAACGAGAGGGGGGAAATGGGGTTTGGTGTCAAAATCATGTTATTTCTTGAGTTGCAGGATAATTATATTTTATAAGGGTGTTTAACATTGATTGTGTTTTTCCACCTCTCTGGCCTGAGGGGTGGAATTATAAACTTTGAATGGGTGGTCTGATTTCAATAAGACTGGATTAATTCGACTGAGAGTGCTAATCTATGTAATTTCATTATAGATAATTTTTATATGTTATACATATAGGATATTGGGAATTATTTAAAGGGGTTGAAATGACAAATTCTGAATGACTGATCCTATTGAGTTGGGACAGATTCTATTCCATTCAATACCTGCCAATTAAGATATTTTCCCTACAACTGCTTGTAAAGTAGATCTTTACATACTGAAAACTGATTATAAAATATCTGTTTACTGCTCAGCAAGCGGTAAAGTCAGCTGGCGAGCGTAAAATGTACTTTACTGCTCGCCAGCTGTTTTTGATGTCTTTGGTGGATCACGAAATCCGTTAAATTCTCAAAACCTCATTCTCATTAAAATGGCACACACTAACCAAATCCGCGCACGCTAAAATCTGTGATGTTACAAACTACAAGATTTATTGGAATCCAGAGCTGCAGTTGTGGGAAAAATGTTGTACGTAATTCGCGCATAAAGCTCCTTTATCGCTATTGTGAAATTACTGTGCTCTGCTACGCATCGTGCAGTAACTGTTTTCTCTCAAGCAATAAAGTTGCTCTTGATACATAAATAACAATTGTTGACAAAAAGCTCAATTTTTGCAAAGGGGTGGTTTTGGGTATCAAAGACGAAAAATTTATTGACTCAAAACAATTGTCCAATTTTGATAAGACATGTGTTATTTGATGCAGAATATCGATATTGGACATAATAAACAATAAAATGATAAATTTTTGTCATAGGGGTTGTGGGGTTGGAGAAATGGTTTCTTTAAACGAAAGGGGAAAAATTGGGTTTGATGTCAAAATCATTTTATTTCCTTGAGCTATAAAATAATTATATTTTAGAAGGGTGTTTTATATTATTTGTGTTTTTCCACCTCTCAGGCATAAGGGGTGGAAATATCAATTTTGAATGGGTGGTCTGAACGATTAATTCTGGATTCATTCGACTTGAGAGTGCTCAACTATTTAATTTCATTATAGATAATCTTTTTTTTATTCAGTACATTATAGGGTATTGGGAATTATTTAAAGGGGTTGAAAAGGCAAATTCTGAACAAATGATCCTATCGGGTTCGGACAAATTCTATTACATTCAGTACCTGCCAATGAAGATATTTTGTTGACAAAAAGTTCAATTTTTGCAAAGGGGTGGTTTCAGGTATCATATACAAAAAAATTATTGACTCAAAACCATTGTTCAATTCTTATAAAATATGTTTTTATACGGTACAGAATTTAATACATTTAGATATGAACCAGGAAATTATACATTTTTGATATGAGGGCGTGGGACTGATTTTTGTAAAGGAAAGATGGGGTTTAAAGTCTGCCATTTTTTTAATTGTAGAACAAATAATAGTTTCTTATATACTGTTCTAAATTTTTTGTATTTTTCAACCTTTTTGGCAAGAGAGGTGGTAATATCAACTTTTTAATAGGTAGTCCGATTGGAATGGGAATAGAAATGTTGAAAATAAAATAGAGGAAATCACAATCAACTTGTGACGAATGAATTAAATCCCATTCAAATAAATTGGACCACTATTAAGATCAAACTAAATAAAAGTTTATTTTTACACATACCCCAATCAACAGACCATTGAGATAAAGAATGTGGTTTTCCAAAATTGATCAATCAACATTGGTCATTGGAAAGAGTAAGTTATTGTACCAAAAAAACTATTTTTTAAAAGGTCTTTCAGAATACCCGAATTCCCTCTCCTATGGGTGCCCTCTACTACCACCATTAATCTCTCTCATAACGGCATGGTCATCTTCAAATACTTTTTCACTTTACTTACTCTCACCAGTAAGTAACGCAAGTAATGCGGAGTCCACAAGTATAGGAATCATGATCATGTACAGAGACTCCCCGTGTATATAGTATTTGAGCTCTGGAGAGGGAAATAATCATAGGAAAAATCTACAAAAATTCGTGAACATTTATGTCTATACCATTGACCTTCCCATGGAAATTCAGATTGATTGGTGCAAAACAAGAGTGATTGTGAGCATTTTTCATATTCTCTTTCAGTTCACAGCGAAAATCAATCTATACCTTACTTTTATACCTCGATTATGATTATTTTTTTAGGATTTTGGTTCAAATCCATCAAATTAATTTTAAACATGGTAATTTGATTATATTTCATTGTTTTATTGTGTATAACCATGTTTAATAGCCATCTTTTCATACTTATTGTGATTTGAAAGCTGTAATATCGTTGTATCTTGCTGTAATCAACTTTATATTTATACTTCATGTATATAATATACACTTACTCTGTATATCACATAGAAGAACTAGTGAATGAAGGTACCAATTTCAATTATTATTGACGTATTTCAAGCTAGGTATTAATCTTAATCCTTGAAAATCACAATTCATTTATAAGACAATGTTTTAATGCAAAGTACAAGATGGCAGTTAAAAGAAATTAAGGGATTAACAAGTTCAAATGACATGCATGCTACAAGCTAGCATAAAGACTATGAAATGGGTTATCAATGGAATACACAGAATAATAATTTACTTTTTGAACAGAAGCTGTGCATAATAATAATAATAATAGTAATCTCCGATCTCATAATTGAATGTTTTTGAATTTTCGCGGCACAGATCGCGTTACCAATGGCTGCCCCCATTGAAATAACTGACATCACGTTAAATTCTCGTTTCAACCTCATAGTCCATAGGGCATTTAAAGGACTATTAAAACTTACTAAAGCTAGAGAGAAAATTAATTTATTAATAATTTGAATATTATCATTCACCTCCCAAGCTTTTTGAAGGGGGGAGGAGAGTTGAAAAGTCAAATTTTGAACTGCTGATCCAATTGCAATGGGACAAGTTCTATTCAATCCAGAACACGAAAACTTAGAAGTACTGACTTGAAAGCTACTACATTTTGCAAAGGGGGGTTTGGAGTACCGAAAACGAGAATATGTTTTACACAAAAACGATTTTTATGAGACTGGGGTCATAGGATACAGAGTATTGAGATCCGAAAATATGAACTAGAAAATGATGAATCTCTATCATAAGGTGGCCTAAAAATTTTTTTTTAGAGAATAGATTTATAGATTATGGCTTCAAAAATATTCTTGTACGATAGAGCAATTAAATTTCAAAAGAAAATTTTATACTTGAATATTATCACTCGCCTAGAGAGAAAATTAATTTATTGATTTCGAATCCCTCAAGTGCTATTATAATAAATTCATAGTCTACTGAAAACTTCCACAATGGCGAATATTGACAACATCATTGAATAGCTTTGTAAATCGATGAATGCTATACTTTATGAGAATATCAGTAACCACCGGGAATCGAATCACGGACCTCCTAATTTCCGGTCGGGCGCCTTAACCACTTTACTATAGTGACCTTTCTGCACAGTAGCATTCATTTTAAACTTGGCCATATCGGCTCGTATCTCACAAGCTACTTTGGAGTAACAAAAAAAAAAAAAATTATTAATAATTATTTATATTAAAATTAATTATTATTGATGGAGATGCTTGCCTAGAGCAGCATATAACAGTGCAGATTCCAACTGGACGAGCAACGAGAGAGATAGACTAACACTTTCGCTATTACTAGATTGTGTTTACGATCGTGTATACTCAACTGAAACTCATCTAAGCAATTAGTTTCTGTCTAGCTTTAGCAAGTCGAAACAAGCCTAAATAATGATGAAAAATAGAAAGAAAATTCCGTTTTGAGTATAGAGGGTTGAAAATAATTATTAGTATTCCTGAATTTCTGTTTCTTTTTATGATATTTCAAGGTTGGAAGTGAGTGAGAGTTGACTTGAGAAAAATACACGAAATGCATTACAGGCCCTAGAATTGATGAGGTAATGTTTACATCTGAGCAGGCTATCAATTTTCTAAAATTTTCATATAATATAAGCTTTTTTTAATTTCTGTTTCAAGTCAAATAAAATTGTCTTTTAGTTGTGTGATTTCAATACCAGTTTTCAAGTTTTTTTGTGTAATTGCATCACGTTTCATGAGCTTCACAAATACTGTATCCTATTTAAAATTATTATAAATAAATTAAATCTACGTAATAGTGTTCGTTTACTTTACAGTCTACAATAAACACCTATGAACAGCAACTCAATAATAGCAGTATTATTTGATACTTATAGAATTTAAGACGCGACCGGAGGAGCTTTTATTGAAATAAACTCATTTGAAGAACATTTTTTATGTTTCTTTGCCAGTGTTTACTGTATTGTGAGATTTGTAGATATCCCGTAAGAAAAATCCCTCATTCACTTTTTTGGCTGATTGAAAGGTTGATGGTTCGTGACCTATAGTGTGTGTTTAACCATGGCTGTTATTATTGGAAAAGCGATTGGATAAGGCTTGCTTCATACTAATGTATGGTTCCATTTGGTTCGTTTTTGGCTGTACCTATCGAAGCAAGAGTGAGTGGCGGAAGCATAAATTTAGAAAATGAAGCCAATTATAAATTGTACATGCACCCACTGCACATACTCCATTCACTCACTTATACCTCAATGACTGGAACAAAAAACGTAATGTATATGGGTGAAAGAAGTCCAATATGTAACAGATCTTTGCACGGTCAATAATATTGTAAAATTATCTAGATTCTAGATAGTAGATCCCAATCTATGATTTTAGACTGGAAGCATCCTCTTGATTACTCTACGAGAGCACTCAATTGCATTGGTGGATCAAGGTAAGGCTAATTGGGTCTCAAGAATTCCCCTCCCCTTGAGATATGCCGACAATTCTTCATGTCTGAACTAGAGGGTCCGACAATATAAATGACAGAATCGTTAGACGACAGAATCTCGACGTTTTTCATTGAGGAAAAATTCACAATAATTTAGTAGCCCACTTACATCAATGGTTAGTATGGAAAGATACGCTTAGATTGGTTACAATTTTGGAAAAACTAAAACAACGTCGAAAATGTTACTAGTTTTTCCAACATGTTGGCTCTTGGATTGTACGGAAATCTTAGTATGGTTTTTAGCATGGCATTCTAGTTATATCTATCTAAATCTTACGTCCTCCCCCCCACAAGAAGCTACGGGTTAGGTCATATTTTTTCAAAGTTTCTTGGATTGGAAAACTAATAAGGTTAAAAATGTTATCTATTGCCGCGGGAAAACGTTTTTTCATAAAAATTCATGTAGTTTATGTACACTCAAAGTTGAAATTTTTGGGGCAACAAATCTCACCAATGACTAGATATGAACTTTTAACTTTTTCACTATAGACTTATATAGTTCAGTAAACGAATACTATAAGTTTTTTTTAAATTATTTATGATACGTGATGCTTTCATAAAAAAATACCCAATTTCCGTTATTAAAATCATAATAGTAGAAGACAATTATTCTTTCATTGACTTGAAACATTTAAAAAATTGTATATTCAAAAATTTCAGAAAATTCGATAAAAGCTATTCGTCTACTTTATCAATAAATTATTGGGGCTTCAATCCATTATGCGTATTTTCCTCAAGTCAACTCTCCCTCAAAACTATAAATCTCTTTTTGTTAATTTAGGAAAGTACTTACACCTATTTATACTCAAAAGAGGAGCTTCCTTTCCATTTTTGCTTATTTTCAAAGTTCGTTAAGATTTGCTTGAGCTAGAGAAAATCTGATTGCTTAGATCAGTTTAAGTTGTCAGTTGAGTTGATACACGACGATAGTAAAAACAATCTAGTAATAGCGAAAGTGTTGCTCTATCTCTCCCATCGCTCGTCCAGTTGGAATCTGCAACGGTATACGCTGCTCTAAGCAAGCTCTCTAACAATAATTAATTTTCTCTCTAGCCTTAGTTTAAACGGGCCTTCAGATTCTCTATAGTCTATGAGGCTAAAACAGGAGTTCAACTTGGTGGCGAATTCACTTGTAGAAGAAGCCAGGCCATGTGACCTGTGGCGCGAAAATTCAAAAACATTCAATTATGAAATCGGAGATTACTATTATTATTATTATTATTATTATTATTATTATGCACAGCTTCTGTTCAAAAAGTAAATTATTATTCTGTGTATTCCATTGATAACCCATTTCATAGTCTTTATGCTAGCTTGTAGCATGCATGTCATTTGAACTTGTTAATCCCTTAATTTCTTTTAACTGCCATCTTGTACTTTGTATTAAAACATTGTCTTATAAATGAATTGTGATTTTCAAGGATTAAGATTAATACCTGGCTTGAAATACGTCAATAATAATTGAAATTGGTACCTTCATTCACTAGTTCTTCTATGTGATATACAGAGTAAGTGTATATTATATACATGAAGTATAAATATAAAGTTGTTTACAGCAAGATACAACGATATTACAGCTTTCAAATCACAATAAGTATGAAAAGATGGCTATTAAACATGGTTATACACAATAAAACAATGAAATATAATCAAATTACCATGTTTAAAATTAATTTGGTAGATTTGAACCAAAATCCTAAAAAAAAAATCATAATCGAGGTATAAAAGTAAGGTATAGATTGATTTTCGCTGTGAACTGAAAGAGAATATGAAAAATGCTCACAATCACTCTTGTTTTGAACCAATCAATCTGAATTTTCATGGGAAGGTCAATGGTATAGACATAAATGTTCACGAATTTTTGTAGATTTTTCCTATGATTATTTCCCTCTCTAGAGCTCAAATACTATATACACGGGGAGTCTCTGTACATGATCATGATTCCTATACTTGTGGACTCCGTCTTACTTTTATCACTTGCCGGTGAGGGGAAGTGGAAATACTTATTTATGAAAGTAAATACTCATTTCAAGAACTTTCTGCTAGATATTTAAAGGGAGTTGAGGGCGTCCATGTGAGAGGGAGTTTGGGTATTCTAAGACATTTTAAAAATTATTTATCTAAGCTCAATATAGTATTGTTTCCTAAAAGGATCTGTTTCAACACTAATCAAAATCAGTCATTTTTTTGAGAATTCTTTTTCGGTTCTGGTACCCAATCCCTTTTTCAAAATTTAGTAACTTTCAAGTCAATACTTCTTAATTTTTGTGTTTTTGATTGAATAGAACTTGCCTCATTGCAATCGGACCAGCAGTTCAAAAGTTGATTTTATTCAACCCCCCTCCTTAGCTAGAAAGGCGAGTGAAAAATATCTACTCCTCACCCCCTATGTGACAGGTTCATCATTGGACAATGTTTTTGTGTAAAATATTTTTCTCGTTTTTGGTACCCCAAACCCCCCTTTACAAAATTTAGTAACTTTCAAGTCAGTACTTCTTAATTTTTGTGTTCTGGATTGATTAAAAAAAATAAAAAATAAAACTTGTTTCATTTTGATCCGATCAGCATTTCAAAATTTGGTTTTTCTAACCCCTTCCCCTTCACATAGGAAGGCGAGTGATAATATACAAGTATAAAATTTTCTTCAATTCAAGTGCTCTATTATACAAAATTAATTGCATGATTTTTTGACACCATAGTGTTGACAATCAATTCTCTTAAAAAAAACAACAGTTTTTTGCCTACCTCTCCCCCCCATCGAAGGATTCATCATTATCTAGTTCATATTTTCAGACCTCAATTCTCTGCATTCTATGACACCAGTCTCATCAAAATCGGACAATATTTTTGTGTCAAAGATTTTTCTCATTTCCGGTACCCCAAACCCCCCCTTTGCAAAATTCAGTCATTTTAAAGTCAGTAAATCATAATTTTTGTGTTCAGGACTGAATAGAACGTGTCCCATTCAATCAGATCAGCAGTTTAAAAGTTTATGTTTATTTTTACCCCCCCCCCCCACCCTAATTAATCGTGAGGCGAGTTATAATATTCAAGTATAAAAATTTCTTCTGATATTCAATTGCTCTATTATTCAAGAATAATTGCATGATTTATTATTTATTATTTTGCCCCCTTTGCATGATTTATTATTTTGCCCCACTTTGAGAAAGATTCATCTTTTTCTAGTTAATATTTTATGATCTCAATAATATTATTCTGCATCATATGACACCAGTATCAAGTATCATCATAAACAGATAGCATCTCTAGTCAGAACATCTTGGTTTTTGTTTTTAAAATTGAATAGAACTAGGTTATCCCGGGTCGCACGAATGTGCGACTTCATTAAACTTTGTAAAATACATTCCAAATGTAAATTTTCTACATACTGAACGACAGCATTGCCTATGATGATAAGTTTGGACTTAGTTCTACTTATTCTTTTTTCCCCTCTTCTTTTTCTTCTTCTTTTTTTCCTTTTTCTTCTTCCTCTTCTTTTTCTCCCTCTTCTTCTTTTTATTCTTCTTCTTATTTTTCTTATTCTTTTTCATCTTCTTCCTCTTCATTTTCTTCTTCTTCTTTTTCCTCTTCTTCATCTTTTTCTTCTTCTTCTTCTTCTCCCTCTTTTTCTTCTCCTTTTTCTTCTTCTTCTACTTCTTTTTCTTCTTCTTCCTCTTCTTTTTCTTTTTTTTTTCTTCTACTTCTTTTTCTCCTTCTTTTTCTTCTTCTTTTTCTCCTTCTTCTTTTTACTCTTCTTATTATTCTTATTCTTTTTCTTCCTCTTCTTTTTCTCCCTCTTCTTCTTTTTCTTCTTCTTCCACTTCTTCTTCCTCTTCTTCATCTTTTTCTTCTTCATCTTCTTCATCTTTTTCTTCTTCTTCCTCTTTTTATTCTTTTTCTCCTTTTTCTTTTTCTTCTTCCTCTTCTTCTTTTACTTCTTCTTCTTCTTCTTCCTCTACTTCTTCTTCTTTTTCTTCTCCTTCTTCTTTTTCTCCTTCTACTTCTTCTCCGACTTCTTCTTTTTCTCCTTTTTCTTCTTCATCTTCTTTTTCTACTTCTTAATCTTCTATTTCTTCTTCTTCCACTTCTTCTTCTTTTTCTTCTTCTTTTTCTTCTGCTTCTTCCACTTCTTCTCCATCTTCTTTTTCCTCTTCTTCTTTTTCTTCTACTTCTTTTTCTCCTTCTTTTTCTTCTTCCACTTCTTCTTCCTCTTCTTCATCCTTTTCTTCTTCTTCCTCTTTTTATTCTCTTTCTCCTTTTTCTTTTTCTTCTTCCTCTTCTTCTTTTACTTCTTCTTCTTCTTCCTCTTCCTCTACTTCTTCTTCTTCTTTTTCTTCTCCTTCTTCTTTTTCTCCTTCTTCTTCTTCTTCTCCGACTTCTTCTTTTTCTCCTCTTTCTTCTTCTCCTTCGTCTTCTTCATCTTCCTCCTCTTTCTTCTTCCCCTTCTTCTTCTTTTCTCTCTCTTTCCTCTCTCTCTCTTCCTCTTTATCCTATCCTCCCACCCTCTCTCTCTGAATGAGCAATGAAAAATAAACGTTTTGTTTCAAAACAGCTGATCATCAAATCATAAGTTGAAATGTGCAAATCTTCAGCTCACCGATCAAAGCAATGGAAAAAATTGAAACTTTGATCGTTCATTGCTGA
The DNA here is from genome assembly GCA_948455865.1 of Conomelus anceps. Lineage (NCBI taxonomy): Eukaryota > Metazoa > Arthropoda > Insecta > Hemiptera > Delphacidae > Conomelus > Conomelus anceps. Next base: position 9,016,471 of record OX418217.1, on the reverse strand, counting down.
TGTCCACTCTGATGATTTTATTCAAAATGTAAGACCTTATCAAACATCTACTCGATGAGATCTTTCAAATGAGACGTGAACGAACAAAATCGGTCGAGAAACCACGGAGGAGTTGTCATCACAAAAAAACATGTTCGCCTATTTTATATAAAGAAGATTCGTCCCATTGTAATGGGTGGGATAAAACGGTCAAAAGTTGGCTTTTCAACAGGAAGCGTTTGTGGACAAAGCAGATTGAAGATAATGTATGGAGTGAGTGAGCGTGCGTGCGTGCTTGGATGACTGTAGGAGTGTGTTAGGCTACGCGATGTTGCCAGTTTAATGGAGGCTGTAAATATATGAGTTTGAAAATTCAGATATACACGTATATACCAGTGGCGCTACTGGCCAATTCCACTGGTGGCAAAACCGTGAACTAGCAATGTATATTTTCAGACGTATTGATGACTTGTGGCCTCTGACACTTTTTTTAAAAAAATCAATTATTCAAATTGGGTTGCAATTTGAGAAATCAAACAAAGCAGGTTCAATTGTAAACATTCTACTGATCATTTACTGAAAATTACAAGCCGTAAAAATTTTTATTTAAAAACAGCTGAAAGATTTATTAAGGATGTACTTACGGCCTCCGTATACGGAGGCTGTAAGTTGGGTGGAGTCCGTAAGTATAGAAAACATGTACATGTACGGAGGCTGTAAGTATAGTGGGATTTATATATATATATATATATATATATAATTTCAACAACATTGATGTATATATTTTATAGTTGAGTATAGCCGCTGGATAGCCGCTCAAGATGGCATTGACTATACTTTTCTGACTCCAAACTCCCTCCAATTCCTTATACCTCCATGACTGTTTTGATAGAGTCAGATGATCACAGGAATGTATTGAAGAAGACATTACAATATATTGATCATTGGTTGAGTTCATGGGAGCCTTACAGTTTACCAGTAAATGTTACTGGTGGAGTCTGATCAGTCTACTTAAATTGTTGGCCGTCCATGAATTTACCGGTGAGTGTAACTGGTGGCGTTTGATTGGTATTTTCACATTTTTGACCTTTTATGAATTTTAACAGACCGATCATTTGTCAATGGTATTATTTACCAGTAAACAGTAAGGCTCACTTGAACTTAACTTTTTTAAAACAAAGATGCATGATTGGCTGATAAAAACCCCATTTTACAAGCTGAGTGAGTTTTACGAAAGTAGTGTCAATATTTTGTGACTTATTGTATCAGAACTCATTAGATAGTATGTCTTTATAAGCTCTGTCAATTAATATTAGTATTTCACAAGTTAGTTCGAAGTTACTGACAATTGAACAAACTGACAAATTTACTTAAACAGAATTTATTAATTTCGAATTCCTCTAATTTGCTATTAGTTTATACTGAAGACTTCCGCAATGGCGGATATTGACAGCAGTATTTAATACAGCTATTAAATACTGCTGTCAATATCCGCCATTGCGGAAGTCTTCAGTATAAACTAATAGCAAATTAGAGGAATTCGAAATTAATAAATTCTGTTTAATATTAGTATTGTTAAGCAATAGCCTACTATTTGTGATTAGTGTTTAATGTTTATTTATTTATAATACATACTTAAAAATTACAAACAATAGAGGCTTGCAAATGCCAAAACAAACCTCATTGAATACATTAGATTGACTAAAAACAAACAAGGAAATCACAAAACAAAAATTTTAACGCTAAGCTAACAAAGAAATAAGTCAAAATACGTACAATAAGAGAACGGCATGAAATAAAAGCATAAATAAAAATAATCCTAAATATTAATTAACTTTAAACAATGAAATACAAAATAGTTAGAAAATCACATGAAAACAGTATAAAGAAAAATAACCCTAAACATTTGTTAACTCTAAGCAAAGAAATAATAGAATAGCTAGAAACAAAATAGAAGGAAAGAAGAGAAAAGTAGAGGTACTGTTGACTGGTATCCTGTAGAGTTTTAATTTGCTAGCATTGTTGTGTAGTTTTTTTTTTTTAAATATTTTGATGTCTATAATATTTATACTATTCTAATATTTTGGTTGTTATAAAACCACATTTTTAATTCGTGAGTTTGTGTTGTATAGGTGCGCCGGTGTGTGCGCCACTACTTCCAGGAGCCTCCAGTGGCGAAAGCATTCTACGATTTTGTGACAATGGTGGTGACTCGCGTCGTCATGACTTACATCACGTTCAGCTTCGTGCTGCTGGAGTTCTGGCCCAGTTTGCGTCTCTACATGAGCACCTACTGCTGGCTGCATCTGATCGCGCTCACAACCACACTAGTCTTGCCTCTCATCACCTCGCACCACTCTTCCACGCGCAAGAACAGGCCGCTCAAGAATCCCTTCTCGCAGTTGTCCTCCAATGGAGTCACTAGTGGCATCAACGGCTAAGGCTCCCATCATACTAGGCGACACTAGATCAACAATGTGTTTCATTCTGACTTGATTTGTACAATAAAATTATTATTACTGTAACACATCAATGACTACAAGGGTTTTATGTAAATGAGGTTTAATAAATTATTGAAATCTAAAGCTCATATTTATGAACGTTCTTCCAGTGTCTCTTGACTCGAGGGACTCTTGAAATACCTATATCAATATGTTACATTTCAAGAGCCCTTGAAGAGAAACTGAAGGAACGTTCATAAATACAGTATGATAAATTTAGCTCATACTGTTTTTTAAGAGCGATGGGCTCTCACTCTCACTCTCTCTCTCTCTCTCAAGATGAAGGTTGTTAAACTTATTAAAAAGAAGGTTGTTCCCTTTTTGTGAACTAGAAAAATGGTGGGGATATAACGTATTTCAGTTAAATAGCATTGAATAACCCACATCATTGACAGCTGATCAAGATATAGATTCAAATCTAGAAAAATGGTGTGGATATGACGTATTTCAGTTGAATAGCATTGAATAACCCACATCATTGACAGCTGATCAAGATATAGATTCAAATTTGTTATAAAAAACTTCATTTTTGAGCCGATTAAGCGTACCAATAGAGCTGAAATTTGCAATTTAATGGTAATTATGAACAAAGTGAATCATGACTTTTCTAGTTTGCTAATTTGAGCGAGTTATGGAACAACCTTGCTTTTCTTAACCTTGACTCCCACACTCCTCCTAAAAATGACCGTACAGTCGTCCTCTCAGTCTGCGAGCCTTCCAACTCTGACCGTGAAAAGTGATCATTGACGATCCAATTTAATCAGAACCTGACTGTACTGTTGGTTGAAGCCAGCGTTCTTAGCAACATGAACGAACTGTACAATACTTGATTTATGTAAACTTGCAATGCAAATAATGCGTACATGTTATAGTGCATATAAAAAATCATTTTCAGTACAGCACAAGATTCATAGAATAATAATTAAATAAATTACCTACATAAATAATATCTACATAAATTTTAGGTAAAAAATGAATTGTTATTGTAGTCTAACAACATGGTTTAATTCTTGTGTAGATTCACTGTGTTTTTGAGAGATTGCAAAATAAGTATGATTTGCAATATAAATATCCAAGAATATCTGTGCAATAAACACTGAAATTTGAGTCTTAGTTGTAGATTATTGTGGTCAGGCAAGGTTTTGAAAATTTATTGTTAGTAATAGGCCCTGAAATAAACATAGGTTTATTTTGATAGATGTTGAATATGTTGATATCATATTTAGAAATGTTCTTCATCATTATTATTGAAGTCGTACAGGATGATATTATACAATACTTTATTCGTGTAAGGTTACAATGTTTATGAATGATCACAATACAATTATGGTTAGCAATATAAATATCCATGATTTTTTTTTAAATTAGTATGTGTAAGTTATAAATAACTATCATTTAAGTCAGAATAAATTTGTACACAATGCTACATAAATTCATGAAATATACTACGGATATTGATTCTGAAATAGGTCTGAAAAAGTATATTCTGATTCTGAAGTATAAAAACATGGATATTACTGATTAAATCCACAAAAAGGCAAAATTATGCAACGTGCACTTCCCTCACACTTGGACTATTAGACATGTTTCATGATTGAGTAGTATGAGTTGACTTATGAATGAAATACATTGTTGGTCTATGACTAAAGGTCGTCTGTGTAGTCAGACTCATACACATCTTCGCACAATTTTCACGCCATCGTTTGTGCTGTCTTTATTACTTTTTTAAGTTGTAAATTGTTATTGTTGAATTGATTGTTTCAAATTTTATGTTTTATACGTGTTTATTGTATGTATTGCGCATATTCTGAAACGCTTAACTTCTCTTTATCATCGATCATTCCATTGAATTACACTTTTGTAATAGTATTACATTCTCCACTATAATTAATTTGTTTGAGAGTACAAATTGAAAGGTTTATTTTGATAGATGTTCTTGAATGTGTTGATATCATATTTAGAGATGCTCTTGATCGATTTAATGATTAATCAAAAGATTGATTTTGATGAACATTCTTGATTGAGTTCAAATTCAAAGTGTTCAATGGTTGATTTGGTTATACTTATCCACAATAATTTATTTATGAACAATAATAATTTATATCTGGATTAAAAAATATATCCACAATATTTTTTTCTCAAAAATTATAAAAAGTCAATAGAATACTTTTTTATGTGATACTCGCTCTGCATATTAAACGTATGTCAGGTTCGTTTTAAAGCAACCTCCTTTTATTAGAAAAACTAAAATTAGTTTTTCTAATATTTAAAAAATCCCTAAATAATATTATACTATGTATTTTCTGACTCATTTTGTACTGATGAAGTGAAATTTATTTGCTCCCATATTGGTGATATGTATTATTTCTTAAGTGTCTAATTCTTTTTTATATGTATATAATAATTGGTGCAATAACTTAGATAATTTGAACATAGGAACAGTTCTTTTATCTATTTCAAGGAAAGAAAAATAAATAGCATTGATAATGTTGTAGATTCAATTAAATCTGAAAGCATGAAGCATGGTTTCTTCAAAAGTGTTCCATTGGGTTTTGGATGATATTTGGAATAATGGAATAGTTATTTGAACTTAGCTTGGTGTGACATGTTTTCTTATGATGGCAATAAAAAACATGTTCTCATCTATTGGTTGATTAGTAAAAATTATTAATTGTTCAGTATCTACTTTCTCCAAGAAAGTAATGCAATTTTGAAAATATTTTGCTTTTGAAAGTATAATTTTGAAAAATCCAAATCACCTCAAATATGAGCGTAGCTTGTGCGTGCATTGCAATTCATGACAATCGCAATTCATGACAATATCACATTTATAGATTTCATGTCTAAATTTTTCTCTTCAGAAACAATTTTTAATGTCTATGCTTCGAATAATATTTAATTGTATTCTTTGAGAGCTTCTTCAGATAATAGGCTATAATTTAGTATATGCAACTATCAATAGCTGTTCTATTTCAATTCTCATAGATAGTGTTGAAGGATCATTGTTGCCCAATGCTTTAAATAGTAACCTTGGGAAGCATCGAAGCATAGGAAAATTTATTGAATGATGAAACTTCTTGACTGGTGGGAAGTAGAAATATTCACTTTTATTTTTTTCTCATCCTTCAAGCTATTTCATCGAACAAATACCACTTTCAGGTAATCTTCAATGCTGATGATCATCTGTCTTTTCATCCTTGTGGTACCTTATTGAATTATGCTACCGCACCCTCACATCATTAATTCTCTAACGTGTCCTTGACACAATCATTGATCAGGTTAATTGTTTAAAATGTCATTTCAATCTGCAATAATAATTCCAGGAATAGAATACGTTTCAATTTTATCAATCAAATAACATTTATAATCATATACGGTTAAAACGCACCAAATTGTCAAATTATTGATTTTACAATCATCTTTTGATTTGTTAAGCTATTCCTACGTTTCCAATGAGCTCTCAATTCAAAAAACAATGTAATTTCTCCACAAATCTCCTTGGTTAAACAGTTGGATCTTAGTTAACTTGTTAGGTAGCCCCCATAATATTGAAATTGTTACCTATTACTAATTATTATAAATTCGGGACATATTTTATCTAATAATGTTAAAAGTAATAGTCATTTATTTAGTGTAAATATTATGTTTAATATAATACAAATCATCAGTATTGGCATATTTTTAAGTTAGAGTGCTAGCTATTATCAGATATTCAAGCAATTGTGTGATAAAATTTGATGAATACTGTGTTTTTTTGTGTATGTCAAATTTTCTACTTAGTGTTTTCCTTTTGTATCTTCCTACAGCTTTTTATATGAGGACGAACCACTTGAATTTACGCTTCCATCAAAGAAGTCATTTGGAAAGTTAGAACATTTAAAAACAGCACTGAAAATACTTCATGTGGCTCAAATTGAATTCTTAATATAGACAGAATTATTAATTTCGAATTTCTTTAATTCTGTTTATGTATATTTGTCAGTTTATTCAATTGTCAGTCACTTCAAAGTAACTCTTAATATAAAATAGAAGTCACTTATCTGAAAAATTTTTGTATCACTTTCCTGTATGATTCTGATTCAGTGAGCCACTTTTTATATGCCACATCCAAGGTTAAAACCTTTGTTTCTAGTATCCTTGCCAAGTCTATGCTGATACCAGTTTCATGAAAGCTGACTCCAGCTTTCATTTTTATACAAATTTGTTGCTTTTACCGTTCACTAGATCCATCGGTTACTGCAGGTTGCTTCCACAAATATTCTTTATTAAGTAATAATTAGTTTAATAATTATGAAAGTGATAGCCCAGTACCGTAGCACGTGTCTGTTCAATCAGAGATAAGCTACGAAACTCCTGGGCGCTCTTTGTAAGGGTGACCGATTGGATTGGCCAGCAAAAGAGACTGTTCTCTGCTGTAAAATCACTTCTCGGTGTTTTGGAACCCACCTAAAACTGTAGGTCCAACTCATCAGCCATCACCATCATCCAATTCATTACCCACGCACATGTCTCAGACCTATGTGGGCTTCAACCTTCGAAAAAAAGTTATTCCTTTTCTGGTTGTAATAAATTTGTAACCAAGCGTTTGTGATCCATGAATTAATTTACAATTTTTCATTTGAATAATAAAGTTCTCATTTAGAGTTTTATATCATTTGTAAATAGATAGAGCTTCTACTACTGTAGTTTATAATAATTCGGAATTTATTTAGGATATTCAAGATTTCGAGTACAGTGTATTGTTAAATAGTATCTGGGGGAAATGTATTACTATTAATAAATAATAATAATAATTGGCAATTGATAAATAATTGAAATAATTTAATATTCTGACTTATCTATTCTGACGGACAATCTATTAGAGAGCTAGAGCGATACTAATTGCATAGAGCAGTGTCAACCAAGTCCAGTTGGAGGCACTTATAGCTATAGAGCATTCTCGTAGAGCAATCTAGATTATCTCTAGCGAGAGTTTAAATTGCTTTATAGGAGAGCTCTATGTTGCTCTAGTGTCTCTAGTCAAACAGGCCTTGAGTTATGTCTTCATCTATACATCTTCCAATCACACACTTCCTAAAATAGTATTGTTTGTTTTTTATTTACTTTATTATGTTTAATCAGTATATTTATTCAAAAGAATTGTATCACATTGAAAAGTAGGCTTATGCCTATAATTCAGTCTATGATATTCAAATAATAACCCAGTTACAGTATTTATGCCACAATCTTAATTGAATTCAAGGGAAGTGATAGCCGCGAGCCGTAGCAGGTTCTGTTCAATCAGAGAAATAAGCTGCGTTCTCGTAGGTCCTGTTTGTAACGGTAACCGATTAGATCGGCCAGCAAAAAAGACACTGTTCTCTGCTGTAAAATCACTTCCCGGTGGTTCGGAACCCACCTAAAACTGTAGGTCCAACTCATCAATCACCATCATCCAACTCATTACCCACGCACAGGTCTCAAACCTATGTGGGCTCCATCCAAGTTATAATGAAAAAAACTTGAAACAGGGAGATTTTTATCAAACCTTAGAAAAATCGACATCTTCAAAAAAAAGAAATAGCCAAGTGTGCAAGTAAAAAGAGTGAAGAGTTCTGCTGAATTTAACAGATAGCTGTTGGCGGAAGTAAGAAGATGAAGTTGATGAATGTTAGCGGAAATAAAAAGATGAAGTTGATGAAAAAATTATAATTCAGTGGAAAATTATATCTGAAGTAAGAATTGTGATGCAAAGTAGTCAACAAAATTAATATAATAAATTAATATAAATAATAATAATAATAATATCGTGTGACCTGGCTGGCTCAGGTCTGGTGTCAGAGTTATCAGGTCTCACCTGAATAAATTCAGGGCCTCTGACGTGACTTAACGACTGTTTTTAGGCAGCCGGGACCGACAGATTAATGTGTCCTCCGAAACACGGGACCTTAGGGTTAGAAAACCCAAACCTTTGCCGGGTAACCCACTCGGCTACAGCCACTATAAATAAATTCTCTATGAAGAGACCATTCACTACAAGTATCATATTAAATGTTTTTTTCCTACAACTGCTCGTAAAGTAGTTCTTTACGTACTGAAAACTAATTGTAAAATACCTCTTTACTGCTCCGCAAGCGGTAAAGTACTTTACGCTCACCAGCTGTTTTCTTTACGCTTCTGTTTTGATTTTGATGTCATCTCATTGGTGGATCATGGAATCCGTGAAATTCACATAACCTCAAAAAAGTCGAACGCTAACCAAATCCGCGCACGTTCTGTGATGTTACAAACTACAAACTTTTATTGTGTTGAAATCCAGAACTGCAGTTGTAGGAAAAATATTGTATGTATTTCGCGCGTGAAGCTTCTTTATCGCTCTCGCAAAATTACTGCGCTCCGCTGTGCGTCGCGCAGTAAATGTTTTGGCTCGAGCGATAAAGTCGCGCTTCACGCTCTTAATACATAAATAACTATTTCCATTGGATTACAGAACTCTTCCTATGCTGCCATTACTTTTTATTATATTTCATGTGCTTCTTGTTTCACAATACTATTCAAATAGTGGAACAACTGATTATTTTTCCTTGAAAAAAATATGATTTTCTCCTAAATGACAGTGTTGTATATTTATTTGCTAATTCCATTACTTCATGGTATTCCTACATACTGTAGTTGTGAATTTTATAAGTGCAGTATTTTTTGTAATTTTATAAGTATTTCATCTATCTACATACTGTGATGTGGTACCTTGTAAATTATGTTGTAAGGTTTTTTTTTTAATATATGAAATTTACTTTTCAATATTATAATCAAGAGTGATTTTGGTGGAATGATCAACTCATTACATTCATAAGATGCGTAGAATATATTTTTTAATTTGTCAATGTTTGAAAAATTTTGTTAAATTAATAATATTTCTATATAAGATATTTTTCTAACATTTTGAATGGTTTATTGAAGTTTTACAGCAGAATGTGATATAAAAAAGATTAACAGACTACTAAGTGGGAAGGAAGCTTTTCTTCAATTTTTTTAAAAACACTACATTTTTCAAGTTGTAATTTTTTATACAGTTAATATTATATTTTGTGTTTTGTGGAAATTTATCACATCTTATTCACTAAAATTTTTCTAATGTAATGAATTATTCTATGCATTGCAGTCTATTATCTTAATGAATACACAATTCACTTTGAAAATTTTCAATAAAATAATATCTTAGAATAATTATTGTCGTTTTTAATATTTTAACAAACAGTATTTTTCTTCTAATCGAACTCTCAATTTTAAGAAATCTTCCTTGTGCTGTTTGTATAACTAATATTATAATTTTTCAAGATTTTCATTCAGGGAGTAAACGTTTTACTTATTCAAAACTTACAGTTTATGGTTTATCGTAATTTTACCACTCAAATTAAAGTAAAATTTCACTATTTTTGAAAAATCAACTTTTTAATAAGCTTGAAATCTAACTCAATTTCTTCCTTTTTATTAACTATATGCGTTGGCCTCAATATGCTCATTCTACTCAAACTGTTTATTATTATTTTATTCGAATATCAATATTCTTCTACAATTTTGTCATGAAAAGTCAGGTTTATCAGCTTAGTGTAAGTTTTAAAATGAACAAGAATTAAAAGTCATTTATCAAAGGATTTTAATCAACTTACAAATAATGTTGTTCAGTCTTTTAAACCATAAAATGTATTTAACTTGCATGGTAATTCAATTTTAATAGATTCTCAAGTTGAAATGTATTTAATTTGCAGAAACTAATTAATTGTTGATTTAAACAAAAGTTGTAAATTTGAAAAATTTGATTTGAACATCGAATTTTTCAAAACAAATCGACTATATCCCAGTTTTACCAAGAAATTAAATCCGCCTCAATGAAATCATTAGTATTAAATTTTCTCAAATTTAATTAATTTAAAAATTCTCTAAAGGCTTATGAAAAATTCAAACAACCATTTAGTAATTTCATTAAGAGTTTGATTCTCTAACATGAGCTATTTATTAAAGTGCCTCAAGTCTGATTATATTCATGAATTAATTGTTTGAAATTAATTTCTTTTTGGAAGATCATGAATAAAACTAGTGTCTTTTAAAGAGTAAATTTGACCAGTAATTTTGTATTCTAATTTAGCAAAAATATCTTCGTATTTTTGCTACTAGAACTATTTTGATAGAATATGTTCCTCTTGTCAGAAATTCTAAATCTCATGTCTAAAGTCTACACTAATCTCAGGATAATTTCGTCTAATGATGTGAGCATTGCCCCACTAGTTATGTATGTTATGCTAATGTATGTGTGATATGTGTAATGCTCATCATCTGGTAAAAAGGTTTATTAGATTTTTTTGAGTAATCAAAAATTGTAATCTCTTTATTAAATGTATATGAATTTTTATTGTCCTATTTTTTAAAATCATTAAAGGTGGTTATGGTCATTAAAGTGGTAAATCATTAAAGGAATGCACATGGAGTCAAAGCTGAAAAAAATTGAGCTTTATTGAGATTCAATTGCTCTTTCAAACCAAGAATTGTGACTTTGATATGTCTGAAAAACATTTTTACTGTCTTGATACTGAATTAAATAACCGCTACCAGATATATCCACCAATCAAATATTATTTGAAAAAATAAAAGTATTCAATACAGTGTTATCATCAAGCTTGATAGTTGAGCCTCTGGTCGATTATAAGAGAGCTTAACTCTTATAAAATAATGTTGTGTTGAAAACTTTTTCATCAAAAATTATTACTTTACAAAATATGTTTTGCAAAAGAATGTTGAATTTACAAGGAAAATATAATTATGTATGTTAGCAAAATACTACAAGAAAGAAATAAAAAGTATCTAATTTACAATGTAGTAATGGTTGAGTTCATGGGAGCCTTCTCATTTACTGTTAAGTGCTACTGGAGGCGTCTGATTGGTCTATTGAAATGTTTTAATGTATATGAATCTGAATAGACCAGACGCCACCGGTAACATTTACTGGTAAATGAGAAGGTTCCCATAAACTCAACCATTGAAAAAATTTCCATCAAAAATAGATTTACGAAATGTGGGTTTCCATAAAAATAGACATGGAACTCACAAGGAAAATAAAATTAGTTTTGTTAATAAAATATTGCACTACTAAATTTTCTTTTAAATGGATTTCTTATATAGAAATTAAAATATTCATCAACTATACAAAAGAATTTGAAAAACTTTACTAGCTGTGATAGTAGTTGTCTATACTGATATAGAAGATCTACCTTACAATATATTTCCTTTTCCTTACTTAAATTCAACATTATTTATATTCTAGGTGTAGAGCATAAGAAATTTATACAATTATTTCATTATCTTTTTAATTTGATAAATAAATGATTCATTGTTTACAAGACAAGTGACATTTACTATGTCAAAAATCGTATAAGTGGCTCAATTCTAGTCTTGTTTTATATTAGCCAATTAATAATGGTGATGATTATTATTATGGTTCTTAAGAGCACATTCCAGGTAAAGTATCCTTCATGTCTTTAGTTCGATCAGAGACATTTTTCCAATTTATTTGCTTGTTGTTTATTCGTATCAATATTTGTAAGCTTGTTATAATATATTGTACTGTAATAAAATTCGATAAGGGTAACAAAATTGAATAAATAAAAAAATCTTAGGATTGTACTTTTACTAGTTCATAATTAATTTCACTGGAAAGGTTGACAATTGAATAAAGTGTATTTATTTGCAAAAATGAAAAGATAGTTACCCAACTTAATTACTTTAATGAGTGGATTAAAATTGTTCTTGATTATGGTTTGATAAAATCAATCATTAAAATTTAGAAAATTGCATATTTCCATTTTTGTGAACTTGGGAAATTGGTGTTCCAGAAATTAAATTATTGTAAAAAAGTTCAAGTTTAATTTTCACAAAACTATTTTTGTAAGCGAAAGAATGAGTTCAATCACTTTTCAACTGAAAGTAACCTTAGCATGTTGGCATGCAATTTTGTTTTACATTATTATTTCATCTTCCAATTCAATAGTTTAATTTTTAGTTTGCACTAATTTCAGGTGAACAATCAAAGATACTTCAGTACTTTGCTGAGGTTTATTGTGATAAACATATTTGTCATGCCTTACTATTGTTCTGTATTGAAAACGTTATATAGCCATAAATTGTAATTTTAAATCAGATAAGTCGTTGTTTACTATTGTTATTTTAAAAATTTATATATTGCTGTTATTCGTATTATTGAAGGTTTAAGGTGAATGTTGAAGGATTATTTGTATATATGATCGATGTTTCTATCCAGTATCACAAATCTCTAATGATACTGTAAATTCTTTATTTGAAACTTTTATATTACTCTATACTCAGATTATAATTGGATCTTTTTAATAGCATATTCAATATATCCAACAGAAATTAAGATAAATGTGTCATTATCACACTTGTTAAAAAAAATTATTGGTGGAAAGAACTTTAAGTGTATTATGTGCCATCTTAACGATTGGACATATGGAAAACATGACTGGTCTATAGGTTTAGGTGGACTCCCAACCATCGTGCAATTGAAAATGAAGCAGATAACGAATTACAGTATTCTAATACTGTGAAAACGACTAATTTTAAATTTCAAGCTATTTATCTACTTATTAAAAAATTGTCACAGCACATCATAATCTGGAATGCCTCCCACTTGACATGTGATTTGTCAAAGTTCTATTTCTAAAATTCAAATTCAAACAAAGTACATAAATCGAACAATGAATTGAAGCTACAATATAAATTCATCTAATTTTAATAACACCTTGTGTTAAGTTAAATTATCACATAAAAACATATCTACAATGCTCTTCATTGTAATATAACCCTCAATTAGTCACTCAAAATGAAACGACAGGTGCGGATGTGAAATTATTATAAGTGAAAAAAATTAAGATTTGAAAATCAAGTTATTAAAATTCCGAAACAGTGTAGCAGTTCCTCTCAATTAATATGTTCCTTACTCCTCTTTTTCAATAAATCAATTCTATGGATGGCTATTGGGAGTTTATTAAATAAACTCATTCCAGAGTAGGGGGGGAGATTTCTCAAAAGTTGCATGCCTATGAACAGGAAAGTCCAATGAGTCTCGGTTTCGATTATTGTACTCATAACTATCCGAATAGTGCTTTTAATATTTATGAATATTAGTTTTGACAAACACTAACAACTGATATATTTAGAGATGACAAAGTCAGGATTTTTGAACTATGAAGACATTTTCTGCATGAATCTCTGGATCTCAAACGAAATATAACTCTCAAAATCTTTTTTTGGATCAAGAACACCTTGTTGCTATCTTTCGAGTTTTCCCCAGAACACCAACACTACAACATGATTCAAGTGGGAATAAACATATGCATAATGCACTGTGAGCAGCGTTTTTCTATCGACTATGTGAGACAGTGTGAGGATTATGAAGTAGGCCCTATTTCTTTATGAGAGATTGACTGTGATCCTCCCAGGACAGATAACTCAAAAATTCGTGTTATTAATTATACTATATCTGTCATCTAACGGTGTCAAGAAGTTTCTATCATTGAGATTAGGATTATAGCCAAACTCAATTAAGTGAGTTTTATTGTGGCTCACTCTCAGCCAATTAGACAGTCATGTTCTGGAAGTCTTCTTCGATTTTTCTTGCTAGACCCGCTTGACTTATGTCTGAAATAAGGGCAGTTATGTCATCCGCATACGTAATAAGTATTGAGTGTAAAAGTGACTTTTGAAAGTCATTGATAAACTCTAAGAAAAACAGAACATCCACGACTTCCATATGACATGTTGTGTTGTGACAAATTCTGTTTAAAATATGTTCTAACATTTTTAGGAGTTTGAATTGTTTTGATAGCTTCCATTTTAAAACCATTACACTTCCATTAACTGAATTTATCATCTTAGTCTAGATTGTTAGTTAAAAATACGTATTTTTCATATCTTCATCTTGAAATTATTTGCTGAAATCATTTTTACATGAAAATTACCATCACTTCCGTTCTATGTGATAGAATTTGCTTACTATAATTATTTTCAAGTATGATAATTGTATTTTTTTATTCGGTATTTCATCTTATTTCAGTACAAGGTTATTGGAGAAGAGGATTGGAAAGAAATCTATAAATCTTATTATTAACTAGTTCCAGTCCCTTGATTAAAATAAATATAATTGTTGTGTTGCTTACAATTTCTATAAAAGTTGCTTTATTTAAAAAGACATTGGTGTATAATTTTGTGATATTATTTCTAATTTTTACTTCAAATCTGAGTACAAATTTATAAATTTGTCACAGGAATTGTTGACACTGATATTTGTAATTATTATTAATAATATTTTATGAATCTTACACATTAGCACGACATGATTTCAACACAATTTTTTATCACTGCACACTATCAGGCCGCTTTGGAATGATCAAAATGGCTTCGTAAAGGTCAATGTTGTTCGAGGAGTAAAATATTGTAAATCTCAACTAACTTGCCAAAACGTTGAACAAGTGTATACTAAGTGCATGAGTAAACCAATTATTTATCATTTTAAAATGTAATAAGCGTTTAATTACTTCAGATTCAAAGTGTTCGTGACAGTAATAGTAGTAATGACACTGCTGTCATTATAATATTTAGAAAAATGGCTTGAAAATTTTAACAATTTATTTTTTCATACCAATAAAAGAAAACTATTAAAAATTCGATAATTTGTCACTTTTTATGTTCTAGAATAACTACTGTTATAAAAGCTGACACAATATAATAGGAGCAATATTAAAAATTTATAAAAACCAGCATAATATGAATTGGATCAATGTTACAAATTTAATAGAAATTGTTTTTATTTCCACTAAAATGAACAACATTGACTTTTAATAAGTAACACATTTTTACTGAAAGTAATTTATGGTTATTACTTAGTGCGCAGTGCAATAATATACTGATTCTATAACTAGTTTTAAACAGGTGAATTCAAATAATATTTTGGGTGCTTCAGTTGTCGATTAATTCTTGACGTGAGTTTAAAACGTTTGATCTAAATTTAAATTTCTGTTTTGTTATCATTTCTTCTTTTCAATTCGTTCCTTGATTAATTTAGTAAATGGAAAGATTATAACATTGAGAAGTGCTTTATAAAATCAGCTGTTGAAGAAAATTAAATTCACTTTTACACTACACATTTTATTGAAGTTTTATTGAACAACTCCTCTCTCCTAATTTAGATTATAAACTTGTCTATGGCATCTTTGGACATATTTATGTGTTAAAAACTTGCATTGCTTCATTGTTTGAGAAATAGGATTTAAATTCCTGGATTTCTTGTTCCATGACGAACTGCGTTGTTAATATTAACTTTTCATGTGAAATTTAACGACTTGCAGTCAAATATTTGTTAAGAATAAGTATAATAACTCACTTAATCTGGCCGAGCGCTTTCGAATCTATGAGATCCATCTTCAGAGGCGTGGATATAAAAAATAGGATTTTTTCTACTTTTCATTACCTATCTGCATTATTTAACATTAAAGTAATATTTAATCATGTGTTCATAAATACGTAATTTACTTTTTTAAATATTCCTTTGAATACAGTTCAGTAGTAGCAGTAGAAGAGACAAGTCGTGTTTTTGGTTGCTCCCTTATCTCGTCTTCTTATCTCTAGTTATTGCGTACCGGTAATTGGTAATTACACTGAAAATGTTGTGCAACGTGTGTAAGTGTGAGGTGCCTGACCGCGATTTAGTGATGTGCTCGAAATGCAAGATTGATCATCACTTCTTGTGCCAATCAATCAAGGAAGCGAATTTCAGGAAGATGTCGGCGGAAACAAAATCGAAATGGTGTTGTTCGAAATGTAAGTCAGTCTGTGCAAGTTCCGTAACGTCTGGCTTATCACCTGCTAATAATGAAACACAAAGACCTTCGAAAGGTAGGAGCGACGATTCACTTTCATTATCGCTATCTCAGGCTGACCTTGAGGCTATAGGTAGTATTGTTAGAAAAATGATTCAGACTGAATTGGCCCCAGTGAAGGAAGAGTATAGTAAGATAAGAGACTCTATTGATTTCATTGCAAAGGAATTTGAAGATTTTAAGGGTGAACTTTCGGCTTTGAAAAATAATGTTAAGAATCTAATGAATGAAAACGCTCTATTTAAAAGTGAAAATTCTCAATTAAAGTCAGAATTATCCTCCCTACAAGAATATTCCCGTAGAGACAACGTAATTATAACTGGAATCCCAGAAACAGCTAATGAGTCCGTATTCGAGGTTTTCAATAGCGTATCAGCCACAATTAACAGTTCACTGACATCTAGAGACATAAGTACGGCCCATAGACTACCCACAAGATCCAAGTCTAGTGTTAAACCGATTGTTGTCAAATTTCTCCGAAGACAAGACAAAGAGACCTGGCTGGCAGACTTCAAGAAAGTATCATCCAGGGACAAGGCAAATCACGGCATATCAACAAAATCCATTAGTAAGGCCCTACCAGAGGGCAAGATATTCGCTCATCACCACTTGTCACCACAAATTCTGGATCAACTCAAGCAAGTGAGAAGTGTCGCCTTCCAAAAAGGGTATAAATTCGTATGGTCAAGGGAGGGGAAGATATTCGTACGCAAAGACGAAAACCACGCAGCAATTACGATCCGTCGTAAAGAGGATCTCAATACCCTATAAATAACACTGGTCTTTCATATTTGGGTTGTTTTACATTTTCACATCGTATGCCTTTTGAGGACATTGAGAATGATATTGTTTATGATTATTACGAAACAGTAGTGGTAGACGACTTTTTAAATTACGAAATTGCCGACTCCTATATTGTAAATGTTATTCATATGAATATTAGAAGTACAGTATTAAGAAAAACTTCGATGAATTTATTTATTATATAAATCACTGTAAGACTAAATTTGAGTTTATAGTACTAACGGAAACATGGATTTCTGATGACTCAGAATTTACTTTTAATATAGAAGGGTACAATATGCCATAAACAGGAACAATAGATTCACAAGAAGCGATGGATTATGTGTTTTTATAAACAAAGACATGGATTTCCATGAGGTCAATGTAACCATTGATAATGTTAACTCTATTATAAATGATTTTAAATATAAAAATGTAGCTTATGAAATGATCGCGCTCTACAGGTCTCCCTCCTTGGAAATAAATTCATTCTTGTTGAGTTTGGACTCTTATTTACAGAGTATTAAAAAGGATGCATCTGTTATCTTATTGGGAGATATTAATATTAATATAATGGACCAGAACAACCTTAATGAACTAACAAATGAATATCTTACTGTTTTACAGCTAAATGGGTTTAAATCGTATATAAATAAAAGTACTAGGTCACAAATTTGCGCCAGTGGGCAAGTCAATAGCTGTATCGACCACATTTTTTTCAAATTTGGATCGGGCAAGGAGTTAGACGCGTAATGGGTGCGATCCTTCAATCAAGTATTACTGATC
The DNA here is from genome assembly GCA_948455865.1 of Conomelus anceps. Taxonomy (NCBI): domain Eukaryota; kingdom Metazoa; phylum Arthropoda; class Insecta; order Hemiptera; family Delphacidae; genus Conomelus; species Conomelus anceps. The sequence goes on along the minus strand of OX418217.1, from coordinate 8,998,497 downwards.
ATTTTAGTACTGTTGTGCATGTCAAGGGAAGAGACCATAAAGATGAATCCAGAATATATGTAAGTAACTTGGTACCAAGGATAAATTATAATAAACTGAAGTCAAGTCTAGAAAATCAAAGTTGGGATGTTGTTTGCAATAATATGACAGATGATATTGACACCTTAGTGGATAAGTTTACGAGCACGATCTCTAAACACATTGAAAATAGCACGGAGATTATAAAGTTATCACACCGTAAAACGCCTTTAAAAAAATGGATTACTCCTGGATTGATAGCAGCCATTCGGAAAAGAGATAAAATGCATATTAAATTGTTTAAACAACCTTTCAATGCAAAACTTAAACAAGACTATAGAAACTACAGGAACACCTTGAACGCTTTAATTAAAAAAACGAAAAACGATTACTATAATGATAAACTTTTGGAATACAAAAATAACCCTAAAAAAACTTGGGAATGCATCACTGAATTAATGGGAAAGGAGAAAACTTATAATGAACCGAAAATTGATCCTAAACTTTTAAATAATTATTTTGTAAATGTTGGAGTAGAACATGCCAAAAAATTGTTGGATTCTACTACTAATATCGAAATACCTGAAGCATTAAACACTCCTCCAATAGATAGTATGTTTCTGAATCCAACTTGTGCTGCTGGAATTTCTAAAGTAATTGGAGAGTTAAAAAATAATAGTTCCCCAGATGTGGATAATATCAACACACACTGTATCAAAGTGATAAAAGATTATATTGTCTATCCGTTGGAACACATAATAAATAGATGCTTTGCAGAGGGTTATTTTCCAAAAGCATTCAAATCCGCAAAAATAATTGCATTGCATAAGTCAGGGGATAAGACTAAACCAGAGAATTATAGGCCTATAAGTCTTCTAAATAGTTTTTCAAAAATTATAGAAAAAATTATAAAAAAACAAATATTAGATTACCTACAAATTAATAATTTTCTGGAAAAGAATCAGTTTGGGTTCCAACATGGGAAATCTACAACGGACGCAATTATTAACTTAACAAAAATGATAATGGAAAATTTTAATTCAAAGCAAAAGACATTGGCTGTATTCTTGGACCTGGCAAAAGCATTTGATACGGTCCCACACAGTAGGCCTATCTTGCTGAATAAATTGAAGAAATGTGGGATTCGGGGTGTGTGTAATGACCTTCTAGCAAGCTATCTTCAAGATAGAAAACAAACATTGAGCTTAGGTGGATCATCCGTTACAAATTTTTCATCTAATTTTGGTTTACCACAAGGAACAGTACTCTCTCCAATACTTTTTTTGATTTACTTAAACGATGCTCTGAAGTTACCTATACCAAATTGCAAACAAATTTCATTTGCTGATGATACAGCACTGGTATTTTCGGGTGAAACTTGGACGGAAGTATATCAAAGTGCTGATGTAGGCTTAAGGATGATGAGAGAGTGGATGAATAAACACATTCTAACTGTAAACTTGAATAAAACAAAATACATGACCTTTTCTCCAACAGCAACAGGCCAACCCGAAAGTACATTGCAATTAAAGATGCATGATGATTCCGAATGCTCACCAGGTAGTACAGATTGTTTGTGTCAACAAATGGAGAAGGTCTTGTCTATAAAATATTTGGGAATAAGAATTGACAGTCATTTAAGATGGGATTCCCACTTAAATTATTTAGCATCGAAACTTAAATTTTTAATTTATAATTTCTATAAACTTAATAAATTGAAAGACATCAATATAATTAGAATGATTTATTTTGCTTATGCCCACTCATTGTTCCAGTATGCAATTGAAGCATGGGGTGGAGCATTTGATTCACATTTCAATAAGACATTCTCATTACAGAAACATTTGATAAGAGCGGCTTTGGGTAGACCAAGGCGTTACTCTAGCAGAAAGATTTTTGATGAGTTAGACGTTCCAACTAGAGATGGGTCGTACTAGGTTTTTCTGATACTAAGTATTCCGAGTACGAGTACGTTTTAATACCTATTCCAAATACCTGTTCCAAAATACTAGGTAGTATTTTATATTAGCCAGTTTGCCAGAGTAGACGTACAAGAGTACACGTACAAGAGAATATCGTACTGCGTTACTGGTACTGTTTATCAAGTTAAATACAGCACGAATCTTTATTACTCGTGTTAAATACAGCACGAATCTAATTATTGAGTTGCTCTCAAATGTGCTGTAGCGAAATGAGACGCGGACGGCAAGACCTTGAGACGCTTGAGTAACAAAATACTTTCTAGTACCCGTATACTCAAGTACTGAAGAAGTATTTATACTGGAAAAGTACGCGCGTACGCCATACGCAACCAAAGACAATGAAGACGCATGCGCCTACAATCGAGTATAGTGAATAGAGAGAGAGCGTTAGAGTGAGCGAGAAAGAATGAGTGAGTAGTTGAATAGTTCTATAACGAGAAATGAGCTATTAATAGCTACTGTACAACTGCAAATTACAAAGCTCCACTCCCACTCCGTAAATTGGAGTGGGGACTTGAAGTCGCGTAGTTTACTAGTGTCTAGAAATACTCACAGATATCTGAGTATTTTGTTCTTCGAATACTAGGTGCTAGTCCGTACGTTCAAATACTCAGTAAAAATACCTGTTCCAGTAAATACGCCTCATCTCTAGTTCCAACCCTAAGGCAGATGTATGTATTGAAAATTGTTCTGTACCTGAATAAGAATAACAGTAATCTTGTAACCAGAAATATTCCTTATGAAACTCGTCCAGCAATGTCAAACACTTTCAATGTCAACTTTGCAAGACTGACAGAGTCTGTAAACATCAATTTAACTACCTTTGTAACATAGTTTCAAACAAAATCCCTATAAAATTTATCTATCAAAAGATTACGAAGTCTCTCAAAACAGAAATATTCACCTGGGTTAAACATAATATTTATTTCACTTTACCTAAAGCACAAAAAAATTAATTATTATATATTGTCTATACCGTCTAATTATTTATTGATATATTGCTATTTTCTGGGTATTGTAGTAGTGTATTGGTATTAATTGTTTTATTGGTATTTATTGGTCAAATTATTATTATATCCTGTTATTGTCTATGAGAAGATGAGATCTGTTTTTGTGACATGAAATGTTTCGTGTCATTGGTTAACCGAAAGCTATACATTTGTTGTATTTTTTGTATTTTGATGAACTCGCAGCTGGCGCACAAGTGTTCACTTTGCTAGCTGTGCCAAGTATAAGACATAATGTACATTTAAATATTTTCTTGTATCGTTTTTCTTTTTTTGGCAAATAAATATTATTATTATTTCTTTTTTTGGCAAATAAATTCTTATGTTTGCATCTTAATACTGTACGTCGATATTGATTTTCCTTGCAACATTGATTTGTTGCTTGGAAAGTTCTACAGAGTTTTCAAATTTTCCAGAAAGAATATTTGTTATATATTCATTTTAACTTAGTGTAATAATCAGCAATAATATAATTATCAAACCTTCTCAAATAGTGACGTTTATTATTGTTCAAATTAATGGCATTAAAATTTAAAAATTCTGCAAGTAAAAGTTATAATGTTATTTTTAATATTCTGAAAAAAAGCTAGTGTGTGTTGCAATCCACTGTTGATTTATTTAATAGACTGGACATCACGTTTGCTTGTATTAGAGGATTACTATCATTTTCTGTGTTTCACAAAAAAAGGAGCTAAGGTGTTTTGCAATCCATTACTGCTGATTTACTTAATGAATTGAATTGGACATCATTTCCGCTTGTATTTGAAAGCGGTGGCTTTGTAGTGAAAACTGCGGCTAATTGCAGCAGTCCTAGGTTTTATTTATTATTTTTTTCTAAAGATTATCAGCCAGTTGCACGAAAGAAAATTAAACTCAACCACCGTACGATGACGTCATCTTATGGGGCTCAATAGGGAAGTCTTTGCACTGGCTCCGTCAAATGACGTCATCTTACGGTGGTCAAATTTAGTTTTCTTTTGTGCAACTGGCCTTGAAGATTCCGGTTAAGTAGTATTAGACAAGTCAGTTCAACATTAATATATTGTATATACATACAACATTACCTATTTTATTCACTTTCAATTTAATATGTAAATAATCTGAATAAGCAATTTTTTTTAAAGAAATCTTGTATAAATTGTCAGTTCATTCAAAACCAACTTAGGGAATCTTTATTGAAAATAATTAAATTGATTTATTTTTCAGAAATTAGGTGTCACATAGGTTAGAAAAACCTGTGCGTGACAAACAAATAGCTAGATTCCACCAGTAATAGAAATAGAGTATAAGAAATGAAATCTGTTGTGTGAAAGATGGTTCGGAAACAATCCTATAGTCAATAGTCGATAGTCAATATACTTTATTACATATTCTTCAAGAACAGTAATCTATTTCACATTGAGTATAGAATGGATTTCTACGCTGTAGTTGTAGATAGCTGGCGTCGAGCTATATCGATGATTGAGTATTGAGTGCGGAGTGGATTAACGGCGACGGTGGCCATAATTTTTCTCTGTGGAAAGAGCCCTTGCAAGATGGGCATGAAACTCGATTGTCGTCAGGTCGAATGGAAATTCTTTCGGGCGATTGAACGCGGTGACGTCACCGGGGATCTGTGGCTCAGGCTGATAAGGATAATCGCATCTTCTAAAGCGTTCGAGTGTGGTATTGGCTCGGCTGTGATGAACACCTGCGACCACTGTGTGGCCCATATGGCCCCATTCACACTTTAGATTGTCCTATTTCCAATTATTTGACGCGCGTTGGCGTCGCTTCGACTATAAAAGTGCCGGGACGCCAGTCCTACCTTCACTTACCTCCCAGCTGTCCTCAAGATTCGAGTTGATCAGTCTTCAGGTAGGCACTCTGACACTCTTACAATCTACTCTTGAACGTACCGGTTTCCGGGAACTCCTTCAGGAACGGTCCTTCAGTGTCTCTTGACTCGAGGAACTCTTGAAATGCATTTGGAATAGAGGCATAACAAGAGTCCCTCGATTCAAGAGACACGTTCATAAATACGGGCCTAGTATTTTGCACTCTGTGTTAAGCATAGTGAAGCAGCCAATGCTCGAGTATAATCACTATTGCAAAATCAAACACGTGTTTATGACAGATTGTAGCAGCGTGATACCCACCATTCTACATCATGTGTTTGATTTTGCGATGGTGGTTGTTCCGTAAGCATTTTGGGTGTTCCACTGGAAAGCACCCCGACAAGACAGCGTGAACGCTGTCAAGCCTCGTGTCTCCCCATTCCTTTCCGCATTTCGAACTCATTGGATGTGACATGGATAGTCAAGTACCAAAATGGTACTTTGGTACTAAATGGAAGAATTCTCTATTCTGTGACCATACCGAACGGGAAAGAAAACTGGAAATGAGGCTTGTTCGTTCACGTTGTCCTACTTGCGTTTCTTTGGAAGGATTTTCGTCCACTGGGAGCGAAAAGTTACAAAGTCGAATCGTTCGAATTCGCACGAACACTTGTTTGAGGACCTTCTTGTCCACTGCGCCTTTGTATATCGTTCGTAATTTTCATCTGCATTTGTATGGTTTTAGATGCTTATTTTTAGTTTGCAGTGGACGGCTAGCCTATTGTTTTGTAGTAGGGCTAGCAACGTACATATCGTAGTTTTTCTGTGTTTATAGGGATACGTGTTTTCACTGTTAACTCAGGATGCATGAGCTTTAAAGTATTCATTATGGCTGCACTCCGTGTCGACCTACTAAACGCTTAATAATATTGATGGAAAATATTCTTCAAATATTGGAATGCTTATTAAACAGCGATAAAATAGATATTAAATGAAAATACATACAACAGATATCAATCAGGAGAGTAGGCTACCCAAGTTACATAAGTTTTGTAGTTTGTTTATTTGAAATTGTCATTGAACAAAGTGACACCCTGATTCTCAATAACCTCAAAATGCTGGTTTTTGTCATTATGCAGCTTCTAAACCTAATGAAATACTATAACTCACAATAATGATTTATTTTCAAATTGGTGACAGATATAGCTTTTAATTATTGTCACACTCGACTTGAATAATACATTACTTTTGTGAAGCTTAACTTTTTCAATAACCCATATATGACAGATCAAGATTAGTCATTCTGTAAATAACCCATATATATGACAGATTAAGTCAGTATAAAAGTTTTTTTTTTAAATAAATTTCAGCTAAATATTGTAGATCCTCTCTGCTAGCTCCGGACAGTACGGTATAAAGCGATATTTTATTTTGCTAAAAGATCATGTAAGAAATTTTGTATTGTATTGTGTTTTTTGAACCTTTCCATCATTCCTGGATTTCCCGTTCCATGACGAACTGCGTTGTTAATATTAACTTTTCATGTGAAATTTAACGACTTGCAGTCAAATATTTGTTAAGAATAAGTATAACTCACTTACTCTGTAGGCCGAGCACTTTCGAATCTATGAGATCCATCTTCAGAGGCTTCTGAAGATGGATCTCATAGACTCGAAAGCGCTCGGCCAGATTAAGTGAGTTATTATACTTATTCTTAACAAATATTTGACTGCAAGTCGTTAAATTTCACATGAAAACTTTCCATTATGTTTGATAGATGATAAGAGAATCTGAATTTTCTTAATGTTCTCTCCAAAGCTGTAGTAGTGCCTTTCAATGCGATAAATAAAAAAAATTTTTGTAATTTATTACTAAAATTTCTATTTGAACGAAACCTAGGTAATTTGTTGATGTAGTTCACTATCCTTTACTCGTAAAAGGCAGTTTCATTTATACTATTTATTGATAAATATTAAGAATCTAATACTGACTGACACTGTATTTAACTTTTAAATATTGTTTTACTCACTTATGCTTGAGGGATGCATTTCACTTCTGAAAAAACGCTTCGTCAGCCTATTAAGAGCTTTATTTCCAACACTCACATTTTGTTTTCTAACAAACATTAGGGCTTATTTTAAGGCTGTGCGCAGGGTTTTTGGTCATAATTTTTTTTCGAAGTTCATTGAATTGGATATTATTAAGGTAGTTGACTATTGCCATGATAAATTATTTTTTTCATCAAATATTTTATGAAATATGGGAGTTCAAAGTTGACATTTTTCGGTTTTTGGGGGCAATTGATCTCCCCTACAAGTTATTTTAAACTTTTGATAATTTTTTTATAACTGAAAGACACTTTGGGGAAAAGAATGACACATTTATAATTTCAAATCAACAATCGGTTTTTTCAAAATAATTTTTTGAAAAACTGAGTTTTTTTGCATGTTTTAAAAAATTTATTTTGAGAAAACTAATTGTTTGGTCGGAATGAAAAATATGTCATTTTATTCCTCAATGTGTCTTTCATTTAAAAAAAAAATATCAAAATTTTAAAATAACTTGGGGAGATCAATTGCCACCAAAAACCGAAAAATTTCAACTTTGAACTCCCATATTTCATGAAATATTTGATGAAAAAAATAATTTATCATGGCAATAGTCAACATTTCAATACCTTAATAATATCCAATACAACAAACTTCGAAAAAAAATTATGATCAAAAACCCTGCGCACAGCCTTAAATGAAAATGTTTGTCTCAACAAAAACTTTTTATGGCAAATTCTGATTGTTACTATAATGTTTTTTTTTCAAATTTGTTTCTAGGATGCGTCGAACTCGCTTGGTGATTTTGCCGGGAGCCAAATGTCTGTCGCAGATGTGCTGTCTGCTGCTCTACCTGTCCTGTCCTAACATTGGCGCTCTCAGTCGTCAACAGGACGAGGTGTCACGTGATGATCTCTGTCAACTTGGAATCATTGAAATTGAAAAGTAAATATCAAATAATTTTCTTGACCAGATAGATAAGTTAAATAGAAAGATAAAATCGTGCTTTATTCAATAATCTTTATTACATAGACAAAAAACAAAAGAAATAAAAACACGCACTTCTACCATTGACCATCAGCCGGAAATTCCGAACAAAAATCAATACAAAATAAACTAATAAACAATCAATTTAATATTTTTTCTATGTTGTTAGACCTTAAAATGAAATAATAAAACAAACATGGGAAAACTAACATTAAACACACTACAAATCTACACAGGAACAAATTAAGTTATATCCTATTTTCTTGATCATTTCTATTGCATTATCAAAATGATATAGTTAAACATCCGAACCAACCTTAGAATACTAATGTGTGCTTATTTCACGGAATTTCAACCATAAATTGACTGGTACTGTTTTCTATGGACAGGGACCACCATGCTGGTTATTTTTTATAATCTAGAAACAGTAAATAGATTGCGTTGAAAAAAAATAAAAAAAAACATAAATCTTTCAGGCATACCAAACATTAACACTGAGCGAAGTTCGGCTCCCTGATATTGCTTATCGAATGCAGAAAGTATACCACCAGTAGCGTAGCGAAAATCTTAATAAAAGCAAGGGTCCCACCCCGGGAAAATTTTGATAAACAGTCCCTCTAAAATCGTATTCCAAGAGATTCTAGACTCATGTCTAGAAAAGCTTAAATTCATTCATTTTAGTTCACATTATGGGAAATTTTTTGTACTCTGTAGGGTATCAGATCTGAACAGTAAGTAGGCCTAATAGAAATGGAGCATTTGAAGCCCGTCTGCAAAAATATTGAGAGACCTTTCCTCCTATCAAGCCTAGTGTGTCAACTTCGTTCAAGTGGTCTGGGGGCTCCGAAAATAAATAAGGGACCCACCAGCATCGTTAGGCCTTTGAAGGCCCAAAGCCGAGGAGATTAGGGGACCCTGGTGTATAAAGTTGAAATTTAAAATATTCTAGAAGCAGCCTACTTTAATCTCTACTTCACATGAATATACTGGCAATAAAAACGGGCCCGCGCCGCCAAGCGCCTTTGAGCTTCTAAGAGGCCTCTAGAGGTCTAAACTGGAGAAAAAAGGGCTTAAATTTGGTAGCTGGAAAATTTGGGGCCGCTTATTTTATTTTTGTTTTGTAACTTGCTTACATTTGTAAAATGATGTGGCCCCTTGACGTTGAGGCCCAAGGAAACTTGCATTGTTCGCCTATCCCCTCTGTAACTTTAATTAAAGTATTTAAAATTTTAAAAGTATAGTATTTTTTCTAGCTGTAACATTATCCAGGCTACTCTTCACGTATGAAAACTTTTTTTACCTCCAGTAACCGATGGGACCTCTTTTACAGGCTCAAGGGGGGGTTGTAACTCGGAATAACCCCAACGTCGCTACGCCAATTTGTACCACTATGAATATTTAATATTGAAAAATTTACAATAATCATAGTTCTGTTCTTGAAATTCAAGTCCTTTTGGACTTATGCGAAAGTTATAAATTATTATAATTATACTCAGATTATTCTCCATGATGAGCTGCGAAATATTAGAGTTATTAGTTTGTGCAAAAGTAAGTTAATGATAACGCTAATGGTAACCTTAACACTCTATGCATCTGGCTGCTCTAAATGATACCTAGATTTTTCTGGCTGCTCTGCCCATACCTACATTTTTCAGGCTAGCATTAGCGTTATCGCTAATGTAATATACAACGCTAATGCTAATGTAAAATACTTTATACGTTATCGCTATCGTATAGTTTTGCCCAAATTCTAATAACTAACAATAGCAATTATTTGTAGGTGCTGTTTTATTTTGTACAGTTACTATTAATACTAACAACTATCTTTTGTCGTTATTCGTTACGGTATTACAAACAACGTTATTGAGCTGGCAAATAAGGTTGTCAAACAACGCATACACACATAAACTTTAATACCATCGCAATATCGATCATAATTAATTACCATCGCAAAATCAAACATTTGGTGTGAAATTGTTGTATGACAGATTGGAGCAGAGTGAATACCACCATATTCCACTGCATGTGTTTGATTTTGCGATGATGATTAACTTCAAGTATTGGATGCTCCACTGGGCAAGCACTCCAAGCAATTTAGAACATTACAAATTATCTCTGCTGTAATATACTAAACATGGTGATAATTTTTTTTTTGTTGATTGCGTCTTGGAGACTCCAGTTAAGACAAGTCAGATCAACAATAATTATACACTAGATACCATAGTTTATTAAATCAAAGTATATATAAATCAAAAGTATTTTTCGAACTACTTATTTGTTGATCTATGACGATCTGCGAGTTCAATAGTTGATGTCTTCACTTTTGACTGGCATGCAGAACAATAAGAAATTAAGGCATGGTTTTCCAGTTTTTTTTCATAAGGCAGAGGCTTTCAAGCTGAGCTTCCAGTCGGAAAACATTACCTGCCTCATGAAAAAAAGCTTATTTCTTATTAAATTTCAATATTTTTAATTATTGTTGAAAGTAAAAACATCAACTACTATACTGTCGCATATTAATTATATATTGTTTCTAAGATAATCTATTGGAATTGTGGGATTTTTAAATAAGACTCAAAAGTTATTTCTGAACAATGTTCATTATTGTGTAAAAAACAAAAATATTATCAACATTACAAATCGTGCTGATGATAATTATTATTTGGGAACAGAAAAATCAATCCTTGCATGCAGTCTTCTGTGGTAGGTTTTCAGTCTTAAAATTAATGGAACTGATGGAAAAGTACTATTCAACTGTTGTTTGAAAAACCGAGTTTCGCACAATACCAGTCTGATTTGATTATCCTTCCATTTTTCCCTCTGACTGGTTGTTGGAATTGGCAGACTGTTGCTTGGGCTTCAGAGCTGGCTGGTTGATGTGCTTGATGGGAATGCGTCGTTCGTTGTTCTTGCTGGTCTCATCAATCTTTTTTGGCGCAATCAGTGACAGCACTCCATCTGAAGACAGCTGTGATTCCAACTTGTGTAGGTCGACATTTTTCGGCAACTTGTAGCGGCGACAGAACTGCCGAGAAATGAATCCATGCTGGTCTTTGCGTTCCTCGTGTTTGCCTTCAATTACAATGTCGTCGCCCGACAGTTTCACTGAAATCTCCTCAGGCTTGAACTGCTGCACGTCAAGGTTCACTTTGAAATTGTTGTTGTCTTCTTCGATGTTTGATATTCCGCTGTCCTGGGTGTTGAGGAATCTCCATGGACGAAGGTATCCGGCCTGAAGAGGAACGCTGCTCAGAAGGCCTGATGGACGCTGCCCGAAATAACGATCATCGAAAATGGCCGGATGGTACAGGTCGTCAATAAAATCACGCATCACGTACGGTAGCAGAGACATATTGCCACACTTATTTAATAATCACGAATAATTCAAGTTGAGAGTTGAACACAATTTCAAGTTTTCTCTCAGTATGGTGACAATAATTCTCCCAACGCTCGGCGTTTATATAGCCCGGCAATTTGTCACGTGAACAAGCGAGAAAGATCCAGAACGCTTTCAACCAATCACAGGTCTTCGAAGCCTCTCGAAAGCGCTTGCTATTGGTCAGCTATCCTGCCTTTCTTCCGGCGCCAAGCTTCGATTCTATTCAACGCCAGAACTCTCTCGAAACTTCTATAAAAACTAGGAAAACAATGGCTATTATCTCGAAGTGATGTTTATTTTCTGATATATTCATCAGTAGAACTTTGTTATTCTTATTTTATTCATGTTCTTCTAGATTATTCCATTTAATAATAAACTAGCCTTTCTAGTTCGTCAGCGATTCTTGATAATGGTGTGATATAGCTTGACATTATAAAAAAACTATCAATATGAACGCTATTAATTTGATAGTCTAATGTTAGTATTAATTTATTTATCAGGCTCTATCTTGCTAATAAAAGTAGAAAAGGTAAAAAACGATATTTTTAGGTAGTTACATTTGCAATACTAAAGTGGGCTAATGTTATCGACTATACTGTCAGTATAGACAGTAAGATTTAAATAGTAAAGACAAATTACTGAAATTAATAGAAGTATTCATGTTTTGTCAAATATAATTTTTTTATTTATTTCGAGAAACAATTGTTTTCAATGTTCAAATATTAATCATTAGGTTTTTAAGTGAAGTAGGAAATTAGTATAAGATATACAACATCCTATAGCCTCCTTTTGCTAACCTTTTTGTCATGCTTGCTCAAGCATAGCCTATTAATTGTTGGCTGACTGATAAATTAGATGAATAAATAAGTGAATAATAATTACATTTAAAATTCTAATTTATTTTTACTGGAATAAAGGTATCTGTTTTTGATGTTCCAGTAAACAACAGAAACGAAATAATTGTGATAAACCCGGATACAAGTTATAAATAAATTACAAATATTATTTCTTAATACAAATAACGGATGGACCTGTAATTTTCATAGAATGTTTAAAAGTTATATGTTAAAATGAGACAGGAATCGAAAAACAATAATTTTTTATGATAAATCAGTTTAATATTGTTATTCTAATATTTTCAATTTCCTATTGGAATATGAATTGTAATATTAGGAAGAGTTCAATAAATTGATATTTTCTAAATATTAATAAATTATCAGTAAGCTGCAAGTAAATTATGAAATGGCTTTATTGATACAAAAATTAGAAAAACGTTAAATTTAAAAAACTTTTCAACAAGAAAAAGTAAAGCTCAGCGCATGATGGTTGCAACATGTGTCATTATTCAAACTGTTAATTCAACTAATCACTGTATTCAAAACATGTTATATCTAATTTTATATTTTTGAATCTTCAATTTTAGAACATCAATTCTCTGCTAAGGATTCAGTTCTCTGCAAATGGTGTCAATATTGAACTGGACTAGCATTTTTATAATTGGTGACAACATAAATAATTTATAATAATTTCTTTTAATGCTCTATAGCCTATTATTCTGAAAAGTATTTCCTATTATAGCCCATTATTTCCTTACTTATTCATTCATTGATAAGCTGAATCACCGGCGTTAATAAATTATTGATTAACATGAGCTATTGTAAATATTTCTTGACTGATAAAATTCTATTCTATTCTATTAAATGCACTTTTCAATGCCCGAACTAGTTCAAAATTAATTGTGTTGTGGACATTCGACAATTAAAAAAAAGTAACATCTTCCAAAATAGCTCTAGCTTTTATCATTAGCATAATATATGCAGAATTATAACCAAAGTATTTCATTGCACTTGCTACAGGAGAAATAACATCCTGGATGAAAGAGATGGAACGTGCAACTTCAGAGCTCGGATGGAAAAAGATCTACTGGATGACACCAACAACACCAATCATGAGTATAAGACTTCTGAATTGCAATGTGAAGACATTTTACTGGATATGGATGACATTTTAAAATATGGAGACGAAAAGATGGTGACAAATGGAGAGAAATATTCAAACCAAGAACTGGAAACTAGAGTACTACTTGATAACAACGAAAATAAATCTCGTAAAGGGCTTGGAAACTCTGGCTTGAAAACTGGTAAATCAAGAGCTGCTATAAGATACAGGTCTGCACCAGAGATCAGAGATTCAAGAAGACAATTCAGGGAGACACAACAAAGACAAGATGTGCAGAGATCATTGAATAACATTCATGGTATCCAGATGATATCAAGGGATTCTCAAGGGACAAGGGCTTCAGTTAGGACCAGGCCCATACAAGAAATTCGGGATTCAAGACGTATGTCAAGAGATTCTCAGGAGACAAATGCTATTGTTAGATCAGGGTCTGTACCAGATATCCGTGACTCCAGGAGACAAGCCAGAGATCATACTGAGATTCGTGATTCTAGACATATGTCCAGGGATTTTCAGGGATCATCTATGAGATCAATATCTGTACCAGAATTTCGTGAATCTACAAGACAAACAAGAGAAAATAATGAAATTCGTGACTCTAGGACACCAATCAGGGAAAATTATGAAATTCGTGACTCTAAGAGACAAATCAGGGAAAATAGTGAAATTCCTGACTCTAGGAGACAAGTTAGGGAAAATAATGAAATTCGGGACTCTAAGAGGCGAATCAGGAAGAATAATGAAATTCATGACTCTAGGAGACAAATCAGGGAGAATAATGAAATTCGTGACTCTAGGAGACAAGTCAGGGAAAATAATGGAATTCGTGACTCTAGGAGACAAGTCAGGGAGAATAATGAAATTCGTGACTCAAGGAGGCAAGTCAGGGAAAATAATGAAATTCGTGACTCTGGGAGACAAGTAAGGAAAGATAATGACATTCAAAATTCTCGACTCATGACCAGAGAATCCCAGGAAAAAAGGGCCTCTGTAAGATCACATTCTGTACCAGAATTTCGTGACTCTAGGAGACAGGTCAGGGATAATAATGAAATTCGTGACTCTATGAGACAAATTAGGGATAATAATGAAATTCGTGACTCTAGGAGACAAGTCAGGGATAATAATGAAATTCGTGACTCTAGGAGACAAATCAGGGAAAATAATGAAATTCGTGACTCTGGGAGACAAGTAAGGAAAGTTAATGACATTCACAATTCTCGACTCATGACCAGAGAATCCCAGGAAACAAGGGCCTCTGTAAGATCACATTCTGTACCAGAATTTCGTAACTCTAGGAGACAGGTCAGGGAAGATAATGAAATTCGTGACTCTAGGAAACAAATTAGGGAAAATAATGTAGTTCGTGGCATTGGGAGACAAATCAGGGAGAATAATGAAATCCGTGACTCTAGGAAGCAAATCAGGGAGAATAATGAAATTCATGACTCTAGGAGACAAGCCAGGGAAAATAATGAAATTCGTGACTCTAGGAGGCAAATCAGGGAGAATAATGAAATTCGTGATTCTAGGAGACAATTAAGAAAAGATAATGATATTAGTGATTCCCGACTCATGACCAGAGATTCCCAGGAAATAAGGGCCTTTATAAGATCACATTCTGTACCAGAATCTCATGACTCTAGGAGACAAAACAGTGAAATTACTGAAATTCATGACCTGAGGAGACAGAACAGGGAAAATAATGAGATTAGTGACTCCAGGAAACAGGTCTGGGTAAATAATGATATTCGTGACTCTAGAAGACAAGTCAGGGAAAATAATGAAATTCGTGACTCTAGGAGGCAAGTCAGGGAGAATAATGAAATTCGTGACTCTAGGAAGCAAATAAGGGAAAATAATGTAATTCGTGACTCTAGGAGACAATTCAGGGAAAATAATGAAATTCGTGACTCTAGGAGACAAATCAGGGAGATTAATGAAATTCGTGACTCTAGGAGACAAATCAGGGAAAATAATGAAATTCGTGACTCTAGGAGACAAATCAGGGAAAATAATGAAATTCGTGACTCTAGTAGGCAAATCAGGGAGATTAATGAAATTCGTGACTCTAGGAGACAAATCAGAGAAAATAATGAAATTCGTGACTCTAGGAGACAAATCAGGGAAAATAATGAAATTCGTGATTCTAGGAGACAAGTCAGGGATAATAATGAAATTCGTGACTCTAGGAAGCAAATAAGGGAAAATAATGTAATTCGTGACTCTAGGAGACAATTCAGGGAAAATAATGAAATTCGTGACTCTAGGAGGCAAATCAGGGAGATTAATGAAATTCGTGACTCTAGGAGACAAATCAGGGAAAATAATGAAATTCGTGACTCTAGGAGACAAATCAGGGAAAATAATGAAATTCGTGATTCTAGGAGACAAGTCAGGGAAAATAATGAAATTCGTGATTCTAGAAGACAAGTCAGGGAGAATAATGAAATACATGACTCTAGGAGACAAATCAGGGAAAACACTGGAATTCATGATTCTAGGAGACAAGTCAGGGAGAATAATGAAATACGTGACTCTAGGAGACAAATCAGGGAAAACACTGGAATTCATGATTCTAGGAGACAAGTCAGGGAGAATAATGAAATACGTGACTCTAGGAGACAAATCAGGGAAAACACTGGAATTCATGATTCTAGGAGACAAGTCAGGGAGAATAATGAAATTCGTGACTCTAGGAGACAAGTCAGGGAAAATAATGAAATTCCTGACTTTAGGAGACAGTCTAGAGAAAATAATGAAATTCGTCATTCCAGGCTCTTGACCAGGGATTCTTGGGAAACAAGGGCTTCATCGAGGTCTCAATCTTTATCAGGAATTCATGACACTACAAGGCAATTCAAAGAAAATTATGAGATTCGTGATTCCAGACTTATGAACAGAGATTCCACAGGTACAAGGGCCTCCATTACATCAAGGTCTGTACCAGATATTCGTGTTTCTAGGATACAAGTCACAAAAAATATAGAAATTCGTGACTCTAGGAGGCAAGTAAGGAAAGATAACAATATTCGTGATTCCCAATTGATGACCAGAGATTCCCAGGATACAAGGGCCTCTGTGAGATCACATTCTGTACCAGACTCTCATGACTCTAGAAGACAAGTCAGGGAAAATAATGAAATTCATGACTCTAGGGGACAAGTTAGGGAAAATAATGGAGTTCGTGATTCCCGAATTATGATCAGAGATTCCAGTGAAAGAAGGGCCTCTTTAAGATCATATTCTGTACCAGAAATTCGTGACACCAGGAAACAAATCCGAGAAAATAATGAAGTTCGTGACTCTAGAAGACAAGTCAGGGAAAATAATGAAATTCGTGACTCTAGCAAACAAGTCAGAGAACATACTGATATCCGTAATTCCAGACTTATATCCAGGTATTCTCAGCAAACAAGGTCTTCTGCGCGGTCACGGTCTGCACCAGAGGTACATGATTCAGGGCGACATGCCAGGGAAAACAATCAAGCTCGCGATTCCCAACTTATGACTAGAGACTCCCAGAAAACAAGAGCTTCTGCAAGAACATGGTCTTTACCAGAAATTCGTGACTCAAGAAGAGAGTTCAGGGAAAATAATCAAATTCTTGAATCCAGACTCATGATCAGGAAACCCCAAAATTTCAAGGAATCTAGGATCTCAGCTAGATCTGTACCAGACTTGCATACATCTTTCAAACAAAACAGAGAATTCCGTTTTTCATCTCCATCAAATAATATGAAATCACTTTTGAAGACTGAAGCTATCCTTACCACTCTAGATTCACCCATACCTTCTAAATCGTCCATTGTATTAATGGCAGAGGATGCTGCTACACTCAAAGATAAAGATGTGTATGCTTTACCACAGAATGCTTCTCCCATTCCCTTGGATGCAGAGGACATCAGCCACATCTTCCCATTTGTCATCAATAATGTGAGTACCAGTATATCACATCTCATTCATTTTAATTCATATTCATGCATTTTTCATTATGAAAGAGACACCACTTTAAACTATCATCTTAAAACGTATACAACTAACTGGAGATTGGAAATGTTTTTCTCTTATAATCATCAAACATTTAGTCCATTACAATAATATTTAACTGAATGATTTTTTGTTTGATTTCACTATGAGTTGACTATTTTAGAAAATATTGTGAATTTAAGCTTATTAGATTAGATTAGATTAGATTACTTTATTCATGGTAAATTTACAACTTTTTTTTCAAATGTGCGCGTACATACAATATTTTAACATCACATAGAAAGTAGACCTGGTTGATACTATTTACATTTTGTTGGAAATATTAAAAGTGATCTAATGAGTAGAGCTAATGAAATGAAATTCTATGTGATGCATTTACATGAAAAGGCGAAGTTTGGACAAAAATTCGTCCATTCGAGCACTTAACCTTAAGAACATTTGGTTTCGTTATTTTCAAATTCAGCAAAGTATTGAGTTAATTTAATTGACTTCAGATTGTAGAGTGATATTACTTTAGAAATTGCTGATTTAGATAATTTATATTGACAAAAGATGATTAAAATATATATAGAATGATTATGAAGATGATATGAATGATGGTGAGAGATGGGACGGTAATTAAAGATAATGATTTTGTACAGATTTTCTTAATGTATTGAGGTGAATGTTGAATCGTGTTTCCAGTATGCTGTAGACTACAATAGAGGCATATTATTTACAAAGTTAATGGATAATTTAGAGATTGATATTTCTAGATTTTATTGTCATGCAGTTGCTCTAGGGTTGGAGCTTATCAGATTGCTCAAAAAATGTGTCAACTCCATTGATTGATACTTTTAGAATAAATATTCCAAATCTAAGCAATGTAACAGTTATTGTAATAAAATAAAGAATATTCTACTAAGTAACAATCGTATAGATTGAGTTGAATATTTGTTGCATCTCATGCATTATTTGTTGATGTTGACTCATTCAATAAGTAAAGCAATTGATACTCTACTTCAACTGATGTAAATCATTACATTGATAAGTTGAAAAATGGTGGGTGATTATTTATTGCTGATGAATATAAACACTAAATAATTTCTATATAGTTGAATATATAGTTTCGATTCTATAATTCTCAAACTGAAAGAAATCTTCTAATTAATAAAGATTTAAAATTTTTAAGAATGCCTCTTTTATTTTTTCAGATGAAAAACAACTACAACTACATCACTGGAAAGCTAACATATTTCCTGTAAGTTGACAATAGATAACAATAACTTTCTTGCTCATTTATTATAATAATTTTTCTCTTTTCTTCAAGTTTTCCTTCTTCTCTTCTCCTATTATTTTTCACTCTTGTAAACTGTTTCAGATCTCTTTAACATCTTCGAATTTTTAACATCCTAATCTTTTTTTGAAGGATGTAGCTCACATAGGTCTGAGACCTATGCGTGAGTAATGAGTTGGATGATGATTATATTATTGATGAGTTGGACCTACAGTTTTATGTGGGTTCCGAACCACCGGGAAGTGATTTTAAAGCAGAGAACAGAGTCTTTTTGATGGCCAATCCAATTAAAAAGAGTTGCTTATCTAATCTGATTGAACAAGTACCTGCTATGGCTCATGGCTATCACTTCCCCCAAATATGATATATTCTCCAATATTACATCTATATTATTATTATATCACATAATAGTATGTTCATAAACTATGTTTTTTTTCTATCCAATATTTTTAGACGTTATGTTGACTTATTGAGATATTGTGCAACCCTTTGCAGACCACACCATTTTTCTGTACCATTTCCACTGTTTCCGAACTTTTTATTTTTATCATAAACTTTTTTCAAATTTATTCAATTTTACCTTCTCAAAGTTTCTAGTTTCATTCTCACTTACTCTCCTACATATATGTCCAGTGGGTAATCTATGCGTGAAATACAGTATTACAATGCAATACGGTATTAATGAAAAATAGAAAATTTTCATCACAATTGCATAAACTTATTCCATGATTTGAAGTCTGGAGTTTAATAGCATTAAAAGGAAACTCAAACATTATAAACGTTAATAATATTACCATACATAAAAATATTTAAATGAGTAATTTTAAACTCAAATATTTTTTTCTGAATCTAAAACCTGAGGAATGTATGAATGTTAGTCGAAAGCATTGTTTGGTAGCTAGTGTAGGTGGAACTGTAGCAATATTTTATTTTTGATTATAAAAATAGGTCCTGTTTGTAACGGTGACCGATTAGATTGGCCAGCAAAAAAGACAATGTTCTCTGCTGAAAATCACTTCCCGGTGGTTCGGAACCCACCTAAAACTGTAGGTCCAGCTCATCAATCACCATCATCCAACTCATTACCCACGCACAGGTCTCAGACCCATGTGGGCTTCATCCTCAAAAAAAAAAAAAAAAAAAAAAAAAAAAAAAAAAATAGTTCAATATAATCGAATGTTGAAATGATGTAGGAAACTTTTTGATTTAAACATCAAAAATCTTCGAACATAATACAATTCAGACCACTCTCACTTTATCAAAATGATTAAGGAAATTATAACAGCTAGGTACCATAGCCTACAATTTTTTACTATCAATGGAAAATAGTAACTTTTGATGGTAAATTTAACAATCTAATATTAAAACCGACACTGTATTTCACTTTTAAATGATATTTTACTCACATATATTGAAGATGCTTGAGGAATGCATTTCACTTCTGAAAAGAAGCTTCGTCAGCTTCTTTTTAGCTTCTTTTCGCTTCTCTTTCGTAAATTTAACGACTTGCAGTCAGTTTTAATTGAGAATAAGTAATATTTCTACTCACTTGGGCTGTAACGTTTTCGAGCCGTGTAGATTCATTTTCAACATTTTCGGAAACGTTTAAGACCAAGTTAATAAAAATATTATTTATTCTCAATTAAAATTGACTGCAAGTCATTGAATTTGCAATCAAACAAGTTAATATTAAATCAGCAGTTATATTATATTAATTTATATCAGTTAATATTAACAAGGCAGATCGTCGTGGAACAAGAAATCCAAAGAAAATAGTAGTTGAGAGTAAACACTGCAAGCATTTATTGTATACAATTAATACATTTTTCGACATTAAAATAAAAGCCGACATTCCCTGTACACTATATTAGTGCTTACAAATGAAATTTACTAGGGTAAGTCAACGTTTATGTATTTTATGATCATGATATAATTATTATTTTTCTGTTTTTCTCTTGCAGAAATGAAGAAAACAGAAGTACTATTGCCGCTGGAGTAGCTTGCATGCTTCTTCTTGGAAGGACCAACAAGTAACTTCAAATCAAATCATCTATCTTTCCAGCAATCCTTGAAATAATATGTACTTCTTTTTAACAGATCTGATGTCATAGTGTTGCTATTAGCATATCCATTAGCAATCCTGATTAGAATTTCCTGTAATGCATTGTATCCAGCTAGATAGTGGACCAACTATATCTATAATTAGAGTAGTATATATATATAGTATGTAGGTACCTTATTAGCTGATCTAGTTCACTCTCCTTATTAGATTAGCTACTGATTTAAATTATATTGTAGTACAACTGTCATTTTTGTTTTAACAAACCTATAGGAACCTTGTAGAGATTATTCTGATCATTTTTTATTTTTGTAGAAACTAGGTAGTAGAACAATAGTTTGATTCATTTTAATATTAGTTTTGAAAGATGTTGGAGTTGGAGGTAAATATTTTAGCGTTTGTGCAGTTGTAGTGCACTTGATCAGGGTTAAGGCAAATGAAGAACAATGTCATCACAGATTCCATGAAGAAAAACAATCTTTATCAAATAATAATACAAGGCAGCTATGTTCCCAATCTAATAGCAATTAATGGTAATTTGTAAAAAAAAGTTTTGGTGGAAAATATTCCTGGAATCTTGAAACATCAGAGAAAAAATAATAATGATTTGACAAAACGATAATTAGTAAATTCATTACTTAAAGCGGTGATAAAAGGTTCATTATTCTCTATAAAGAAAGTATTATGTTCTATTCCATAATATTAGTATTGTGACAAAATTTATTAAGTTTTTTATATTTCTGTATACTTATCACTTTGTTAAATTGTCAGTTACTTCAAACTAATTAATTTTGTCTTGAAAAATTTTAAGGGTGATTGGAAAGAAGAAGGGGCAAGATTTTCTCCCATCCTACTTACATTTTTAGAAGCCTATTCAATCATTTTACTCATGGTAAGATCTTCAGTATCATAATAGATTTAAAATGCCTAAAAATTCAAAATTCAAAAAATGCTATTCCAGTTTTTCTCACGCCTGAATCGTGCAGTTTCATCAAACTGCCGTTTTCCATTCACATTCACTTTTATTTGACATAATAAATCACTAAAAAAAATGCTGAGAAAATCTTTTGACAAATATTGAAATACTGTTTTATAAAAAATCCTGTTTGGGAATTTCTACTAATGGTTGACTTGAGACCAGTCATACTTTCAATGCTGTATAAAATTAAAAAAATTATTACTGTTTTCAAAATTAACACATATTAGCAAATATCTTTTTTAATGTATGAGATGGAGCATTCATTGAAAATTGTAACTTATAGGTTCCTGCTCTTACCAAATGACCTTCTTGGTTCATATGTCATAGCCATGCAGAACCTACCAGCTCTTCAAGTTTCTCAATCAGTTCATTAAACTGTCATAAATAATGACCAGATTGCATACTCAAGTAGCCGTCTTCTCTTAGTAAAAACGCTTTAAAAACACAAGCGTTCATTATTAATGGAACATTCAGTTTATTTAGTGTTCATTATTCTTTATTTCTATATTTCTTTGCTGTGAGGAGTAAGGAATAGCATCTCCAGAACCGCATATTGTAGAATTTCTCTGATAATATCTGGTAGCTAACTTACAACTCAACAAATATGATAGTAGCCTATAGTTTAAAAACGTTTACCAATCTATTTTTAAACAGAATTTGGAGTGACAGTTAGCATTCGCCAAATAAGATAAGTTTCAAAAGAAATTTTTATGTATTTCTTTAAATTCATGAATTTCTTGATCCATAACGATCTGTGTTGTTAATATTAACTTTTTATAGTAAATTTAAATTAAGTGAATTTTAATTAAGAATAAATAAAATATTTTACTCACGTAGGCGTAAACGTTTTTGAAACGTGATTATCCATTTTTAACATTGATCAAGGATGCCGTTGAAAATGAATCATCACGATTCAAAAACGTTTCAGCCTACGCGAGTAAAACATTTTGTTTATTCCCAATTAAAATCGACTACAAGTCGTTAAATTTATCATAAAAAGTTAATATTTCTTTGAAGTTAAGTTATTCTTGACTAGAACTATTTAAAATTTACATTGGAGCAGTCTGACTATTTTTTCAGCACAGACAAAAAAATTATGTCTGGCTATTTCTTCCATTTGTCTCCATTTGGGTTGAACCTTGACTTTATATTTTTTGGTTTTAGTATCGTATGTAAAATTTGTTATCTCGTAGTTAGTAAATTATTGCAACAAATTGTGATGAAAAATGGCTGTAAACTAGAGATTTCTCGAGAGCAGAAATGTATTTATTACATCTAAAAATTAAGAATAGTAGGCAAATGTATAGAGTGGTTAAGACCATGTTAGTTGTTCATAAAAGTTATATCTGAGTTCATTGTTTACTCCTGTAGGCTTAGCTACCTTTGTAACATTCACTGCATGCTTTATTATTGTAACTTGTAGAAAATTTGTCTCAAATAAATTATTATATCACAGCATTCAAAATGACTTACTCATTTAGTGACAAATTTCTTGATATTTTTTTAGTACCCTACCTATATTGTAAGTTTTATGGATATCATTGATGGAGTTCAAGGTCAAGAGCGTTTTTGCTTTCTTCTTGAGAGGAAATGAGTAAGAATTGAGTTGAAAGATAATTTCTGTTTCTCTTCTCTTATTGATTCTGCAACTTTCTGTGAATCGTCAGTGCCGCGCCTATCACAAGATGCTAGGAATAGCAAATTTTGTTGCTTATTAGACTAATCACCTTAATGCTCAATCCTCATAATATTGGATGTAAGCTATTTAATTTTAGCATGACAATTTTGGGCTGAGAATACAAAATCAAGCGAATTAATTAAGATATTATAACGGGTAAGGTACATCCTATTATCAACTCAGAGGGCGAAAACACCAAAACCAACCCAAAAATAATTTAGCCTGGATTTGATGATCATCTACCTGGAGCATGTTGCGTAACAATATTGTTGTCTACAAGAGAAACTTTCTTGATATTGTTTTGGTAAATTAACGTTTCCAATTTTTACAGTATGCATCAACAGCCTCCTTTTAGTGAACATGAAACTAGAAAACTGTTGCATTAAGATAATTTACAAATTGCATTTTCCATTTACAAATAATAAATAATTCTATATGAATCTAATATCAAAACTGACAATGTATTTCTATTGAAATATTATTTTTCACTCACTTAGGATGCATTTCACTTCTGAAGAGGAGCTTCATCAGCCTCCTCTTCAGAAGTGAAATGCATGCCTCCAGCATCTCCAATATAATTGAGTGAAAAATAATATTTTAATAGAAATACAGTGTCAGTTTTGATGTTGGATTGTTCATCAAGTATTTCGTCATGGAAAACAGCACAGACTTCCCATACGATATCTCAGTAAATACAAACGGAGAGATTTCAGCAAAAACACCAAAGTTCAAAAAATTTTCACTCTGGCAAATTTACAAATCACATTTTTGATTTACTAATTATAAAAATTTCCATGAAATTTTTAAATACAAATAAAAGTTATTATGAAACTAGATTGTTATGCAACACAGGCTTCAGCTGAGACACATAGAGCTTTCAGAGTGTGTGGATCCTGTGTACCCCTTGTTAAAAAAAATAATATGGAGATTGCAAAGAAAAAGGCCCTATTAAGAGACATCTTACTATACTCAGGAATATTTTACAACAATCTTCCATTTTTGAAGCAATAGGAATTGAATGAAAATGCAGAGCGCAGAAAATAATGTGACCAATGTGGTGCATAGTTAATGTTAAAATTGAATTTTTTCAGAGACAAAAATAGATTAAAAAGCTTTTAAATTTAAACTTAACTAAAAATGGGTGTTACCAGTTGATAAGCGCGGATCTAGCGGGGGGGGGGGGGGGGGTCCCGATAGCTCCTCTTTTAACTAGATTTTCAATCATTTATTTTATTAAAAGCTTACCTGTCAATGTGAGTCTTACCTACCCAGTGTGTGAAACCTCCCCACCAGAGTTTCCAAATACTGGAAAAACTATTTGAGACTATTATGGGAAGACCTTTTTTAGGTGGTATCCTCCTCAATGAAGTATTTTTTAAGTTAATCAATTCAGCTTTTTTATGAGGTGACTATTTTCGATTCTCTGTATCTGAGGTGGATAAAAAAAAGTCCACCTCAAGTCAAATCTATGCATGTAAAACTCATCAACATCAGTGAAGCATAATTTTCGAATTGCAATGCTCAAAAACAAAATCTATTAAGAAATTCATTTTATTAATAATAATATTTACATTTTTATAAAATAGTAGAAATGATTTTCACAGTAAATTAGCAATCTGATAGGAAACTATAAAACACAAAAATAGCCTAGTTTTATTATCGGGTTTCTTCTTTAATTTCTTCATTGTTGTTCCATTAGTTTGGCTAGTTTTGCCTCACTTGCCAGCTTTTGTGTATACAGAAGATTTCCAATGGAGAAGGCCGCCTTCACCAACTGAAAAAAATTGTCAATGGTTAGTTATTCGTAATGGAGGCGTGCTTCTGGGTTTTCCTAGCTCGACATTTTTTGTGAAGCACACTACATATAGCAACCAATTATCACACTTAACAATTAAATGTACAGTTATCTCGAGCCAAATGTCCCACAGTTCTTTACCCTTTACCCACGGTAAACCAATTATCACACTTAACAATTAAATGTACGGTTATCTCGAGCCAAATGTCCCACAGTTCTTTACCCTTTACCCACGGTAAACCAATTATCACACTTAACAATTAAATGTACGGTTATCTCGAGCCAAATGTCCCACAGTTCTTTACCCTTTACCCACGGTAAACCAATTATCACACTTAACAATTAAATGTACGGTTATCTTGAGCCAAATGTCCCACAGTTCTTTACCCTTTACCCACGGTAAACCAATTATCACACTTAACAATTAAATGTACGGTTATCTTGAGCCAAATGTCCCACAGTTCTTTACCCTTTACCCACGGTAAACCAATTATCACACTTAACAATTAAATGTACGGTTATCTCGAGCCAAATGTCCCACAGTTCTTTACCCTTTACCCACGGATGTAAGATTTTAGAATACTAAGTTTCTTGGATTTCTTGTCGAGTCGTTGATTCACTTGAAAGGTTAATACTGAGATTCTATTGATCTCTCAGATCACATGTCTCTGTGTCAACTCGATGAATGAATCATTGATAATGTCCTGTGAGATTGGGTTGGCAGCACTGCTGGTCATGGCGAATTATTTGACTGCCGTAACAAACTTTTCAGTTCACCAGATCGTAAGCTGTTTTGTTGTTTCATGACTGCTCTTAGTTTATAATAAACTAAAAGTGGTATTATAAATTGAATTAATATGTTTTAATTAGTACGGAATATTCATATAATGTATTTATTTATACAAAAAATACATATGGGAGCACACAGGAAGACCCAAAAATTTGCTCCCTAATCGCTTAATCAAACAAAGTAAAATTACTCATTTCATATCCAGCTATAGAACTGTATATCTTTACAGCCTGTAAAGTCATTAAATTTACAGTAAAAAGTTTCATTATAAAATTAAACCCTCTGTAACAAGCTATTTATACAAAAATAGATGAAATGGAATTATGAAATGAAATAGAATTATGATATGAAATGGAATAAGTTTTCTATTAATTAAATTGAGGTCCACGTATCAGTGGACCGATTACTGAAAATAAGGAATCATATAATCTATATTTTGTGAGGATACATTTATCATAAATGATACATTTTATCAAGAATTGAAAAGTGGAAAAAAATTTAATCACAAAGAATAGGATTTTTCAACTTTTTTTTCATGAATCCACCATTGAAATTACTATGCAATAACAAAAGTAATTTTATAAACTTGTTAGAAGTGTGAAGTATTATAACATTTATCATATACGGTAAGTGTGAATTAGTATTACCTACCTTCATATTAATAATACTATTAACTTTGTACTGTAAATTCAATGACTTGCAGTCAATTAAATTAAAGACTGCAAGTCGTTAAATTTACAATAAAAAGTTTATATTAACAACGCAGATTGTTACGAAACAAGAAATCCAAGAAAATTATAATATGTGAAGTTGACAATTCAACAAGTCTATTCAAACTTCTATTTTGAATTCTTACTTTATTAATTCTGTTGCAATTTTTTTTTTGTAGGATGAAGCCCACATGGGTCTGAGACCTGTGCGTGGGTAATGAGTTGGATGATGGTGATTGATGAGTTGGACCTACAGTTTTAGGTGGGTTCCGAACCACCAGGAAGTGATTTTACAGCAGAGAACGTGTCTTTTTTGCTGGCCAATCTTATCGGTCACCGTTACAAACAGGACCAACGAGAACGCAGCTTATCTCTATCTGATTGAACAGATACCTGCTACGGCTCGTGGCTATCACTCCTTCAATTGAAATAGAAGTCCCTTGCTTGTGCCTTGAGAAGCTCATACTCACGAGTGATTTCCTGCTTTGATGCTTGGGCAAATGTGACATTCTCAGTTCTTTCTGTAGCTATTATTAGCTATTAATAATAAAAAACAATTTCATTATATTGTTTATTTCATTTAAACTGTAAGCACACACTACATAATGAGATTCCTCTGTCCGTTTCCAGTACTGCCAATCTAACCGCCTATCTCAGTGTTGCCACTCTACTAAGTACAACATTATTCATGTAATAAATATTATTATAATATATAATTGTATAACAATATAATAATATAACACTTTCAACTGAGGCAGGACATACCTACTTTATTCCACTTAGTCATAAAACTAATTCATGCTATAACTAGGGACATATAGCTCGTTTTAAACACTTGTAAACAGTGCAATATATAGCTTTCATCAATGGCTACCAGATGGCACTGAAAATTTGTGACATTGTTGCCTTTTTCCCACTTACCTCTAATTTATGTTATTCAAGTAAATGTGCTGATCATCGAATCAATAATAGGCTAGACTACCGTACATATAATAATTGGTAAGATTCAGTTGAAAAACATAACCATTTAATGTTAGTTTATATCGTTTTTGTTAATAATTTATAGTTGTTATTTTATTATCAAGTTATTACTGACATCTTTGAATGACATGTAGTTGAGCGAATAGATTCCAAAGGGCCGCATCTCGATGTCCACATTGGCCCTTGTCATCATCAAGTGCACAGTCGTCTTGAACCAGTGAGGCTTGTCTAACCATGGAAGCTCTGTCAGTTTGGAACGCAGAATGTCATTCTGAAACATAATTATTATCGTCCTTACAATGATGAAATTCATATGAGCAGAGATATGTAACAGATATGCTAACCTATGTGTTAGCAGTCTCAGGCCTCCAAAGTATATGACCACCATATTAAAGAGTGTCGAGTATCCATAAGCTTTAACCACCAAAGTAATTTTAGGCCTGGTTAATAGAAAAGCAAATGAAGGCTTTGTGACATGACACAGATGGCGATTTTTTGTGAAAGAAAGTATTTACCGTAATTTGTTGGATCTCACTCTTCATTTGCACAGACTAATTCATTTCTGCATTTAAGAGAGAATTGCGTTCCGTTCTTTTCTATTAACCGTGGCAAATCCTACTCCTATTTAAAAAAAAATCTAACCTATTCTAAATTCTATATCTAATCTATTCTAATCTAAACCTATTATTCTAATATATATTATAATAGTTTGCTTCAGCTGATCAGTGATTAATACAGTATGGTAGGCCTTTATGGTCACTCTGAGCTATAATACTATCTAGCTCATAGTATAGTAGCCTATTCTAGCTCAGTGTTAATGGTTTCAGGCGCTTACTTGATATTGGAACTTATGGACAAAAAATATTACTAAGTTATATTTCAAAATAACAAGGGTCTTAACTTTTGTTATATTAATATTAAAAGTTAATATTAACAACGCAATTCGTCATGGAACAAGAAATCCAGGAACAAGGGTCTTTTGCAGAATATAGTCTAGTCTATATTATTTGCACAATACCTTGTTGAATATTCGCTGCCCATTCCGAAAAACACAGAATACCATCAGACCTCCAAAGAGGAATGACATGGAAAATAATGCTGACTTCTTTGTATCATTGCTCTGAAATAAAAAAAAAAAAACATTTTTATTATTCCTAGAAAAAATAATAAAATGTCCAAAAGTATCAGTACAGTAGCCTGATTAATATTAAAACCTACCATAGGTGCGTATCAACTTATGACATAATAGGTAGAAAGCTTGTTCAGATGGAAGGACCGAGTGTGGTACAGTGCTCCCAAGCAAGTACCTAATCTAGATTGCTCATTCTTCTGGATGGGCTTTTAGATTGACCATCAGACTCAATATTAGGCTAAATAGTCTATACTTTTCCACTCTAAAGACTGCAGATATGAGGGTGTCAATTATTATCTGCAATGAAGTTATAAATTTCTATTGTAATCAAATAGGAAACATACAAGTAACTTATATTATTTTTTTGACATAGTTCCCTTGTTTTTCAACACTCTTTTGGTCCATAATTGTTCAAGTTTCCTGATGCCTTCATAAAAGGAAGTTTCTTTTGGTTGAGATGTGAGCCAGAAATGCACTGCTTCTTTCAATGCTTTGTCTGAGGTAAATCGATGGCCCCTTAATGCCTCTTTGAGTGGACTAAACAAGTGATAATCAGAAGGAGCAAGGTTGGGACTATATGGAGGATGAGTCAGTACTTCAAAATTGAGTTTCTGGAGCGTATCAGTAGTGTGGGCAGCAGATTTGGGAGGTCATTGTTGTGCAACAACACAACACCTTTTTGACAGCAGTCTTTGGCGTTTGCTTCAAATTGCAGACTTTATCTTGGCAGTAAACATCTATCACTATAACATACACTTTATTGTTGTGCCCTTTTCCTGATAATGTTCCATTACTGGATCTTTTGAGTCCTAAAAAAACTATAAACACCAGTTTTCCTGTGGATGGTTGGGTCTTGATTTTTTTCTAGCATGGTGAATTTGGATGTTTCCATTCCATACTCTGCTGTTTACTCTCTGGCTCTTAAAGATGGATCCACGTTTTGTCACCAGTGATGATCCTGTCTAAGAAGTTGTCCTGTTCATAATGTTACAAAAATGCAAAACAAGCAGTCGTTTATGCACTCGTTCTAAGTACATCTTTTCATAAACGAATGTGACTTGTAATCTGAATCTTCGTCCTCTTGCTTTTCACATGTCTTCCTCACTCTTATTCTTCAAATTTGCATCTCTTGCACTCAATTGAGAGCCTTTGAAGCTTCCCCTTGGTTCTACAGACTTCCTGATTGTTCTACTATATTCAATGACCTTCCATGGCCTTCTAAAAGCATCTAGTGGTTTCCAGTACTTTGATTACCTTGAACGACGACAAGTATAGTCCATGTACCAGTGAGATTAGTCTTACAAGCTCACATGACAGATTGTGTTGCAGATCTCGAAGCCTCCAGTAATTGGAATGATGACTGTATAAGAAGTCCATGTGAACAAGCTAGTTTAGTTTTACAAAGCTCGTGTGAGACAATCCAGTGCCATTAGAGTAAACAGCGCTCGATTTCAGTGTAACGTGCAGAGACTAGTGTTTACTATTTGTGCAGCTTACTAACAGTTTAAAGACATTGTGTCAAGTGATATTATTTGGGACTGTCAAATAACGTATTGGACTGTGTTTTGTGAGTGTTTAGTTGTTCTTTATCATATCTTTCTACATTATTGTGCAGTTTATTGGACTCTTGTTTCTTTTATTATTGATTGGCCTATAATTAATTATTTATTAATTCTTGTAAATAATTACTGAAAATAATATTAGCTTGTCATTTGTGATCTGCTTTTCTTTATTAATTGAAAACTTGCAATTAGTGTGTGTAAATAGACTAATTTGTGTAAATAAAGTGCAAGTGTGAACTTTAATGTTGCCAGCCTTATTATTTTAGCCATTAGAACCCGTAACAATAGCAATACAAATGCTTTTTGCTGATGCCCAATATGTAACTCAAGATACACTTAGGTGTCTGGCTAACCCACAGCAATGTGTGTTAAAATGGATGGATTTGAGCTTTGCCAGGAAAGAGCCCTGAATCACAAAATACCGTACGATTTTTGAGGAATTGTTGTTTTTTACCTTTTTCTGGGGAAGCTCCCCCGAACCCCTTTTATTTACTATACCGGTACTGAATTGTACTTCATAACTAAATAAATGAATAACCCCCTGTACTGGTCTTTATATTCACTTCTACTTTATATTCACTAGGACAGGCCGCTTTGTGAATAGTGTGAATCCATCACAGCCTTGCTTCAGTTTCCTGGCCATAGCATTTTCTCATAATGTTAAAATTCTAGATGTAGAACTAATGTCACGTTAGAATTTAATATTTCAGTTCGACTTCATATTTCAGTGTCTCTAAACTAGAATCCTTGCGCCCTATAACTACTGCCGTGTCTATAATTTCATTGATAACTTATTCCACTGCTGTTTCCGACTGAATCAACATTCATGATTTGCTACCAACTACAAACAACACACTCATACCCATTACAAGAGTTGGTTATCTCCTTATATTTGCTAGGCATTTTGCATTTTTAAAACCATTATTATATATTATTATTCATATATTATTTCATAGCTGGTTTTTGCCGCCCCCTAAAACATTGCGCTTGGGGCACGTGTCCTGCTCACCCAAAATGATATAATATCGTCCCTGCTCTCAATAAAACAAGAAAGAAGAAACTTGTTAGAGGCTCCGTGACTTCTTTCGTGATTCTTAGTAATGGTTGAATCTATAGCCATAGTACTATAGCCTAAATAGACAGCGGTCATAATAATAAAAAATTAAAAAATTCCTGCGTTTTGGTATCCATTGGATACCAAATTAGACGGTACTTATAATTAAATATCAAAACGCAGGTGTTTAAACCTTTATTTATATTTACGGGTATCCGGAGGCTAAAGAATTCAATATTTAAAAAAATAATACCTTGTGGACGGACGGTTGCTACTTTTTCTTTGTTATGTTTTGTTTTGCATTGCTGGAAAAACTTAGTTAACAAATAATAATCAAACTACACCGCCGCCGCATCAGAGCGACCAATTATTTTTATAGTAATAATTTTTTATTACACTTTTTTTCTTACTTGTTTAATTTCTTTTTCTTTACATACATTAGACTAATATTCAATTTCCACCATAACCTTAATTTTCCCTATTCTTATTTTCCCTAATTTCTTATTTTTTGTAATTTGTATTATATAATATAAACTTTAAAAAACCACTTTTAAATGGAAATCAACTCACGTTATGGCGTGACGGCCGTTTCGCTCTGTTGTCTAGAGCATCGTCAGACGACCCACAGTACACTGACTTAACGTATGAGTTTGAGGGCTATGTATGTTTTGGAATGGTGATGAATGGTGCTGGTATGTTGGAATGGTGATAAAATAGCAGCTTCATTCAGGAAACACAGATATAAAATAGCTTACAGAACAACTAATTCACTCAAAAAACACCTGCATTCTCAGACAACATCTCAAAACAAGTACAACAGATCTGGAATTTACAAATTGAAATGTGATGACTGCAACAAGTTCTATATAGGACAAACTGGCAGGACATTCACCACTAGATTCAAAGAACACACAAGAGCCATCTCACACCCAAACACACATTCCACTTTTGCTGAACACATCATATCAACAGGCCACAGTTATACAGACATTGACACTAATTTAGATACACTACACTTCACTCACAAAAGCCAGAAACTCAATGTTTTAGAACAATATGAGATTTAAAAACCTGACAACATTTTAAATGATCAACTTAACTTCTTCTCACATACTCTATTTGACAAAATAATCCCAATTTCAAACCTCCCGCCTACTCATCCCCCCACCCCATCATCATTCCAACATACATAACCCTCAAACTCATACCTTAAGTCAGTGTACTGTGGGTCGTCTGACGATGCTCTAGACAACAGAGCGAAACGGCTGTCACGCCATAACGTGAGTTAATTTCCATTTAAAAGTGGTTTTTTAAAGTTTATATTACATATTAGTGGAAACAAGATGGATCTTCAACATCATAATTGTATTATAATTAAATTGATTTCCATTTTGTAATTTATATTATGTTGGCACCTGCTGAAAAACCCACAAGGTTTAGCGGGACCTTAATCTGGAACTTGTAAATAAATAAATGATTGATTGAATTAAAAACAAAGCACTAAAACAGTCTAATATTATAAACTACCCAGTCAGCACATAATGTGAAAATAACGTAATTTTCACGTAGAAAAAAGGTGAAAATGTTAAAAGGAAAAATCATATATTTTTTTCACGTAAAAAAAATGTGAAAAATGTAAAAGTGAAAAAGTTGTGAAATTTATAACGTGAAAAATATGTAAAAAATGTAAAAAAGAAAAATTTGTGAAATTTCAAACATGAATATCACATGTCAATTTCACATTTAAAAAATCTATTTTTATATTTTAATGTACACCAACAGGTTTTACATGTATATGTTTTGGATCAGTTTTAAGGAACACCAAACAATTGAAGGGAAGAGATTCTGTATACTCTATTCAAAGTTCATGTAGAAAGTGCAGAATATGATTATATAAATGCTTAACATATTTATTTGTTTAAAATAATTTTAATTTAATATAAAAAATGCATATTAAAATTTGAAAATTTTTGAAATGGGTATTAATTAATTTTGCTATAGTAGATAATACCAGATGATGTTTTGTTGCTATGGAATTTTTTTTTGATTTCGCTATTGGTTGCTATCGCACATACACAATTAAAAATAACATATAAAAAATGTAAGCTAAATGTATTTTTGTCGGCCCCCTTGGGGTGTCCAGTTTTGAAGAAAGGTGCGACCAAAAATCGGGTCCATCGGGAGTACCCGAAAATTTATTGATGCTGGAGCTATAGAGCCGATATAATAATAATATGGACTTTTTCCTGGACTGCAGAGACCCCATGTTTTTGATTTACAAAAAAAAAGAGTTGGTAGGGGGGAAGCCAGATGGTTCGGTGGTCGGGACTTTATTGGTTGTTTCAAGTTAGTCTCTTACATACTAAAACATAGGTAAGCTACTGCAAAAATTCAGCTCTCCTAAAATTTGTTAAGGATCGAAACTTTCATTGACTGGGATAAATTAACATTGGAATACTGAATTTCAAATCAAATCCATTTCCCGCTTCACTTCATCGTGATTGGTTGAGGGATATTATTTACACATTGATAATTATAATAAATGAGCAGTAATATAATAAATTGAATAATTTGATGAATAAAATTATCTTGAAGCTTATTTAAAATCATGAAAGTAGTTTATAGCTCAGTGTTGTTACACAAAACTCCGGTTAGGTCTAGATGGCGTTGGTATGCTGGTAGCTGGTTCGGTTTTGGTTCGTTGTTTACAGTCGCCATTATACACATCAGTTTCGGTTCGTTGCTTACAGTCGCCATTATACACATTTGACTTCGCAGCGTTGCTCCATTCTACTATTCTACTGCAACTTCCAAATAATTATCTACGAACGATACAGCTTTTACTTAGGTAAGAAATTAAATCATATTTTTAGATAAATTAAGTTCAACTTGACCACATTAAATAATTTTTTATTCAATGTATTGTGAATTCGACTGTAGAAAGTAAATCGCTGTGAAACAAGAAAGGTAAAGTAAAAAATGGTTATGTTTTTAAATTAGACCTGTGTTGCTCATGTCTATTTATTTATATTGCTATGGTTTCAAGATAGATTCAACAATATTATTTGCATTTATTTAAGACCATAGAAAACGTTGAGCAATGAAAGATAGAACATGGATATGTTTTAAAATTAGATCTGTGTTTCGTAATAGTGTTTGGTATTTTGTAGCAATAAACACATTGAAGTGGAATTTCTTAACACTGTCAGTATTACATGGCAATAAACGCAGTGAAGTATGTTTAGCAATACTGTCCGGATTTAGGAACCTGCTGTCTGGAATTAGGATTATCCTTCATTATGAATATGGGCTCCTAAAATGATTATTTTCAAAGGTTTTATTTGCTGGAAATCATGAAAATAATTTGAGAAAATATCGGCTTACAACTTTAGACCCTTAGTTATAGGGACAACAATAACCAATATATAATGAAAATATTGGAAAATAAAGTCAAATTTGCCTTAGTTGTTTTGTAATTGGTGCTTTTTCCTTAAATTTATCATCAATTTATATTTAAACATTAGAACTGCATTTATTTATTAACTATTAAGATGTTCAAGCTGATCAGCTTTGTCCTCCACATCTTTTTCTAACCTCTAGGGACTTGGGCCAATTGGGCATTAGTTCCTGAGAGGAATCAATTCAATAAGATTTTTGCCATTGCTGTGAGCTTTCTCCTGCCTGCATGACCCCCCCCCCCCCCCCCATCCATTGTAGGGTCTGAGAAGGCAGTCTAATAACTGCATCAGTCTCATTTAAATTCAGTTAGTAATATTAATTGTCAAATATTTCTTTCAGATTTTCGTGCTAGTTTGCACTGATAGAAAATACTTATGCGCAAAATACGGTACTTATACTTTACACATACTTCTTGGCCAATTAGCACAGTTGGTTGAGGCATTGCAACTTCAGCTTACTGTCACTTCAGCGATCGCAGATTCAAATCCCACTCCACTGTCTGGCATCTATGTGTTATCATTCACCTTATTACTCACACACAAGTCTCTGACTCATGTGAGCCTAAGCAATTTAAAGATAGACCTTTTGTAATTCTAAGTATATTTATATTATTATTTTTTAATGGTGTAAATGGACTGAAATTTACAACTATTTAACTTTTATTATTTGTGACTGAATAATTGTAGACATCTATTGTAGATAATTAGTAGTGGTGATTTGTATTATTTCAGGCTAGAACTATGAGTTCTAAAAAATCGCAAAACTATCCCTCTCGTCGATTTTATCAGAAGGCTCAAAAAGATGCTGAGAGAGAACTATTTGTGTTGAATTTGGAGGATGTGGAGGATGAAGTTGAAGTAGGGGATATTTTACTTGGTGAGAGAATAGCAGAGCCTATACCTGGCCCCAGCTCACTTCCAGTCACTTATCAAGTGAGGCAAGATTCTAGTCAACCAGTTGACACAAATTCCACAACCAGTGAAGAAATTCCAGATGACCTCAGCAGGCCCACAGGCACTGTTTCTCCAATAACCAATTTTGATAATGGTGAACCTTCATGGTGCCTTGACTTATTCAAAATTGATCTAGCCAACTGGGCAGTTAATGAAAATATTGCTCATTCTAAATTGTCATCACTTTTGAAAATTCTAAAAAACATAATGATTTCAGGGAGTTGCCTTCAGATGCACGGTCTCTTTTAAAGACACCTAGAAAATGTGATGTTATAGAAATCTGTGGTGGTAAATTTGTCTATTTCGGTCTATCTGAAGGGATATGTAAAGTACTTCAAAATGAGACCACATTACCAGAAAATATTGACTTGTTAATTGGTATAGATGGGTTACCAATAGCAAAAAGTTCTACAAGTCAGTTATGGCCACAATTAGGTAAAATAAGATCATTGCCACATGCTCCTGTGTTTGTTATTGGTATTTTTCATGGATCTGAGAAGCCAACTAATGCCAATGACTTCCTATCACTTTTGGTACAGGACCTAAAAACTTGCATTGAGAATGGAATCAATATCAATGAAAAAGTAGTACATATAACTCATGTTGCATTTGTTTGTGATGCGCCAGCAAAGTCCTTTATTCTACAAACAAAAGGACACTCTGGGTATTTCTCTTGTACCAGATGCAAGGATGAAGGAAAATACTCCAAACAAAGGGTTTGTTTTTCAACAAAGTCTGGAATACAGCGTACCCATGCCGATTTTGTCAATCAAACACAAGAAGAATACCATGTAGGAGAGAGCATTTTAATTAATATTCCAAGGTTTGATGTTGTTCGTGATTTTCCACTGGACTATATGCACTTGGTGTGTTTAGGTGTAGTCAAGAAATTATTAAATTTGTGGCTGAAAGGACAGTTGAGTCATAGACTCTCAGGCAATCAAGTCAGTAAAATGAATGAGATGATCAAGAGTTTTAGACCTTATGTACCATCAGACTTTGCCAGGAAGCCACGGAGTTTACATGAATTTCCCAGGTGGAAGGCAACCGAATTAAGGTTTTTTTTACTTTATTCCGGACCAGTTTTGCTCTCACGTCTAAAAGGTTTTAGACAAGAAATTATAGAACATTTTATATGTTTGAGTTCAGCAATGATCTTGCTTTTGAATCCAAGAAAATGCAGTGTTTATCAGGACTACATTAAATCTTTAATGGAATGTTTTGTGATAAATTTTCAAAAACTGTATGGGGAGCATCTGATATCACACAATGTCCATGGTTTACTACATTTATCTGATGATGTTGCAACATTTGGAGCCTTGGACAGTTGTAGTGCTTTTCACTTTGAAAACTTTTTGCAGACCTTGAAAAATCTCATGAGGAAACACCACCTACCTCTTGAACAAATTTACAAACGTATTAAAGAGCAATCATATAGCCATTTGGAAAACTTGCACAATATTCCTGCCCAGCATGATTTCAAACAACCTCATGAATCCGGACCATTAACAGGTTGTTGTAGAAGTCCTCAATTCAAAAGTCTAGGCACATTCAAATTATCAACTAAAAACAAAGATAGTTTTTGCGTGCTTTTAAATAAATTCATTGTGAAAGTGAAAAATTTTGCTTATAATCCTCAAAGAGACTATAGTTCTAATTGGAGAAGAGTATGAATGTGTACGGGACCTATTTAAAAAACCATTCAAGTCATCAAAATTGAATATTTTTTTAATAAGAAGAAAAAATGTGGAACTGAAAGAATGGTCAGTCCAGGACATTGAAGGGAAAGTGATGGCTCTTCCGTATAAAAGAAATCTTTGGGCTGCCATGCCACTTATCCATATGTAATGGAAGCTAAATGTCCATCATACTGGATGGTTTTAGTGACCCAATGAGTCCGACAAGTGTCACTTTTCAGTTCACAGTCATCCCTTACACAAATTTTATGAATCAATAATGGCTGAAGAATTCATTCAAAGTGATTAAGATGTAAAATGTAAATGCAAATGGTTTCTCTGTACCACAGGTTTATGTGACCTAGCCCTGTGGAAGCCTCTTTTCCCTCAAAAGAGTGCCCCCCGATAAGGTGGAAGAGGTTGACGTTTCTTTGGGGGCTTTTTACAAACATTCCACCGGTCATTGTATGAAAACAACAGTGTGTGTGAACGGGTGTTTGACAGAGTAGAGCAGTAGAGAATAGCGCTAGGACCGCTTGTGAATAGGCCTGACCTTGACATCAGGCCTTGGGAAATGGAGCCTTAGTGTCAACTCTCATTGAACAGGGTTTTGTTTATTGTTCAAAACCGGCATGAAAATGCTGTGGTGCTGTACTTTAGGGACATGGACTGATCTTTCCAACCCTTCTGTGGAATTTGGGGGTCACAGATGGCAGAAGAAAGTGAACAGCAGAACAGCAATAGCAAAAACTTTGGCAAAAGGCTATCGGCTTATTGATTCACATTCCTCTCTGAAAGTAATGCCTTATCAACCCAAGTCCCCAGAGGTTAGAAAACGATGTGAAGGACAGAGCTGATTAGATCAAACATTTAAAAAAAATATAAAGGGGTAGAATTTTCACAGATTTCAAATTACTTAGTTGTAACTGAGTCTGTACTTATTTTTCAAAACTATGGGTTTGTTGAAAAAAGGTTTTTGTGATCTATTCATAGCTTTTATCCTAGCTCACAAGTTTGTTTCATTTTTATGCATTTATGTTTGTGTAACTAGCCAGGTTTTCGGTTTGTAAAGTTGAACTATTCTTGCTTTTTCAGAAAATGTGGGTGATAGCCAACTTCATTGAAGAGAATAATGTCGAGGTAGTTCCACATTGTTGGATAAAAGGGAATGAATGTTTCTGGCCACTCCTTCCCAGGGATAAAATGAAGAAATATATAGAGAAAGAAATTGTACCTGAAGAGAGTGAAATCTGGAAAAAATATAAAATCAGAATAATTGGGAACAAAATTTATGGTAAGAATTATTTATTAATAAATCAATTGCTCTTTATATAAAATGTACATTCAAATTCACTGAAACCAATTCAGGTATTTCATACTAAACATATTGTGTGATTTAGAGTTCATAAAGGTTTGTTAATTTAATCTTTGAATAAGGTACTAAAAGATCACATTGTGATGCTGGAAAAAACATTATTTGTCTCTAGTGTTTGCCATATGAAAATATTTGTTGGTAGGTTTAAGTCTTCCAGATTCATCCAGTTTGCTTACAACAAATGCTATTTATTAATTAATTTTTTTAAATTAAATCACAAACATGCTTGCATTTCTATTTAATTTTATCTTTAGAAAATTTGCTGTATTTAATAGTGTTACAAATTACCCAATTGTTAGAAAATTAAAAATTTTGAAATTTTACAAGATGACAAAACTTTCAAACTCTCTCATTTACTGTAAATATAAAAATGTATTCATGGAATCAACTACAATTTCACTTAGTATAAGTCCTGATTTTTGTCAAAATTTATCTTTTTATTTTGTCCAAATTTTCTTTCTAACAATCTAATGGAGATGTTGAAAATCATCTATATAATCGAATGAATCTTCTAATATAATGAAGATGTTGAAAACAATAAATATTTTATTTTTTTACAGATGATCTACAAAAAGCTAGACAAAAGTCTAACATAGCTCTAGTAAGATCAGATGTTGAAACAGATGTGGAAGCAAAAAGAAAAGTCATAAAAAATAAGAGGTACCTTGACTTGGATGACAACGATAGTGATGATCCAGGTACTTCTGAAGATGATTGCCAGAAAAGTTCAGAGAAGAGAAACCCGAATAAAAAATTCAAAAAAGCTTTATGGATATCAAAAAAGAAAGTGGTTTCGTCACCTCTCAAGGTTCCTGGAGACATCCCAAATGTGGACCTACCTCGCCGATCGCCAAGAAAATTAGTCACAACACCTACATCTCTGAAGGTTCCAAAATATGGTAATGCATCAAAAAATGATACACCAATGCCTTCTCCATCAACCTCTTGGGCTACGAAAGTAAATCCAGGTGTCAGCTCTGACTCAAAGTCTAGCAGTAAGTATATTATATGTATAAAATCTGGTATATAAAGTAAATTGTCATGTTCATTTTTGTCTTCATATCTAATTGCATATATATCCAAGTGAAATATTATTATTATTATTATCATCATTATTACGTTGAGTCACAGATCTGAGCAGTGCTCAAGAGGCATGTAACATGTCATAAATAAAAAGAGAAGAAAACAAAGAAATTATAAATGCATTTGTGTAAGAGAAAAATGTCAAGCCGTAAAGGCACTACAACATTCCTCTACAGTATAGGGACACACATCCACCAGCACATCAGTAATTGATGACAAGAATAGCCTATGAGCACCACATAACCTTATTCTTTCAGAAAGACAATTGAAAAGCTTGAGCCCAGAATAATACGGTCCCCTTTCCAAAATACTAAGTCTGTGAGCTGAGTACTGAAAAACAGCTTAAATCTGTCCTCTTGTCCAAAAAAAAAAAATAATAAAATTACTCCTTATATTTGCTCATTTCTCAGGTTATTAGTATTATAAGAAATTTAAAAAATATGTAAGTTATGTCTGTTATTTAATCATGTACTAATGCTGTTTTTATTTGTTTAATTTCCAGATTTTGAAGATATTTGTATAAAAAACCAGAGTATAATGAAAAATTACTTGAGGCAAATTCTTCAAGAATTAACTTAAATGAACAACAGGCTGGAACAAATTCAAAAACAGCAAGTGGTGGCAGAAAGAGTTGAAGAAGAAGAGCCAGGCATAATCAAGAATCTTCCCCTAAAAACTTTGAGAGAGGTGTTTTCATTAGAAGAGGATCTTGAAGACAAGACTAAGGAGGCAGAACTAGTAAGAAACTTAGTAATTTGTTAGATTATATCAGAGAGCATGCAATTATATCAGCCCATGTATAAATTGTGCTTTGAGCTTTAGAGCTACAGTAGGTAAGGGAAGCATTTTCTTTACTTGAAAAATTTGTCTCAGTTTTAAAAACTTTGATTTGTATTACGTTTTAGACCCTCCTGGGCGTTTTTGGGTGTATGTGTGTGTCCGCAAATCCTTGCAGTGCGCAAAACGCCGACAATTTTCATACGATTTTGATGAAATTTTCAGGGAATATTATGTTTGGGCTGTAGATAGCCCCTACCATTTTCAACCCCTCACCCCCAAGGGAAAAATAGAAAATAGGGAATGAATTTTTAGGGAATTATCTACATTAAAGCAATACAAGAATAATAAGGAAAGCAATCTCTAATCCAAGACACGAATGAATGAATTACCCACGCACAGGTCTCAGACCTATGTGGGCTTCATCCTCAAAAAAAAAAAAAAAAATTGTAATATTCGCACTTTTTAACAGTGTGTATACTAACAGATGATTTAATTTTAATTTTCGTCGTGGCGCAAGGAAGTTCTGCCACTCAGATTTGGCAGATGTATTTTTATTAACCGAAAGTATAATATTATTACCCAATTAATTACCACTACCATCCTCTCTAATTTCTAGAGGAATAATTTTATGTTTACCCTGTAATTTTATTTCAGACTAATTTCCTTGCACGAATTGGTGGGGCAAACATGGGTGATGCGTGCAGAAGAATACTCCGTTCTTTATTGATAGACGAAGTAGCTTGCCTATTTAGTTGGGCTGGTCAGAAAGGCAAACGGGTGTTCAGCTCTCTGCGACTAAGAACTCCAATTTTTAGTAAGTAGCCAACTTTAAGTTTTTGTTCTTCTTTACACTTTGAAGTTGCCTGTAAGAGCTTTCTAATGCGTTTTGAAATGCTCGCCGGACATAAGCATAGCACTACCAGTGCCTCAGAAGAGTCAAAAATCACTTCCTGCCTTATTCAACTATCAATGGTTGTGTATACCTGTCGCAACCATACAACCATTGCTAAACATAGTGGAGTGTTTGTTTTATCTAATAAAATAACTTTGCAGTAACCACTTCTACAAAAGCGAAATAAGTCCAAAAGAGTAAACATTATCCATCTCTTTACGTTTTAGTCACTAATTTGTCACAATTTTCATGTCAAAACATTTCTTCAATGGTTTTGCAAGTGGTTAAATGGTTTATAATTTTTAATTAACAACAACTTAATCATGAGTAACCTTATCATTAACATGAACTATTCATTGTTGGGATTATTTTAAACACCAACAGC
The DNA here is from genome assembly GCA_948455865.1 of Conomelus anceps. Lineage (NCBI taxonomy): Eukaryota > Metazoa > Arthropoda > Insecta > Hemiptera > Delphacidae > Conomelus > Conomelus anceps. The sequence continues at coordinate 8,956,691 of OX418217.1, read as the reverse complement.
AAAGTAAAAAAGGCTCATTGTACTTGTAATTACAGGGTGATGTATAATGGTCATGGAAATGTTTTCCAGGCTAAAATGTCGATAAAATATCGATGTGGATATAATTCTTACCTTTAAGCAATGAGAATCAAATAATGTGACTTATGCTACCTGATCGTTTATGTTGCATTTAAATTTTGTAAACTTGAAGAAAAAATTTGTTATGTACTTGTTTAGTTTACAATGATTACATTTTATGTGTGTATAATTTTGAAAGATAAAATTATAAAGCCATTATTGCTTCTTTATATTGTACGATAACAGGACTTACTGATCATTTACATTTATTGTATCGACTACTTGCTAGAGGGCAAAAAAGATTCGCCTTATAATTTCCTATAAAGTAAGTTCGCCGACTATCTAGGATGAAAAATTTAGAAACATGTTAGATTAACTTGTAAAGTTTTTCATCTGTTAGTTGCGAACCGTGCATCTGATCGATATTGCCCAGGACCTTTTTTGATCTCTTTTTGAAGCTCAATAATACGAATTAACAAAATCAGTCAATTTGTAACAGAATAATGGAGAAAAGTAACTTTGTTTCCTTTTTGTGGTTCTGTTAAATGATGTTGTTATTTGTTTCTGATCAGGAGCTGTACTGAAGCAGTACCCAAATGGAACTGACAAGGAAATTGAAAAAACAGTAAAAGATTGGTTGAGACCATCAAAAAACAGACTGCTGAGTAAAGAAAAATCAAGGTATGCTCAACTATATGATTCTCTCAATTCTATAAAATTTTGCTGCCATTTCCAATTTTTTTCACTTTAATTATTGGTTTTATAATTTGATAGTTTAGAATAATTAATGGTCACGAATACAGTGTTTCCAATTGACTGGAGCTATTCTGATAAAAATTGCATTATTAAATTGTTGGTCCTTTTGGCCCTAAGTGTAGCTTGAAATGAATCTCCTATTCTATTTATAACGGATTGGATGATATTAGCAGCTAACGTTTTGAGAAGTAAAGGCGGCTGCATTGGGGCTATTTAAAAATAAAACATTTACAGTTCATTAAAGTGTTTGGGTTGTCTAAATATCAATTTAAATAAGTATCTGACCGTCAATTGCCATGTTATAAAGTTTCTTTACTTATAATATTATATTATTTACAGAACTATTTTTTAGAATGACCTATACTATTATACTTTAATAAGTGCATGGGCGTAAACTATGCACGCCATGTCATCACTCCTTTTTTAAAAGAAATTGATCATGCTTTATAATGACAAAATATAAATTTGAATCTTATAAAAATATTAAGAATTAAGCCTTTTGTGAAGATTGAAAAAAACATGAAAATAAATCAATAATGTAAAAAAACTAACAAATCACTTATAATTATCATCATTTTAATTCATTGAATCATCTTTTGAAAGTAAATGTTTATAATTTTGTTTATAATGTTATTTTATGAAATTTATTTGCCTATGTGCCTATGAATAATAATAACGTGTGTTATTTATTTTTCCAACTTGGATGCACATACTCTTTTTCAGAATGACTTTACTTCGAGTGCTTTTTGCATGTTCTACGCACGCCATTTTATTCCTTTTAAAAAGGAAATAATAGGATTAAAATATAAATAATAATACACTATTTTATAATCTATTGTGTATGTAAAATGAATAATTTTAATTTTTTCCAGGAAAGGAGAACATGGTAAAGATGTGGAAGAAGAACATGATATGTGATTCAGCTAAATTTTTAATAAAAATTAATTTTCCTATGCTCATTTTCAATTTTTGGCCATTTTAAGTAATTTTTTTTTATAAATATATTTAATTTTTTTATATTATCGATGTATTATTCAAAACATCCTCCATTGAAATATTGTTGTTCTGTATTACTTGTTTAAAAAAGTTGAGGGTCTTTCCTGTTTTCCACCGCATTAGATACGCATATCATACATATTAATGCAGTGTAATCCGTTTCTTGCCACTCGCAAAAAATATTTACAGGACATGAAGATTGCAGAAGTGGATAGCTCAACCACTCTCGCACAACTCAATTGTTCTAACTGTATTTGCCTAGTAAACAAAATGCTGGCTTCCATAGCCATTCTATTACTACACTCTTTACTTATGAACTATCACAGTACATTACATTACACTATTTTTTATGGAGTTGTGAATTAGTATTGAAACTTTAGCAGAACAAGTAGGGATTTGTATCCCTATGTGTGCGAGTTTATGTGGAGAAAGCGTTACATGGGACAAGATCTATTTGAACAGATCCTTCCTTCGAGATATTGCAACTTTTGGCCACCAGAACAAGAACGTAAGTACGAAATATTAGTATATATGTAATAATATAATGTGATGTACAAAGTTTGTACCAATTACATCCACGTTATGATACATTCTATAGTATGGTACATTTATTATGTGTCAGACTGATACACACGCATCCAATGCGGGGAGAAACTGGAAAGACCCAAAGTGGGTCTTTTGTGAAGAATGTTTAAAATGTAAAAATATGGTATAATAAAAATGTGAATTTCACGTAATATTTTAACATTATTTTTACGTGAAAAGTTGTGAAACTAACGTTATATTCATGTGAAAATGATGTGATTTTTTCCTTTTTTTCATGTGAAAATAACGTTTAAATGTAAAATTGAAAACGTGATTTTTACGTGAAAATGATGTTTCTGTGCTGACTGGGTAGTGGTTTATCCTTGCTTTGCAACTGTGTATAAAAATGTATACATTTTTAATAAAACATGTGATATATTTGGATTTCGACCGCCAAAGTCAACACAATCCCCCCCCAAAAAAGAATTAGGAGCTGCAATATTGATACGGAACAAATTTCTTTGACTTTTTACTTGAAGCTAATTTGCATCATAGTGACGTTTCATGTATCGCCTGTTCTATAAGCTTCCAGCTTATAAACATATTTTAAAACAGTAATTATGTTCATAAGTGAATTTTGAACATTATAACTTTAAAAAATGTAAAGAGAAATAATAAGAAATTGTACTTTGAGGCGCATGGAGTTTATAGGAAGCCTTATTGTGCCAAATTTAGTGTTCCAAATCATTGAAATTTTTATGATAGGCCTATTTGCACGACTGACATACACACTCACATCTTCTCTTTCTTATTATATAAATGTGATAAACCCAATAATGGAGATGAATTAAAAGAAGGCCTACCTTTAACACGAGATAAGCGATTTCGCACGAGTGTAGCATGAACAAAACGTACATCATTGAGACCATGAATCCCGATCCATCAGCACACACTTTAAAATTTCTGCAATCCCAGAAATACAGATAAGTTATAAAATATTATTCGTAATTCTCAAAAGGAATAACACATGGTGATTGAAATATGTTGTTAATATTATTTTACAGAAGTGTTAGTTGCAGTAGGTAGGTTATATTTTGATTTTCACATTGTCATTTATGATATTATTTGCCCTACAAATGATTGGGGCGAATATTATTCTTCCAATTTATACTTTGGGAATGATATCAATAGCAAAACGTTATTTTCTCTACATATATAGCCATGCTGACAGAGTAATATTAGTTGACAAAGTATATATATATATAGCAAGTCTCATCATAAACATTCACTTTCAAACATCTCAGAAAAATAATAATTATATGTAAATGGATGCCTTATGTAACTTACATGAGAATCTTTTTGTCTAAAATAGGCTACCTAGCAATATCACTGTCGTTATACAGACGTTATAAAGGGTGCTCTACAGCACTCAGAAATAACTCTATGTTATATATGTTATGTATACCATGTCTGAGAGAAATGCAATGTAAATTTCACACCATAATATTTTTCCTTGCTGATGAAGCCTACATGAGTCTGGGACTTTGCATGGTTCATGAGGCGTTATGATGTGAAATGTATGATGATTTGAAACGATGGCACTTCAGTGAGAAGTACCGTAGGTTATGAACCACTGGACAAGTGATAAAATATGTTGATTTGATGGCAGCCGCTGTGGTGTGAACAGTTGGCCCATTATCTCTTATAAGAATGTGATTGTTTGCTACTCCTGCAGACTCAGGTTCGATTCCCTTTCAGCCTCGCATAATCTGTGTCATCATTCACCTCATCGACCACACACAAATTCATGTAAACTCAGACTCAAGTAGGCACCAGCAAAAACAGCTATACTGTAGTATATATGAATGTATATATATAATGTGTATATATATGAATGTACTAGTAATATAGCCTATGGTCAAGTGCTCGAATATGAATAGAGGAGTATATAATGACCTATATGAATGAAAATTCACAAAGATATTAGAAATAGGCTACTCATCCTTGCGTTTCTCAGAGATATTGTAGAATTTGAGTATAATAGAAAAAGAACACAAAGATGTCAATTCTTTGTGATATTATTTTTATAACACATATAGAAATAAATGTCATGGTTCCAATAATTATAGTATTATTATCACGTATTATACAAATTAATGATTCTAATTCTAAAATTAGAAATAATAAAGATCTTCAAATTTATTTCTTCACCTGATCAGTGATTGATGGCATTGTGTAATAAGTGCCACATCTCTTCTAAGATTTTCTTTCTGTGTTTTATGACTATAATTATAATTACTGGCATCTTTTTGCTGATTTTTCTGTGACAAATTATGATCGTAATCGTAGTGTGGATAAACGTTCACAACATCGTCCAGAAGCATTAAAAGGGTATCGAAATCGGCCAGTATTCTCTCAGTCGATAAGTTCACCGAATATAATGCAACAAACGCTTCCACAAAAATTATGATCCAAAGAAAAGCGTTGAGGAAGTAAGTGTATATGAAAAATAGAGGAGATTTGAGTTCAGGTGGACAATAGCTTAGGAAGGGTGTTGGCCAGTCGTTAGATTCAAGAAGATAAATCAGAAAGTTCTTGTTACAAGCCGTCAAGCCCAATAAAATGGCAAAAACCATCAATACTTTGGACGACAGTCTCATTTCCTTTCTCTTATTCTGATAGTACTTGTCAATTTTCAGCCACAGCTCATCTTTGCCTGGCAAATCATAGCAGCTTACAACAAAGTCATCCTCAATAAGCTCCATTAACTTTGACATTTCTTGATCATTCACAATTCGGTTAAGTATATGGCAATACATAATCGTTCCCAAAAGAAAGTCTACTCCTGTGAAAAGCATTTTTTCCATATTTCCCGGTTCAAGAAACAGAGTGATGAGCATATTGCATTTCACAGCAATAAAACATAGTGTGATAATTATGAATGGAAGCGAGTTTTGAGGTGAGTCATAGCGCATCAGATCGATGTACTTCTGCACAAAACGATTGATCTCCATTATCTGAAAAAGTTTCACAAGTAAGACAATATATTCCGTCCAAATCATCCTATTCCATATTACACATTTTTAGACACAATAATATTTCAAAATTCATCATAAGCTACAATTACCGGTACCGTATCATGAGTTACAATTCTGTAATATATTATGGCTTCACTATAGATATATGAGAAAATATAACTTAGTCATAGCTACTTTTTCATATTTCCCATAAAAGGTCTTGCTTGTCCACTATTCAACATCATTCAATTTCAACTCTAGGAATAATAGTCTTAACTTTTTATGTGAATTTAACAACTTTTGCAGTCAAATATTTGACTGCAAGTCGTTAAATTCACATATTAACAACGCAGTTCATCATGGAACAAGAAATCCAGGAATAATAGTCTACACAATAATAACTTAGTAATAATCGTTGGATATATGAAAGTCAAAAGTTGCATAATTAGCATTTTCAGAATATTTTTGAATTTTTTGTTCCTTAACGATCTGCATTGTTAGTATTAAATTTTTGTTGTAAATTTAACAACTTGCAGTCAGTTTTAGATTGTGAAATATATAAAACCTGAATTCTTTAAATTTAACTTTCTAAAGTCACGGATTTGGGCAAATGGACAGCGGACAGGGCAGGAATGCACTAAAATAAATTTATGCTTTCGATATAGGAACCTGAACCTTGAAAAGCTTCGATAATTGTAATGTATATACTGTGCCAATCTACTTCACTCTGTGATTGTGACAGCATATATAAGTTATATTAATAAGGAGCAAATATTTTTTGTAATAAACCGGTATTGATGTTTTGAGGACAGTGAGCATCCTGATTATCATTGATGGCAAGTGGTTTTTTATTATTGTTACTTTATACTGAGTACGGTAGACTATTTGTACAGTTGCTATTATTTTTTATTGCTCTATCTGACAGACATTAAATTAGTTTCTTCGATTTCTTGTTCATTAATCATAATTTAATGATTTGCAGTCAGTTTTAAATTGTGAATATATAATAAATGTACTCACACTTGGCCGAACGTTTTCGAGTTATTGAAACTCATCTTCAAGGCCTCCAAGATATCGATGTTGGTTTGTTGGTTAGAAGAATTGTGGTTTTTGTATAATGTGGTCGAAAAGTTTGTGTGATTTGAAATTTAATTGTTCATTATGGATGTTTTGTTTACTGTGTGTGGTGTGTTTGTAAATTTAAAATTTTTCCAAGGTGTTGATCGAGTTCGTGTCCTTTAGATTTTATATGTAGAATGTGTAGGTTGGTAGTGATGTCAGTAAAAGTGTGTCCAGTTTGAATGATATGGTCTACAAAAGTCGTTTCTGTTTTTGTATGTAAGGCTTGTAAATGTTCTTTGTAACGTTGTTTGAATGTGCGGCCTATTTGTCCTATATGTAAATTTTTTTACAAATTTTAAAATTTAAATTTATTTAAAAATGTTTGTCTCCATGACTCGAAATTTTTCGGCCTGAGTGAGTAGAAATATTAATAATACACAATTAAAATTGACTATAAGTCTTTAAATTTACAATTTAAAAAGACAAATACCATATTTTTCAAACCAATGTAGATCAATGTCAGAGAAAATCTGAAGAATATAAAAGAATAAATCAGAAGAATAGGGTTGATGTAGCTTATGAACGATTTATAGCATCAAGAAATGTTCTATCTGGAAATAATTACAAAACTCTAGAGAAAAGTAGTAACCATTTGTAAAAGAATTGAAAAAGCAAATTTAAAAAAATGGTTGAAATTTTGGGAAACGTAATTTGTTCTGATATCGTTCACTTTACAGAAACACTGACTTAAGAAAATTGTAGGTCATCAAGTTAGTTATCTTTAAGAATATGTATGAATTTTGAATGTAACTTGAATAGATGAAAAATTAGAGAGCTTTTGAGATTTGTGAAAGGTGACTCCACCAGAACTCTGAAATAACAGTAAGTGTCTCAACCCAATCAAAAAATTCGAATATTTTCAGGCCCCTGGGAACTCATACTATTAGCTACCTCACCTGCCACTGGCAAATATGGCTCGTCTAAGGAAGAGAGAGGGGCCGACAATCAAATTCCAATATTCAACTTTCATAGCTCCTACAACCTCTGAAAATAGAAATGCAAGCCTGTCTCAAATTGCAGGTAACATTTTTCTGCAGATAAGTCTCTGTCAGCTTCTGCAAATACCAATAGCAGCCTACCATTCATGGATGAAGCTAAAGCATATTTTATGTTGTCAAAAATTTTGAAATTTTTTCAATTCTTCCATTATAACAACCCAACTTTGGGTTGGATGGAAAAATTATTTGAAACATTTCTTTCGTCAAATGAAATTGCCTAGAATATGACACCGATAACATTTTTCTCTTCTGCATAGCCTACATCCTAACTATTGGCTATTAAAAATTAATAAATTCATTATAATTCTACTTCCTGCATTATCCAGACATACTATTTTCCCAGTTGCACAAACGTATGACTGTATGACAGTAAGTTTTGTTTTGGAGGATGAAGCCCACATGTCTGAGACCAGTGCGTGGGTAATGGGTTGGATGATGTTGATTGATGAGCTGGACCTACAGTTTTAGGTAGGTTCCGAACCACCGGGAAGTAATTTTACAGCAGAGAACAGTGTTATTTTTTGCTGGCCAACCTAAGCGGTCACCCTTACAAAGAGTGCCCAGGAGAACGCAGCTTATCTCTATCTGATTGAACGGATACCTGCTGCGGCTCACGGCTACCACTTCCCTAAGTTATCAAAATAATATGATAATTTTGTATGATGAATGCTTATTGAAATTCTATATAATAAGAGAGAGGAGGTGTTTGTGTGTTTTTATCTCATGGATTTCACAAAAATAGCAACGATTTGAAACACTATTTTTGGCACAAAGCTTCCTCTAAACTCGATTCAGTGCACCTCAAATCCCGATTTTTATTTTATTTTCAGACTTTTAAAATTAATGTTTAAATCTTCAAAATTCCACATTATTATTTTTGATGTAGTTGTCCGAGAAATGGATTGTATGATAGTCATAATAATTATCATCATTCAAGCTGTTGTTTCTACACAGATTTTAGTAGGCTAGTTGAGGTTTCAATTCACTTTATAGCTCATGGATACCATGCTTGCTTCTCATGCAGAGGCTCTGGGTTCAGTTCTCTGTAGGGCGAATATTTTTTTGTTCACAAAATGAGTTTTCTACATTATTTCAAACAAATGTGGTTGAAACTATTCAATTTGCATAATTTTTCTTTCATAGTATGATCTGAATTCTGTTTTATAAGAGAAACTATTATACTAAGAAAAAATAATTATTTCCATTAACTTTTCAAGTGAATTAAACGACTTGCAGTCAAATTTTTATTAAAAATAAGAAGTATTTCACTTACTTTTGAAGGCCAAACGTTTTCGAGTTGTTGAAACCCATTTTCAAGGCCTTTCACTTGAAAAGTTAATATTAACAACGCAGTTCGTCATGGAACAAGAAATCCAGGAATTATTTCCATTCTAACTAGCATAATAAATAAATCTGTAGCTTACTATAATACATATTTTTAATCCAACTCAATTCAATATTGTTCAAATTTGAACAGGGATTTTATGAAATTATTTTCACCTCTTAATATTAATAAAAATTGATCAATGAAAAAACATGAAGTTGAGTCAGGTACTTGAATTAAAATTTGCTTGGATTTTTAAATTGAAGGATCTGTTAAATTAAATTATTGAATTGAAGCCTGATTCCTATTTTCTTTTTACATTTTTCAAAAAAATTATGCTTAAATCTCAGCATTGTTGTAAAATGTGATATATGCAGGAAACTCACAGATCAGCTGATACAACATGATACATCGCTGATACACCGATATGTCACAAGCCAAAGCAACAGATTGGTTCTGTACCATTGTGTCAGCTGCTAATTCCTTTGTAGAACTGGATTTTCATTTTGATTATTCTCCATTGAATCCAAACTCAAAACTAAATTACTCAATGCTTTTTTAAAAGTGAGAGTTTTGTGAAGAAATAAAGGTTAAACAAACTAAAATCAACCTATTCATCCTATTTCCTTAAAAAATTCCCCATTTATTTGTAAAAGAGAAACTCCACACTGGGATTCCTGGGCAAGACTGGTTGAAATGCTAGTACGATATGTAAATTTTTTTCGGATGAAGTCCACATAGGTCTGAGACTAGTACATGGGTAATGAGTTGGATGATGGTGATTTATGAGTCAGACCTGCAGTTTTAGGTGGGTTGTGAACCACCGGGAAGTGATTTTAAGTGATTATTTTCACAAATATTTGTTAAACAATATTGACTAAGTGGAATCACATGATAAAAGAGCTTACTATGGCAAGCGATTGCAAATCTCAAAATTATTTGCCCAAACATTATGGGTTATCAGAAAAATTGGCTAAATCAAAGGGTCTCTTTAGCAGAACGTTATTCAGGATCGCACAAATGAACAATTATTGTCTGATAGAGATATTAGAATGGTATACTTCAACCATGTGCTCATGCACGAATGAAAATAATGTTATACTATACATTATAATAAAGGGATGGTATGCAAAAGCCCAACAGCTCATATGTGCTAAAATGTTTAAAATGAGAAAACTCACTTCAAACTGAGAACATTTTTAAGTTGATACAGTAACTTTTTGAAGTAGGTGCCAAATATATTTCATGAGTTTCAAAATGTTACTTGCATAAAATTAAACATTTTCTCAATTTAAATTAAATTATTCATTCTAATCATTTTAGTAATTGAGTATTCAGCTTTTTGAGCATCATTTTATCATCATATTGAAGTTGGGTTTTTGTTAAATTAACTTTATTTTGAAGATTTTAGTTGAACATTTAAGCTCTAAAACATGAGAAATTGTGTTCATGTTTGAATTTCTCATATATGTCATGAAATATTCAGCAAATTAGCGAATCAATATGATCAATAGAAATTACAAACATTTAAATTAATGGAACTTCACTATAATATCGCTGCTCAGCAAGGTCTGTTAATAGAGTTCAATTGCCAAGAGCAAGATCTACTATGTATCAGAAGACGTTCTTGTTTTTGGGGTCTAAATTTTATAATAATGCACCTGACAATATAAAATCCAGTAGGCTACATCACTTAAAATTTTTAGTAGACTAGTTAGAAAGTGGCTGTTCAATTTACTACCTGATGAGATAGAAGAACTATTTTCTGTTCTTCAATAGCTATGAAGGCGCTCTCCTCTAATTGATTAATTATTTTATTGTTAATATGTTCTCCATATTTATTTCTAATGTTAGGTTCTTTCTCTGTTTCTCTGCTTTATTTGCCATCACTTTTGTGCTTGTTCTATGTGGTCGTTTGTAGAATAATTTTTTTTTCAAAAAATAGCAACTCCTCCATGCGTACAGGGAACTTGATGGTTCCCTTGCATGAGAGTATTTATTGCCAAAACATAATTTTTTATTGCATTTCTATTATATCTATTGTTATTATTATTGTTTTGTTATTATTATTTGTTTTTATTGAAATGTAATTTTATTGGCAATAAAAAATTCATTCATCCATTCATATTAGTGTAATGATTATGTGCTGACTGCAGATATAGGAGGCAGTGGAATAAAGATGGCTTCTTGTAAAGTACTCTGTGAATTGTTATTGAAGTGGAACCTTTTAATATTAAATATATTACAACTAGTTAGATTTGTTAGAAAAGTTAAGAATCTAATTAAAACTCTTTATTAAACATTGAATGTTGTATTAAGGAAAATTGTAAAAGGCTCTATAAAACTGGAATACCTCTTGTGCAGTCATTTTAATTTATAACCTCTCAGAGTATACCTTCATTGGAAAATTAATAACTTTGAATAATTTTTTTTTTAATCAATGATTACAATAACATTCAGACAAAAATCAAATGAAAGCGCCAATGAATGCTCCTTTGTGCTTAGTCTTGGGCTAAGTATTGAGCCAACCCTTGCAAAACTTGATTTGAACCACCTCTAAATGATGATCTCTTAAATAAAAAAAACTTACTCAGAACGGTTAATTAGTGTGTGAATAATTAATGGATTACGATTTTCAAACCTCCTTCTTTGTTGAAGTCAATTGAAAAAAATAGAACATAATAGAGAAATAAGAATCATTAGAGTCACTAGAAGATAATGATCATAGAAAATATAAATCAAGTCAGTTTTGAGTAACTGAAAATTTAACAAATATACAGAAACAGAATTTATCAATTTCGAATTCCTCAAAGTGCTATCAGTTTACACTGAAGACTTCCACAATATAAACTTGAAAAAAAAAACACTTTTAAATGGAAACTAACTCACGTTATGGCGTGACGGCCGTTTCGCTCTGTTGTCTAGAGCATCGTCAGACGACCCACAGTACACTGACTAAGGTGTGAGTTAATTTCCATTTAAAAGTGTTTTTTTTTCAAGTTTATATTACATATTAGTGGTAACAAGATGGATCTTCAACATCATACTTCCACAATGACAGATATTGACAACAGCATTGAATATCTGATGGAAATCGTTGAATGCTACTGTACAAAAATATCAGTCACAACCGGGAATCGAACCGCGGACCTCCCAATTGCCGGTCGGGCGCCTTAAACACTAGACTATAGTGACCCTTCTGCACAGCAGCACTCATTTTTATCTTCGTCATATCGGCTCGTATCTCGCAAGTTAGTTAGAAGTAACAGAAAATTTATCAAACTGATAAATTACAGAAAAATAATTTATTAATTTCGAATTCCTCAAAGTGCTATTAATTTATAGTGAAGACTTCCACAATGGCGGATATTGACAACATCAATGCGGAAGTCATCAGCATAAATTAATAGCACCTTGAGGAATTCAAAATTAATAAATTCTGTTTCTGTATATTTTTTGTCAGTTTGTTAAATTTTCAAATACTTCAAACTAACTTGTGAGACACGTTACGAGCCGATATGGTCAAGCTAAAAATGAGCGCTTCTGTGCAGAAGGGTCCCTATAGTCTAGTTCTTGCCCGACTAGGGATGGGATGGGAGGTCCGCGGTTCGATTCCTGGCGGTGACTGATTTTTTTGTAAAGTAGTACGGTATTCAGCGATTTCAATCAGCTATTCAATGCTGTTGTCAATATCAGCCATTGCAGAAGTCGTTATTATAAATTAATAGCACTTTGAGGAATTCTAAATTGATAAATTCTTTTTTTGAAATATTAATGTTGGCTACTATTATAGACTAAGGCTATATAATGATGTTTGTCATATTCAAAAGTACCGTATTGAATTCAAGTGATAAAATCATAATATTCATGCAATAATAATGATACGGTACATAATTTTATTCTAATACTAGCAGTTTTGCCCAGTTTCGATGAATCAAGTGAACAACACCAAAATCTCTAGATCAGTGTTGCATTCCATTTTAAAACTGCGGGAGAGTAAGGGTGGAGACTGAGAACTGCGTACAGTACTAAGGAAAGAGCTAGTTCAAAAAATCTTTAGAAGCAGCGTGAACAAGGCTTCTTCATTCTGAGGGTTGCTCTGCAGATGAATAATTATTGACTTGCAGTTGACGCCCTAAAGTTATTGATTGAGAATGAAAGCCAGACCTTTTTTTCTTATCGAAGTTAAAGTTGACAAAGTTCTCTACAAAAATGATCCTACACATTTTTTTGTAGAACCAACCGCAGGCGCGTTACAGGCTTCCCAAATTAAGGGGTTGCATAGTAAGCCCCATATCACATTTATGGCTCTGGAAAAGAGTTATTTCAGAAGTAATCCGCCTTGAATGTTATTTACTAATGATATCTTACCGCTTTTTGAACGTGAAATCGCAATGATGATTAAATACCGTAGCTGTCTTTGTGGTGGTGAGGTTGAGGATACTCACTATATAAGCTTGTTGTAGAAGATTTATTTGGATAAATGGACTAAATTCACATTTTAACACTTCTTTTTCCATACAGAACCTCTCCTTGCCAACCCATTTATTTTTAATATTTAGTAAATATTTTTAGGGGATGATGGAGTTGAGTGGGGGGGGGGGGGGTTGTGCGTAGAAGGAGCAGTTATTCCGACCCCCGCCTAAACTATTGCATTGCACCCTATCACGTGATGGCTCGTTCTACTCAGAATTTAAGTAACTAACTTTAGACCGCCTTCTAATGCCAGACACACGTGGTTCGTAACGTTTTGTGTTGCAAATCTGTGCTCTGCTGCTCACAGGAAGCCCTGTTCGTTGTATTCAAGCGGAGGTGCCACACACAGGTCGGAGCATTGACTCACCAGTATTTTGACTCTGAACAGCTGATTTTGCTTCGAAACTATTGTGTTGAGACAAAATGTTTCGACCTGTGTGCAGCTGGCCTAAGGAGCAATATAATCATTTTTTCAACTAACTTTCTAAACTAAGTTACTTGTGATGATGTGCTAGCGGTGCTAGTTAGTACTAATGGTCTATTCTGTCTACTTCTGAAAATAATAAGCAAGTTCATTGATTTTTCCTTCTCAAATATGACAAATTATTATAACAGAAGTCCACTCTAATAACAGCAATTATTGCTGCTGTACTGATATAGAATCTACCCTGCAGAGATAATAATAGTAATTATTGTGAACCATAGGCTAACTATTTTTGCTTGTAGTTTCATCTCTCTTTTTTTCAAATAACCACTCGGATTCCTTCCCAAAATTCTAAGTATCGCCTGATGGCATGACAGCACACTGCTATTAAAATTAAATTACTGGCATTATGAGACCGACAATCATCTTTGAGGCATAGAAATTTGAGTAATCATCACATCATAATCGGTGTTGGTATCTTAGAGATATTATGCTTTCTAGGTTGCTAACATTCATACCTAAAATTGTTTTTCTATATTCTAGTGAACTTCAAAACGGTTTTGTTTTATTGGTCAAGCTATGACATTATTTATTAATTTAGAACTCCTCAAAGTTCTATTAAATATACTGAAATAATGTAAACATAAATTATTTTCCATACATTTGTCAGTTTGATAAATTGTCAGTTCTAAGGCTCCATAAAGAATTAGAAATTATAGAGACCTAGGTATTTATAGAGCCCTAGTCAGTTCCTTCAAAACCAATTTATGACATAATCAAATTACATAGATTACTTCGGTTGAAGCCGGGCTCTGGGGAGTGTATCACTAGCTTCGTAGTGTTGCATTGCGTATCAGCTGTGAGCTTCCTATGTGCTTAGTTACCGCTTTGTTATTGTTTGCGATTGAAATGTTACCGTACATTGTTTTGTTAGGCGTTTAGGTTAGCTAATATTCTTGACAACAAACCTTTCCCACATAAATGTCATTCATTAAATTGATTGTAAACAACTGTCATACCTGCATAAGTTGCAGTTATTAATCTACAGTTACAGTTATTGAACTTGGTAATTGTGTATTCCAGAACATTCAAGTTATATTTTAATCAGAACGTAAACATAACCTATACTTACAAGATAAGATCAGATTTATTTCCCAATCAAACAAAAATATATCAATTCAAATAAATAAATCAACTAAGATTCTAGACAATTCAGTTACGGTACCCATATTTCGACCCAGCAAAGCATAGCTTGAGTGCCAGACCGACCAAGGAAACTAAAATAGTAGAAATCACTACAGCTACAATATAAGAAATAATAAAATAAGCATCAGTAAAAAATCAGGACAGATAATAAATACAAATAACACATATAAGATCAAGAAACTATATTAAATTTCCCATTTTAAAGAAGATATTCTCTTTGATCCATTCTACAATTTAAAAAATAGATGATTTTTTATTATTAAATGATACTAGTTCAGTTGGTAAGATATTGAATAGTTTACAGCAAATATGATGTGTTTGGTGCCTGCAAATACTTTTATTCCAGTTAGGTATGAGGATGTTATTTGTTAACGGTCTTATGTTGGAAGTAAATTGTCTTATTCTGAATACATCTCTATTGCAATTTATAGCCTAAATAATATCAATTTTTATGTACAACTGCCTTAAAGTTAAGACCTGAATTTCCTTGAAAATTAGCCTACTGGAGTAAAGTCTAGGTCTACCCAAAGCGGCTCTTATAGTGTGTTTCTGAATGATGAACAGCTTTTTCATATGAGAGTTCATTGCACCTCCCCAAACCTCAATACAAATATTTGGACTCTTGTTAAATTTAGTAATAGAGACAGATTTGGGCTAAGAGCCTGTTGTTTCTTTTCAATAAGTTGCATTCTGACTGTTTCGATAAATGATACACCATTATATTGGTGGCGGCCTTTTTTGCAAAGTATTTTTGTTTCTGATAGTGGTGGCGATGCTTAGAAGGCTCTGGGGTTGCATTTCCATATCTGTTCCACCAAAATAATCGGATAATCGATCGGTTAGGGTTTGGTAAAGATATTTACTATCGATTCTCAGTTGATTAGGTACTTCACTAGACTACATACGGAAGTGCAACCCAGATTTTCGAGGTTAAAAATGAAAGGGGTCGATATTTGGTAGGTGGCTGATAATTGGTATGATTACCTTTCTGGAAACAGAGAATATGTTTGGAGATATATTTTAAATGAGTACCGTAGGCAAACAGGGAGCTATAAAATTCTTCCATGAGTTATGTCAATTAAACTTGACTTCTATTCACTAAAAATAATTGTGATTAGGCCTACAGTAGCCTATTTACTTCTTTTGAAATGATTGGATGATATGCCCTACTTGAGGCCAGTGGCGTAACTAGAGTTGACTTATGGGGGGGTTTACCCCCCCCCCCCCCCCCCCCGGTCAACCACTCTTACATATTACTCTCATCAAAAAAATCTCAGAATATAGATATACTATATATTATACAATAATCATGTAGAGTAAAGGAACCAGAAGCTGACGACCCCCCCCCCCCCCGCCCAGCTGACACATCTTCATATTTTTTCTTATTATTAAGGCCATAGTGGGTAGTTTTGAAATTCAAACCATTGAGAATTAAACTGGTATTTTGTGCATAAACTGGTACCATTGAATCATGTGCTAGGCATCATTTTTGACGGGGAAAAATACTTTGAGTATAAGCTGTCAGACAAGAATCCTTAATTTCTAGGTGGAATTCTTTAGGAAATATCGAAGTTAAGAGTGTACTGTCAAAATAATCATTATTTAAAATTAACTAATGCTTAGAATGCTAGAGCTTGAATATATGTTGATTATACCCTGAGTTCACCTATTAGGGGATGATTTTCATAATTTATGTTAATTGGGGGGATGTCAACGTATTAAGTATATTTTTCAACACATACACAAGTAGCTGACATGGTATGTCAGCCACTGGGGACCATGTCTGAAATTTTATTTGAAATTATTGTTGATATCTCCAGTATGTGTAGTATATGTTTTATATGTATGATTACCATTTGATATATGAAATCAAATTAGCTCATTCCTTACCTGACACGGATGTCAGCTACTGGAGTTGACAAAAATAGGGGTGTCAGCTATTGGTATAGATGTCAAGTGATTTTAAAATCAAATCAAAATTAAATTTGTATCGAAATTTATTCCAATTTCAATTAGCCCTTTAAATGACTTGAATGAATTTTTTTCAAATTCAAATACTTTATTCACTTGAATAAAAATATTAAAAACATAGAATACAATACAAATTTCAAGTGTATTCCTCATTAGGCTATAGCCTGTGTGGAGGAATGGTTTGTCTCTCAACATCAGAAATTATACAGTAAGTAAGAAAAGACAATAACAATATCTTATAAAATAGAACTAAAATACTGCTGCTATGAACTAATGACAGTTATATATACTATACAAAAATATAATTATGAAGAAAAAATAGATATATTCTGAAAAGTTTTGTATTAATCCAGACAATAGTTCCAAAGTTAATATTAAGATAATATTTAAAGATAAAATTAAAATTAAAAGATGATATTCATGACTTTACTTATTAAGGAGGTGTCAGCTACAGGTTCAAATACATTAGCTTCAAATTAAATAAATAATCTTTCTAATTTTTACTTTTTCTAATTGTTTTTTAACAATTTTTTAAAATTTCTTCTAAGCAATGGGGGGGGGGGGGTTTACGACCCCCAAACCCCCCCCCCCCCCTAGTTACGCCTATGCTTGAGGCTTAGTAGAGCTCTAGCAAGCTCAGCTTTTTTAGAAATACAAGAAAATTCCTGTTTCAGCATGCTTTCTGTCTGCTGCTTGTTTCCATCACAGACTGATGATGGATAGATAATAGCATGGTAGCTACTTTTAATCACTTTTGACACTGCCAGTGCTTGGTAATACCATATTGGTATGTTTTATTTTCTTTCAGAACTTTGTTAGCTTCATTTGGAGCTTGGGAAATGAGTCAGAGTTCGCCATAACCATAGCAACCATTCACACTCTCGTAACTATCTCATATCTATTTTTTATGTTTTGCCAATTGATGGCCTCTGACATGTAGTTTTTCGGGCACTACATTGATCTTGTTGTATGTATGCTTGTACATCATGTGCGTTTCCTCAAATGATTTTTGTTTTACTATACTGGCGCTGCTTTTCAATCTACCTTGAATGCACTTGCATGGGTACACCTATAGGTGTGCTCACCCTTTGGAATTAATTATAGTAATTTTTTTCGGAGGATGAAGCCCACATAGGTCTGATACCTGTGCGTGGGTAATGAATGGATGATGGTGATTGATGAGTTGGACCTACAGTTTTAGATGGGTTCCAAACCACCGGTATCGATACCTAATTGAAATTATTGCTAGTAGAATTCTACAGATTTGACAAAGTATGTGAGTATTTCACAGCATAGACATTCGGCGCCGAAAAAAGTTCTCGTATAGTGTAGACAAAATAGGCAAAGCAGGATCAAATATTTCGGTCGCGTTTCTGTTGCGCGTTTTCGGTCCGTATGGAATGGGCCTTACAGCTGAAAACACTGCAGGTTGATTCACACATGTTAAAAGTTGCTACTTTTAATGAATAAGGCGATCATGTGACAACCTTTTGAAATATGACATTTAACATTTTATGTGAATCAACCTTTAGTGTCGTCAGTTGTAAATTTCTCTCACACTATTTCAAAGTCTTGTTTATATTAACTGAATTGGTTTAACGGATATCAGAGCCATTTTGTTTCCTATCCTCATAACTTTTAGTTACATGAAGTACGGTATATGCCAAAATAATTTTATTTTATGTCCAAAGTGCTTATATTTCGAACAGTTACTAATGTACTAAAGCATTTCTAATGTTTCTATACAATAGAATATTCATTTTAATTTACTTTTTTTCAGAGAATAACACCTGATGACTGAACTGTCATTGTTGAACTAGTTACTGAATTGCATTGCAAGTGGATTATTGTTTATTTATAATTCAAGCATCATTTGCAGCTTGTGAACAATCTATGAAGTGTCAGGTGAGCTCTCTTCTCAAATATTAACATAATGGATTTCAAAGGGACCAACATTGCCTTTAATTGTATCTTGCATTTCAATAGAGAGGTTACGCTAAACAAAACCATTGAAATTAACTCTATTCTTCTTCACACACACTTTACATAAAGAAAAAAATTATATTCCTGGATTTCTTGTTCCATGACGAACTGAGTTGTTAATATTAACTTTTCAAGTGAATTCAACGACTTGCAGCCAAATTTTTATTAAGAATAAGTAGTATTTTACTTACTCTGTTGGCCGAACGTAAAATACTACTTATTCTTAATAAAAATTAGACTGCAAGAAGTTGAATTCACTTGAAAAGTTGAAAAAATTATAATACAATAGAAGGAGATTTCTCAAATGCTGGGCCGAAGCCTGTGGCATGGAACGAGTTGATTGAGAACTGTATTACAATATTCCAATAGAACATTATTAATAATTACTAGGTAACTTATAATAATATGTTTAATTATTGTACACTTGAAAACAATAAATTACAGTACAAAACAACAATTAAAGCAAATATGAAAAAACAAAACAATCGGTAATTCAAAAAGTATTAATACAAAAAATCAAAATTAATATTATACATATTTTTCAGAGGGGAGAGCAAAAGCATACTTGAACGAGACAAAATCACACACACACACACACACACACACACACACACACACACACACACACACACACACACACACACACACACACACACATACACACACACACACACACACACGCACACACACACACAAACAACCACACAAACAACCACAACCACACTATGCGCACACCACCACACCACGTCATCATTAAGTAAAGTTTGAGCACTCTAGTACACTATTAATTTATTCTGCAAAAGTGGATACCACATTTTTTTTTATTGATAATGATGCCCACATGAGTCCGAGACTTGTGCGTGGGTAATGAGTTGAATGATAACACATAATGTGCCAGACGGAGGAGTGGGATTCGAACCCACAAACGCTGTAACGACAGCAAGCTGGAGTTCTCACAGCTAATACTCAAAATCCATTCTATAGCGATACCTTTAAAATGACTAATTCTTTTAATTTCGGGGTGTTTTATGTGTTCAGGTGAAGAGGAAATTGATCTTGTAATAAGAAGATGTTGTAGTGAATGTTTTTAGTAATCTGGGTGTAACAATTCCTATTTTAATAAAGCAGACATGGTTTTATAGTTATGACAAATTAATGTTTGAAATAGTAAGGATTCATGCTTGAAAATATACAGTATCAAAGTCTTGATATAGAGCTGTGAGGTATTAAAAACTTTGAACTCATAGAAAAGCACATCAGTGGGATACCTCATCGGTATCATAGAAGCACTAAAACTGTCTTGAATGCTCCACCCCCTCCCCACCACCCAAGCTAAGATTCCATATTGTAGGGTAGATTGTAGGTAAGCATAATAAACTTTTTGGATTATGATGTTGTAGATCCATCTTGTTTCCACTAATATGTAATATAAACTTAAAAAAACACTTTTAAATGGAAATTAACTCACGTTATGGCGTGACGGCCGTTTCGCTCTGATGTCTAGAGCATCGTCAGACGACCCACAGTACACTGACTTAAGGTATGAGTTTGAGGGTTATGTATGTTGGATTTTATTGAGATTGGTGTGGAATATTTCAGTTTGTCTTTTATTGCCTTTGTATCAACATATCGGTGCCAGCTGATGATTTTGTCTGTATTGTGTAGGATATGTTTTTGTTCTATATTGTGGACAAAGATTTCAGCTAGGATGCAAGAAATTGGGGAACCCATAGGAAGGCCATGAGGTTGTGAATAGAATTTATTATTGTATGTGAAGTAATTTTGTGAGGTAACTAGTGTTGTGAGGTCTAAAATTTCTTGGAGCTGTTCAGGTGGTGTGTTGTTTTGGATGAGCATTTGTTTAAGGTGAAGAAGTGTTTCATGTATGGGTACATTGGTGTAAAGATTTGTAATGTCAAGAGAAGATAGAGTGGAATTGTGTGGTATATGGATTTTTTGTAGTTTGTCTATCAGGTCTATGTTATTTTTTACTGCTGTGTGCTGATGGAATGTTATGTTCTGTCTTATTGTTTTATCTAGGAGTTTTGCTAATTTGTGTGCAGGTGCATGTGTGTGATTTATGAGAGGTCTGATGGGAATATCTGCTTTGTGAATTTTTGGTAAGGCATTTAGTTTTGGTGCTGATGGGTTTATGTGCTTGAGGTGCTTTTTGTGGCTGTGAGGAATGATGTGTTGAGTACGATTGATGGCATCTTTTATTTGTTTTTGATACTTGGGAGTGGGATCATTCTTTAGTTCCATGATTTTATTATTAGTAATGAATTGTTGTACTTTTGTGTCTATTTCTGTTTTATTTATAATGACTGTGATGTTGCCTTTGTCAGCTGTGGTTATGATCAGGTTATGTTCTTTCTGTTTTTTCCTAATATTTTTCATGGTTATAAAATCTGGGTTGGTTTTGGATTGGACTTTGAAAGTGTTTTTATTGCATGATATGTCCTGCCTCAGGTATTCATGTACATGGATATTTGTATTTTGTATAGCAGTTTCTGTGTCTATTATAGTTTCAGTCAATTGTTTTTGTGAGAGGTCATGTTGTGTGTTAATGTTGTGTTTTAGTCCCTTATCAAGTAGTTCAATTTCAGATCTATTGAAGTCAATTTGTGTGGTATTCATTGTTCTTTTATGAAATTTCTGTTCTGTGGTAATTAATGGGGTCTGTGCATTTTGAAGTTGTGCAATTTTTTGGTTATGTTTGGTTTTTAATTTTTTGCTCATGAGACTGACTATGCTATTTGTATATGTGATTATTTCTTGTAGTTCAGTGTAGTGAAGAATAGAGCTGAGTTTTAAATGTAAATAATATGCTTTCTTGTTGAGTTCATTCTTTTGTCTGTGTAGATGTTGTAGGCTATGCTGTTTTTGATGAATAATAATTGAGCCTGTTTCACAGTTTTTTGAGCAGGTATGCTGTTGCTTTTTAACTAAATTCTTGCATATTTTGGGATGATTTGGTTATGGATGCAAATGTGATTGAATGATATGGCAAGGGATGATTTCATAACCTTAATTCGAGTGTTCCTGTAGGTATGGATCAATGTTGTCCTCTCGGCGAAATTATGATGTTGTAGATCCATCTTGTTTCCACTAATATGTAATATAAACTAAAAAAAAAACACTTTTAAATGGAAATTAACTCACGTTATGGCGTGACCGCCGTTTCGCTCTGTCCTAATCCTTAGGATTTCCTAATCCTAATTTTTGGATTAGTCTTGAAGTAAGAATCTGGTTTAGATTTGTAAAACATATAACATTTTTCTAAACATGTTTCTAATGTATTGTACATAAAATACATCCCACCTCAACCTATTGTCAAATATTACACCCAGATATTCATATTCAGTCACACATTTAATTCTCTCTCATGAAAGATTGAGTGCTCGAATGGACGAATTTTTGTCCAAAGTTCGCCTTTTCATGTAATTGCATGACTTAGAATTTCATTTCATAAGTTCTACCCATTTAGATCGCTGTTAATTTTTCCAACAAAATGTAAATAGTATCAACCAGGTCTATTTTCTATGTGTTAAAATATTGTATGTAAGCACACATTTGAAAAACAAATTATAAATTTATCACGGATAAAGTAATCTAATCTAATGAAACACATTCATTTGGGTGCTACAATTTTGCGGTCGCATGCACTGATCTGTTATTGGTAAATATTTTGTCTTTTTTGGATTCATTGTGAGTCTATTCTGATCTAACCAATGCTTAGTGGTAGTAAGACATTGTTCCATCAAACTGAAAACATTGCCCCAGTTATCACCCTCGAAAAGCAGAACCATATCATCCGCATATAGGAATATATGATCATTATCGATTCTAATCCTACCCAAGTTGTTGATGTAGATCAGGAATAATAAGAGACCCAAAGCACTTCCCTGTATCACTACCCATAAATTCATCACTTTCTTGATTTAGGAAGGAAACAAGCCAACTGTGTTCGGTTGCTAAAATAGCTTTCAAATCAAGTCAGTGCCATTTCCTGAATACCAATACATTCCATTTTTTTTCTTCAAAAGAATCCTCTGGTCAAATTGAGTCGAATGCTATATCCAAATCTATGAATATCAGGATTGCTTTGTATTGTGTTTAATCAATTAGACCAGGAAGAAAAAATTGCATTTCTAGGAGTTACGTTGGATAGACGATTGACCTGGACTCCATACATTGAGAAAATATGTAGTAAAATTTCATCTGGGGTATTTGTCCTGCGACAGCTCGCTAGATTGAATGACAAAAAGTTACTTTTTACAGCTTACCATGGGCTCTTACTGTCACATATTAGGTATGCTATCTTAGTATGGGGTAATTCATCAAAACAAAATCTTGATAGGGTGTTTAAGATCCAAAAGAAAGCGGTTAGGTGTATAGAAAGAGTAAATAGATTAGATTCATGTAGGCCGTTGTTCAAGAGACTTGGTCTCCTAACTGTATCCTGCTTATATGTGTATGAAGCTACTTTATATGTAAAAACGAATGATATTAACCAAAATCTTGATGTACATGATTATAATACAAGAAGCCGAGGAGATTATCACTTGGTGAGTCACAATAGTAGCCTATTCAAACAAAAACCTAGTTATATTGGTAGGAAATTCTACAACAAGCTACCGCAGTTTTTGAAGAGTCTTGAAAATATAGAAATATTTAAAAATCAATTGAAGAAATATTTAGTTGATAAAGCTTTTTATAGTGTACAAGAGTTCCTTTCACATCAAAATTAAGCCTCACCTCAACTAATTGAAGTAATTATGGTATCTAGTGTATAATATTGTTGATCTAATCTACAAAAAAAAAAAAAAAAAAAAAAAAATAGACTTGTGAACTTGTTTTGTCAGATGGAACAGTTCATCATCAATGTTCTTGTCTCTCTGATGTTAAGGGCATCGTCAGACGATAACCTGAAACGGCCGTCACGCGATAACGTGAGTCAATTTCCACTGAAAAATGTTTTTTAAGTTTCTATTATAAGATTTTTATTACAAGAGACCTTCAAAAGGTTGTTTTTATTCACCTTGATTCAAATGTATACCTGCTTCATTCAATCAGAATTCAGATTACTCTTATTCTTTCTTTACTTGACATATTTTTGTTGACTGTTTCGGCCATGAGATACATACGGTAGGCCTATTTATATACACTAGCATTTACATTAGTACTATATCCATAGCAATAAGATCACAGAATAGATATTCTTTTCTGATTCTATTCTGTAATAAGATCATCTGCAAGTGATAATTCATTTTAACAGGAAATAATAACTAGAAGAAAGAGATAAATTGTAAACAAACATAAAAACACTTTATCGAAAACAACTCAGGATATTTACAATAGATACAATGATACAATGCTTAATGATTGACAGTTAAACATTATAATTCTCAATGTAATTATTAAACAATAAAATAATAAAATACCTACATTGGCTGTGTCAAGATAAAGGAGATATGATTTTAAAATTAAAAAAAGTGGTTTCCCTCTGTATAACTCTTATGTTACTAGGAAATCTATTATAAAATTTGGGTGCAAGATAAGTGAAGAATTTTTTTGAAAAGAGTAAGCTCGGATCTTGGAACATAAGCGTTCAATCCAATTCTCAGACTTATACTAGTATTTCTTACATAATTTCGCTGTTTATTACTTATACATTTTAATAGACCTTCAATACTTCATAAACATGCAATTTAGTTTTTAGTACACATATTTTTTTTTTTGAATGCCATATTGATTTTTGTTGCAGAAACCTTCCTTTTCCAAAAAATCACCAATCGAATTTTTAAAACTAAAAAAAAATCGTAGAGAAACCTGTATTTCTCAAATCATTAGGAAATTCGACTGATGACAAGCTGAGATTGACTAAATAAACCAACTTCCAAACGATGTTATCTACTTAATTTTTTATGAGATAGGTGTAATATAATTATATCCTGGAGCTTTACGGGAACTGAGGCCTTTGATAATAGATTTTATTTTCATCTTTGAAGTAGGATATAAGAAGATTGAATTAGTAATACATTTTTCTACACATCTAGTGTACCAAATTTATTCAACTAATACGATTGGTATGTGAATTACAATCAATTTAGCTTTTTATGAGCTGTATATTTTTCATTCTCTGTGTCTGAGGTGGATAAAAAAGTCCACCTCAAGTCAAATTCATGTACATAAAACTCATCAACATCAGTGAAGCATAAATTTCGAACTGCAATGTTTAAAAACTACAATTATTTGAAAATTTACTTTATTGTCAACAATATTCACATTTTTATAAAATTGTCAAATCGATTTTCACACCAATGATTAAACTAACACTCTGATAGGAAACTATTAAACACGATAATAGCCTAGTTTCATTATTATTCACTCGGTTTTTCTTTTTTAATTTTTTCATTGTTCAATTTGATTGTTGTGCCTGACTTGCCAGCTTTTGTGTATAAAAAAGATTTCCAATGGAGAAGGCCATCTTTACCAACTGAAAAAAATTGTCAATGATCAGTTCTTCATAATGAATAAGGCTTGCTTCTGAGTTTTCCTAGCTCCACATTTTTTGTGGAGCACACTGCAAACCAGTGCTGCCAGACACATGCTAAAGAATTGTGGGGATTTGGCTCGAAATTACTGTACGTAGTGTCACGCTCCTTTTTGTGGTAGAGGATAAGATGTAATAAGATTTTCTGAAAAAAATTGTCATCCAATTGCTCCGGATATTAGGTCCTTTTGTCGCTGTGCGCATGCATCAGCTTGGTTCCTTCAAATCCACAAAAAAAAGGGTAACAAATATGTCCTGAACCTCCCCAAAATTTTCAGTGGCATGTTACTGCAATCTGCAGAAGTCCAGGACGATATTCGCCAATCCCTGTCGTTTTGAGGTGTTTAAAACTGCACTAGTCTATTTGTTGAGCAAAGTGACCCAAATAGAAATATGAGTAATTAGCAGATCTGTGCAGGTTTATTAGAAACACAATTTTAACAACAGATAATTTTCCTACAGAGATAGGCAATTGATATTCTTTTTTAGATAATACAATTTTTCAAAAGAATCTTTTTCTAGTTTGCTTTTTAAAGTTCAAAATATTCAAGATCTCACATGGAGAGTCAGGTCCCGTGTTTGAATTCCCTTTGCAACCGGAGATTTTATAATCAATGTTGGTTTGTGATGAATTTATCCTATTGCTATGAAACGCCAGGAGGAAGAGAGACATATTTTTTTGCGCTGTGTCAATACTAGTTCCTGTTGGAGCGATAAACAAGCATGTATTGTTTACTCCCCCTGTGTTGATGTGTTAGTGATAAACGCGCAGTATATTGTGACAACACAAACACTCAGCATTCAAGTCAATGCTGCACGGACTGAACAACACACCACTATCCACCGAAAATTACAACACTGAATCAAACACAAATAAAATACCTAGCACAAGAAAACGGCTACAAACACGACCTAATTGACGAACTCAATCATAAAATAACAACCAAAAAATAAAACACTAACACCACCGACAAGAATTACATGACAGGGACTTACATTAATCCACAAACAGACTAGCCCCTGTACAATAGTACCCCCTACTACCACAAACATGTTTCCTGACATTAGCAACAATTTGCCATTCTTGACAATTAAACATACGGTTATTTACGGTGACCGATTAGATTGGCCAGCAAAAAAGACTGTTCTCTGCTGTAAAATCACTTCCCGGTGGTTCGGAACCCACTTAAAACTGTAGGTCCAACTCATCAGTCCCCATCATCCAACTCATTACACACGCACAGGTCTAAGACATATGTGGGCTTCATCCTCAAAAAAAAAAAATTCAAGCCAAATCTCCCACAGTTTGCATTTAGCATCATAGGTGCGCAGTGCGCTCCGTGAAAAGTACAAAGCTAGGAAACCACAGGTTTAAAGCCATTTTTTTTACACAACACGGATTCACATCTACAAAACAATTATTAAGCAAATTTTGAAGTCCGATGGTAGTTAGGCTACAAAAACAAAGCATACAATGTCTTAAGTCAGTCTTTGGCCAACATACTCAACAGTTCTGTCACGTAAGTTTGTCAGACTTTTGTCAATTAATTCATTTCATTCATTCAATTCACATTCATTCAAGTACACATCCACCTAAATCATAAATTAAACCAATTTCAATTTTAATCTTCACTTGATGGGGATAAGAATAGTAAAAATTTGTCTCAAAAATGTAAGCTTCAATGTTATTAGGAGATATGAACAGAATTGAATGTTTTTGGGTTGATTTTCAGTGTTGATGTCAAATCATAATCGGAAGAATCATAATAATAAATCGTGGTAAGGGCGATTTCTTAACTCGCTTTTTTAGCAAGTGAAATATTTGTTGGTGTAGCATCACATTCTTCTCTTGGTATAAGGGTCGATGGCATTCATCGCCCCTATTGATGCAGATTTTTGACACGGTCTAAATTGGGTGTGGTCGCTTTTAAATGACAATTAAGCCCATTTGAGGATATCAACCCTGACAAAAATTGCATGAGTGCATTTTAGAAAGAGGATTAAAATTCCAAAAACTTAATTCAAATACTAATATAAAAGTGGGGAAATTTACAAAAGTTTACACAGTTTAAAGGAAATTTCTTGTATCTCTGGTTACAATTGAACAATATGGTTACTCTATTTGAAGGTGCAGTAACTCTATTTAGGGTGCTGACAGAGGAGAGAAAATATAAAAAACTTAAAGCCCATATTCAAATTCAAAAAAGTTTTTTCCACCAAATAAAACATAAAAAACTGTAGAATCTTTCTGTAATTCAAAAATCTTACAATTTGACTATGTTGGAAATATATTTATATCTAAAACTGTTTTGAATTATTTTAGATGGGTCGTTTTTCGAAAATTCTCAATGGTGAGTGGGTGAAGCTCGCCCTGGCCCGTTTTTTGATGAAAGTGTGGCTGATGATCTTTAAACATGAGAAGCCACTTTTTCAGTAAACTTAACTCTGGCTCTCTCAATCCTTACTTAATCCATAAAATCACCAAAAAATCTTCTGCAATTGAAGGAGGGCCAATTGGAATGTAGTTTTATTCTAATTTCTGTTAATGAAGTGAATGAGTTGATTAAATAATGGATGAGTGAATCAATAATTGACTCATCAAGACAATGGAGAGACATCCATACCTCTCCATCAAGATGTTCAACAGGCTGCCCCAGAGGATCAAGGATCTGGACTCCACCACTTTTGTGAGGACCATGAAGATGTGGCTTATGGGACCCCCTTTTATTCCCTTGATGAGTTCCTGGGAAGCTCATTTGAGGACTTGTAGAACCCAGACATGACACAGTCAGGATCCTGGTCACAGGAAAAGCAGAAGTGATGACTGCATATACCTTACTTAATAGGCTAGATGGAAAGATTTAGTTGAAAATACATTAACATTCTATGTTTGTCTATATCGTTTTTTGTAATAATTATAGTTGGTATTTTATTATTACGAGTTATTACTGACATCTTTAAATGCCATGAAGTTGAGCGAAAAGATTCCAAAGGGCCGCATCTCGATGTCCACATTGGCCATTGTCATCATCAAGAGCACTGTTTGCTTGAACCACTTGGGTTTGTCCGTCCATGGAAGCTCTGTCAGTTTGCAACGAAGAATTTCATTCTGAAACAAATTATTATCATCCTTCCAATGATGAAATTCATATGAGCAGAGAATGCTATCCGTGAGTGTTAGCAGTCTCAGGCCTCCAAAGTATGACCACCATATTAAAGAGTGTCGAGCATCCATAAGTTTTAACCACCAAAGTAATTGTAGGCTTGGTTCGTAGAAAAAGAAATGAAGGCTTTGTAACATGACACAGATGTCGATTTTTTTGTGAAAGAATGAATTTACTATAATTTGTTGGATCTCTCTTCATTTTTTTTGCACAGACTAATTCATTTCCGTGTTTAAGAGAACATTGCCGAACATCACCCCAATAAATCTATTGTTTTTAACAATAAGGACATGGAACAAAGGATAATAGTTGATTATTCAGCTTCCCCAACATATATAAAACAGCTTTAGCCCATCAATAACCATGTAGTATAGTTACAAGTTTGAATTCAAATGTGTTAAACTTGAAACTGGTCATATACAAAGCCTATACTCTTATTTAAAGTTATTAACTTATCATTTTATTATACCGTATTATTATATTATGCTTCAGCTGATCAGTGGCGGATTAATGAATTTTTATGGGAGGGGGCGACATACCCCAAAAATACCTGTCGGGCGGGGGGGGGGGGGGTATGGAATAAAATTTTTGGAAATTTAGTAGCCTTTAACCGCATTTTACACCATTCTAGCACTTAAAATGTAGTAGAAATATAAATTTTCGTGTTTAAGAACAATCAAATTTCCCCTAGCTAGAGTAGTTTATTTCTGTATATTCATGTGGAATTAGGAATACAAATTTTTTTATACAATACAATATGTCTTGAACAAAAATTGCTTTGCTAGCTTCATTTTTATCAAAATTTACAGAGAAATGAACAGAGTCTAAGCAATTTATTCGTGATCGTGATGATTTTTAGACCTATATATATATTTAAATTAATCTCAACATTCTTTCATGTTTCATAATACCAGTACTACAATAAATATGTATTAGGTCAAAAACAAACAGAGATTTATATGCCCCTACCTATACTATAAAAGATTAATCTTATTCAAACTAATTTCACTTGATATAAGATTTCCTTCATTCTCTGTCATTTGTTAATTCGTCATTGAATTAAAATTATGTCAACAGTTAAAGATAAAGTAAAGGTAATATAGAAAATAAGGCAAAATAAGTATTACAACATTTGTTAATTCCCGGCCGGCGGAGGCGGAGTGGTAAGACAAGTTGGAGGTATTCCGTCTGTGGCGGGACAATTAAAATTTAACCGTGTGCATGTCACAAGTGTTACCCTTTTTAATTTTTTAAAATGTGCAAGCCCTCGGGGGGGGGCGGTCGCCCCCTCCGTCCCCCCCTTTAATCCGCCCTTGCTAATGTAGTAGTCCTTTTTATGCTTACAGGTACCGTACCGTACTTATTTAATATTGGAACTTATATACAACAAATATTACTATATTTCAAATAATAAGGGGCTTCTGCAGAGTGTCTAGTCTATATTATTTGCACAATACCTTGTTGAATAGCCGCTGTCCATTCAGAAAAATAGAGAATACCATCAGGCCTCCGAAGAGGAATGATATGGCAAAGAACGCTGCCTTCTTTGAATCATCGCTCTGAAATAAAAATCATTTTTATTGTTCCTAGAAG
Source organism: Conomelus anceps (assembly GCA_948455865.1). Classification (NCBI taxonomy): domain Eukaryota; kingdom Metazoa; phylum Arthropoda; class Insecta; order Hemiptera; family Delphacidae; genus Conomelus; species Conomelus anceps. Next base: position 8,926,523 of record OX418217.1, on the reverse strand, counting down.
AAAGTAATAAAATGATTAAATTAAAAAATATCGATCAGTAGCTTGATTAATATTGAAACCTACCAGAGGTGTGTATCAACTCAAGACATAATAGTTAAAACGCTCGTTCAGATGGAGAGACCTATTGTAGGATAGTGCTCCCGCACAAGTATCTAATCTAGATTATTGTTCATTCATCTGAATGGGCTTTTAAATTGACCATGAAACTCGATTAGGCTAAATGTAGTTTTTCACTTCAAATACTGTAGATATGAGGGTGAGTCAATTATTATCTGTAGCCATAACCTGTTATGCAATCAAATAGGAAACTTGCAAGTAACTTACATTATTTTTTGAAATTGTGAGTTCCAGTAAATACTGTCATAAAAATGAATAATAAGACGAAATTGTCTCAACCACATTTATTAAAACTTTGAGAAACTAGTTTCGGTTGTTACACCATTATCAATCTCAATCAAACTGAAAAACTAAAGTACAGAGAAGCCTTTTATATACACTGTACATGGAATGATACTATTGGCTAAGAGGGAGAGAGGTTGACCTTAAACGGACGTTGTGATTGGCTGTCAAGTCACGCCCCCTGGTGGGAGGAGTAACAAGCAAAAATACGAGTCAAATCAAAAACTAAACACTGTAAACAAAAAAAAAAGTTTTATAAGTCAAAGTTTTAATAAATGTGGTTGTGACAATTTCGTCTTATTATTGTAACGGGCGTTATTACTTTACTCAATTGATTTCGAGTTTTCAATAAAATAAACTTATTTTATTTTCATATCTCAACTCAATATATATAAACACAACAATCTTTAATTATTAATAGCTATGCATTAATATTCCATAATAATCTTAATTTAAAATACAAACAAAGTTTATATGGGGGGGGGGGACAAAACAAAACATGAATTGTCTTCGTTTTGCCTCTTGCGAGATTAACAAGAACCTTGTGGTGTCTTCCGTATAAGATCTTAAGTTTTTTTTATAAAGAAGAATTTACCTTTGAAAATATGTATCCTCGCTCAATTTGGCCACGAAGTCCCAAATTCTGGCTCTGGCCCCAGCGTATGATAACACTCCTAACGTAATAATCCTTGTGCCCTTAATGCTGTCAAGATTTGGACTGAGTCTCTAAAATACAAGTTTTAAACTGTCCGGACTGTAACAGTCTTGTATTTTTCAAGAAAGCAATCCAGAACTTTAACAGCCTTAAGCACACAAGTGGTACTCACTCTTGTACCTCAAAAACAATCTCCTCCTTTAGTAATTTCACTCGGTATTTATATTGAAGCCAGAAACTCAGCCTTGAATTCTTCCTGGCCAAACCAAACTCAGTTTACAAAACATTCTTATTGTATCATTGAAAATGATTACATTACCAATTCATTAGTAAGCATTGATTACTAAATCAATAACAAGTCGGTTTTAAAGATTACATTACTAATTCATTAGTAAGCATTGATTACTAAATAACAAGTCAGTTTTAAAGATTACATTACTAATTCATTAGTAAGCATTGATTACTAAATAACAAGTCAGTTTTCATTCACCTTGGTGTGATCAACAATAGATATATGTTTACATATTAATGAACCAACTTCTTAAATTATGTTGGTTTGGATATTTTATATATCCATGACATTATTCATTATGGATACCTTCTACAATATCACCTTCGCCATTACTAAGAAGAAAAACTGTCATAAGAGCCGAAGTTACCAAGGTGGACAACATTCTGAGATTAATCTAAAGGCTTTCTCATGTGATTTTCCTATCAGAGGTGGACACTCATAGTCAGTAGGGGAGAGTTGGATGAAACGGGATATTAGTCCTAAGTGCCTGACTGTTGCTGTTATATCTAATGGATGACAATGGAAATTTGTTCTTAGCAGTAATTAAATCATTCCCAGGTTGTCTTGCCATACTTCGTGGGAAGTGGAAAGTTGTAGCTCATACAACTTCTTGACTGTCTTTTCTTTGAGCCCTGTACATTATTGTGCTTTTTTCACATTAGGCTATATCGTCTTCATAGTTGTTGTGAACACGGGTGCCCTGATTGGGGGAGCATGTCACTCAGAGCGCGATTGTAACAAGTTCCGGGTGTGGGTGGGGTTAAAAAACTATAGGAATAAAATGAGAAATGAAGCGCTTCTTGTTCTGTAATTTTTTGACGCGAAGCAAGATTTTTGGGGTTGTTCCCTGGCTGCTTCTATGTGATTCTTGTAAATGAATGAATGGATAATAGAATGCTAATTTTAATTGAAGATTTGTGCAAACACAAAAAGATTCATTGATGAACTGGCAATTATTGAAGCCTAGAATAAGAGTTCCTTTACAATGAAAGAGCTTCAAGATTGAAGAACTATGAAAATAAAAGGATTGTGAATGAGGGTCAGTAAAAGAATAAAGGTTTTGTTTAATCTTAATATGAAATTGTACAATTTCCATTTGCAGTATTAAGACACTAATTTATTCCTTCAATTTCCTACATAATCAAGCAATGCTTGGTCATTCAACAAGTTTGAAATCTTCAAAAATGCTAAATTTATTTGAAAGTCAATATATGAATACACAGCTGCTGCAACAACTCAAACGACGTTGGAAAAGTTTGTAACCTTTTAATTTTTCAAATAAGAAAAAATTCGACAGCCCAATCAAATTTTGAATTGAATTCAATTACAATGCTAAATACCCGTAAGGGTCTCCCCACCACGAAAAGCCATACGAATTTACTTTACAATGCTAAATTACACAGCATCAGTTATTGAAAATTTCTTTAAGACCGGGTTCACACATGCTACAATCGCGCGTTTGTAGCCAAGGTCATCTCCGTTTTTAACTCAGATAGCAACAAAAAGAACATAAAATTTCGGATTTTTTATTTTTTTTAAATCCTATCGTTCTCTGCTCATTGTCATGGATACGAAGGAACTCGATATTTTCTAGCATGAATATTAACACTTTTATAGAATATTTGTTTAAACTTTTTATGTGAATTCAAAGACTTGCAGTCAAATATTCATTAAGAATAAGTAGAATTTACTTACTCAGAGGCCTCTGAAAATGGATCTTAAAGATTCGAAAGCGCTCGGCCTACAGAGTAAGTAAATTCTACTTATTCTTAATGAATATTTGACTGCAAGTCGTTGAATTCACATAAAAAGTTAATATTAACAATGCAGTTCGTCATGGAACAAGAAATTCAAGAATACTTTTTGTTTGAACTGCAATAATTCTATTTGATAGCATAAAAATGCTAATTTTAGTGATAGGAGAAAAATTAAAGTTGGTTTGGATTAAGGAAGCTGAGCACAGTAGCATGGGACGTTAAAAAATGTGAATATCTGAAATTTTTATGTTTTTTAATTTGTATAAGGAAAAAAGTCAGCGACAGCTCTGCGATTCATAATTGCTTTGGCGAAGCTGTTGCCCGTCACAATAATTGCTCTGGCCACCAATTGCTCTAGCTACATTCACGCGATTGTAGCACGTGTGAACCCGGCCTAAAAAACCTCCGCCCTATTTTCGCTCTCACCCTAATATTGACTTTCCCCCTTGCTCGAGATGTTAGTTTGGACGCCCCCTTCACAAATTACCGGTTACGTCCGTGCTTAGAGAGAGATTATTTCCCCAAAAGATTTTCAACCCCATTTATGCCTCCATTTCGCAGTATTTCCTATAAAGTTCTATGATAACACAAGCAAATACCTTCGATTGATCTAAGAAGATTGCAGTAGCTTTATCACCTGAATCTATTATATCTGTTAGTTTTTCAACTAGAGAAAAACTGTCTTTGTTGATCTCCTTTTCTGGAAGCCATCACAGATGAAGTTAGCCTCTTGAAGGTGTCAAAGTAACCTATTTAGAACTACTCTTACAAAAATTTTACTAATTTTATTTAAAATACTACTGGGCTTATAGTTTTCCCCTTTTCTCTATCACCACTTGGCAAGATCTTAACCTCTTTAAAGTTCTTTGGAAAAACACCTTATTCTAATGAATATTTGATCAGATGAATCAACAAGTGATATCATTACTACATTCTTTTAGAATTTTACTGGAAACCCCATCCATTCCTACAATTTTTTTATTATTCAAATTATCAATGATATTTGACAACTCGTCGTCTTGGGATACTGGATGTAATTTTAATTCATTCTGAATCGCCTCAGGATTCCACATATTCGAATTACTTATGAGTGTATTAAGAGATTTTTGAAGATTCTTAGCAACCAGTTGGTGATATATGAAGAAGAAATTATAAATGTCTACACTATCATCAATATATTTGTTATTTTCGTTAATTATACTGGGTAGCCTACACTAGTATAACCATCTACTTGCCTATTTTTCTAAGGGGAGTTGAACAGTCCTATTCCGCCCATGTTAAATTAATCAACTTTAGGAACATTTTTCTCAAGAACTATTGACCCTAGAGAGATGAAATTTTTAGAGGTTACTCCCACATTCTTGGACTACAATGAACCAATTATACAGTTAGTTCAAAAATGTAAGTAAATAAAAAAAAAATTCTGAAACCAATTTTTTTCCCCAAAAAAAGTTTAAATTTTATATAAAAAAAAATGTTTTTCTAACCCAAATTAAATAATTTGTTCACCATAGATAGAATACATCAGGATTGATAACATACTAAAATTTTGAACGATTATCTCTTCTAGTTCTTGAAATAATGGTACCTAAAGGTAAAAAATATAGATTTTTGGGAAACACAAGAAAACAAAAGAGATGTTTGGAACTACGAGAATATATTTCCATTCAAAATGCGCCAGGTGCATATATTATAATGTTCATCTCCACTGTACTGTATCATTGTTCACAAAGAATTTATTGAAATAATAATAATATTTGAGTCTGTCCCTAGAAAATCATTGTACTGTGGGAGACCAGTAAATTTTTCTCTTTGAAGCACTACTAGGAGGTCCTGGATCCAATTGTTCAAAATTCTCTCGAGTACCTACGGTACTCGCATTAATTTGGTTTATCAAACTTCACATATATAATACCTGTGAATTTTCTCTTTTCACTCCACTTTTTAGCCCTCAGCATATTTTTAATAAATGAAATACTGTACTGGATAGAAGAAAACCCGATAGAGCCGATAAAAACTGAATAAGAACCGATTCGAACTCCTAACCTCTTTTCTCTATGGAAACAGCACAACAAACACTGATTGGAAATCAAGAATCAAAACAATTCAAAAAGAATGAGCAGTCGACTATATGAATCGACTATCTAAGATTGATTGTGAGATCGATTTTATCAATGAGCGGCAATTACAAACTTAGCAGCTGTATATTGCTGTAGATGAAGTTGCAGTCAGCTGAAATCAGACATGCAACTGTTAAAAATAGGAAGCAGATGGGTTTTCAAGAATTAAAAAAAAATATTTCCAATCATCTTAAATAGTTGAAAATTACATTAAAATGTTCAGGAAAAGATGTACTATAAAATGAAATAAAAAACAAAAAAAGTGAAAAAAAAAATTGTTTTCTGTTCAACTCCCCTTAATTTATCACATCCCACAGTGCTGTACGCATTATTATTCAAAATGTCAGCTGTTTTCGTACCTACATTTGGCTCTTTTCACTTCTTTTGTAGGCCTATAGTTTTTCTTTAGAGCGTTGTAATATTGACTTTGCTTAATATATTTCTAGATAATTTGAATTCATCATATGCATCGTTAACCCTATTTCTTTCTGCAAGGATATCATCAGTTATCCACACTTAAATTTTGTCTAATTTGTTTTTTACAGGGACTTTTATAACTGGACAACTCATAGTAATACGAGACCATAATATAATTATTAATGACCTATCATATTTGATATATGTAAACTATTGCTGTTGTAAAACGTACTCCAGTTTTCTTATAACAGATTCTGCTTCAAACAATAAATTGATATTCCCCTGTTCACATTATTGAATTTATTTCATTACTCTACTCTTTTCAATCGATTCATGGCCTTCCAACCCTACCTCTAAGATTTGATAGCCATGGTCAGATAGTTCCGAGTTGCCTAATCTCGTTTCACAGAAATCGATATTTGTAAGGGTGTTATCAATTATTGTTTGTGATGTTCTTGTGACTCTTGTATATTCATGAACTTTTATTTTCAAGTTATCCCTTAAATCTTCTGTCATTTTATTCAGTGTTCCAAGGTCTTTATTGAAATCTCCCACTACAATAACGTTTGAAAAAAGTTTGTTTCAAAGCATTGCTGATTTTTCCTATAGCCGCACGACTAACACAAACACACACACAAACCCTTCTCTCTCTAATTATCTAGACGTGATAACCCCCAATAATGGAGATGGATTAAAAGAAGGCCTACCTTTAACGTAAGATATGCGATTTCGCATGAGGAAAGCATAAACAAAATGTACACCATTGACATCATAAATCCTGATCCATCAGCACAGACTTTGAAATTTCTGCAATCCCAGAAAGACAGATAAGTTATAACATAAATATTATTCCCAAGTCTGAAAAGGAAAAATGTTCAGACATATTCATGGTGATAAGATTGAAATCTGTTTTTTTTTTGTAGATTACGTCTTGGAGACTCCAGTTAAGGAGTTTAAGACAAGTCAGATCAACAATTACACACAAGATACCATAATTACTATATCAGATTAGTTGAGGCGAGGCTTAATTTTTATGTGAAAGGAACTCTTGTACACTATAAAAAACTTTATCAACTAAATATTTCATTAGACTACATACCGCGAGGCTTAATTTTTATGTGAAAGGAACCTGTGTTAAGATTAATATTAAACAGAATTTATTAATTTCGAATTCCTTTAATTGCTACCAGTTCATACTGAAGACTTCCGCAATGGCGGATATTGACAACAGTATCTAATAGCTGATGGAAATCGATGAATGCTACTGCACAAAAATATCAGTCACCACCGGGAATCGAACCACGGACCTCCCAATTGCCGGTCGGGCGCCTTAACCACTAGACCATGGAGACCTTTCTGCACAGTAGCATTCATTTTTAACTTGGCCATATCGGCTCGTATCTCACAAGTTAGTTCGAAGTTACTGACAATTGAACTGGTAGCAATTAAAGGAATTCGAAATTAATAAATTCTGTTTAAGTAAATTTGTCAGTTTGTTCAATTGTCAGTAACTTCGAACTAACTTGTAATTAATATTAAGTTATTTAGAAGTGTTAGTTGCAGTATATATTGATTTTCACATTGTCATTTGCTAAAAGAGTAATTAATTGACAAAGTTTGTAGCAAAGTCCCATCATAAACCTTCATTTTTAAACAACACAGGAAAATAACAATTTCTGGCACTGTACTTACGGTATATGCCTTATGAACATGAGAATCTTTCAGTTCAAAATAGGCTGCCTAGCACCAGCCATATTCTCAGACTTTATAAAAGGCATTCCACAACACAGAAATAACTCTATAGGCCTATGTCAAAAATGTCTCTATATCATGTCAGAGAGAAATGCAATTTAAACTTCATCCCATAATATTTTTCCTTGCTGATGAAGCCTATACTTGAGTTTGGGACTTGTGCGTGGCTTATGAGGTGTATGAAGATACGAAATAATGGAAATTCAGTTAGAAGTAGGTTTTGCACCACCGGACAAATGACAATAGAATCTGTAAGTGATGACAGCCGCTGTTGTGTGAATGGTTGGCCCGTTATCTCTTATAAGAATGTAACTGTTTGCTACTCCTGCAGGCTGAGGTTCGATTCCCTTTGTTCAGCCTGGCATAATCTGTGTCATCATTCACCTCATCGATCACACACAAATTCATGTAGACTCAGACTCAAGTAGGCATCACCAGCAAAAAATGCTATACTATATAGTATTGTTATGAATGCAAGGAAGAACGGACAGGAATTTTCTGCGTTATCTGCCTGTATCAATATTGGCTTCCAGAAGTGATTAATTACTCTTCCCCTGTTCACCCCTCGCCTTGCAGTCCGTCTAGAGAGTTCTGGTCGGTTCTTATCTTGGTAGTTAGAATTTTATAGAGAAATCGTTAACCCTCTCATTTTTTCTGGAATTTTAAAAATGTATATAAAGCGAACGCTCATGTAAATATTAGTTTCATTCAAGAAGAATTTCGTTCATCATAACAAGTGGCAGTACAAACTTTTGTTGTGTTAAGTGATAATAACTACAGTATATTGTTTTTTTTTTTGTAGATTAAGTCTTGGAGACTCCAGTTAAGGAGTATAAGACAAGTCATTTCAACAATTATACAATATTATACTCTTAACGACTAGTTACCATAATTACTATATCAATTAGTTGAGGTGAGGCTTAAAATTTTGATATGAAAGTATTGAATTGTGACTGAATTAGTGAGGCTTCCTTTACATTTTATAGAAGTGGACCCATACTCATTGCTTTTATTTTAATATGGTGACAGACTTGTGCTAAGTAAGTTTTAATTGTTATTTTCAGACTTTGTTATATTTACTTTTTGAATTATTGGACAGTTATTATTTAATATTTGATCCGCTTTTTAACAGTTAATGATTGATTTTTGAAAAGTAATATTGCAAATTCTTTATCAGCTAAACATTATTGATTTATCTGTTCCTGATTGCTCTATTTTGTGTGACATTACTGATTAGTGCGTGTTGTGGATAATTTGTGTAAATAAAGTGCGAGTTTGAAGTGTTGCCAGCATTATTTTAGAGATGGAACCTGTAACAGTATATTTGAGTGTATAGACTACTAATAGCCTATAGCCTATGGTCAAGAGCTCGAATATAAGAATAGATACATAATAACCTATAGGGATGAACATTCACAAAGATATTAGAAATAAGCTACTGGATGCTTTTCTCAGAGATATTGTAGAATTTGAGTATAATAGAAAAAAAAACACAAAGATGTTGTCGATTCCTTGTTTTTTTTTTATTTTCTTACACATAATATAAAAATAACAAAAATAAAAGTGATGGTTCCAATTGTGGTATCATTATCTTGTATTGTACAAATCAATGCGTCTAATACCAACCTAGAAAAAGAACACATATTTGTAATATTATAAATAGTAAAAGTTAATGGAGATTTAATCTAAAAATGTATTTTCTTACCTGATCAGTGTTTGATGGCATTTTGTAATAAGCGCCAAATCTCTTCTGAGATTCGCTGTCTTTGTTATACGACTATAATAATTATAATCGCTGACATCTTGTTGCTGATTTTTCTGTGACAAATTATGATTGTAATCATAGTGTGGATAAACGTTCTCAATATCGTCCAAAAGCATGAAAAGTGTATCAAAGTCGGCCAGTATTCTCTCAGTCGATAAGTTCACATAATTTAATGCAAGAAACCCTTCCAAAAACCATATGGTATACATTAAAGTATGCAAGCAGTAAGTGTATATGAAAAATATAGGAGATTTGAGCTCAGGTGGAGAATAGCTTAGGTAGGGCGTTGGCCAGTCATTTGATTCGTTTTCTGCATCAGTTAACTGCCCAAGAAAATAAATCAGAGCATTCCTGTTGCAGGCCATGCAGCCCATTAAAATGACAAAACTAATCAATATTTTGGTTGATGCTCTCATCTGCTTCCTTTTTTTCAGATAGTAGTTTTGGATTTTCAGCCACATCTCATCTCTGCCTGGCAAATCATAGCAGTTTACAACAAAGTCATCCTCAATTAGCTCCAACAGCTTTGTAATCTCTTGATCATTCACATTACGTTTAATTATATGGAAATACATGATCGTTCCCAAAAGAAAGTCTACTACTGTAAAAAGTACTTTTTCCAAATTTCCCGATTCAAGATACAGAGTGATGAGCATATTGCTTTTCACAGTAATAAAATATACTGTGAAAACTAAGAATGGAAGCGAGTTTTGAGGTGAGTCATAGTGCATCAGATGAATGTACTTCTTCAAAAAACGATTGATATCCATTATCTCTGAAAAAGTTTCACAACACAAGACAAAATATTCTATCCAATTCATCCCATTCCGTATTATAAACACACAACATTCTAAAATTCTTCATAAACTGTAATTATCATGAGATACAATTTTGCAATATATGTTTTCACTATAGACATTTGATAAAATAATCGATAAGGGATAGTAATCTACAGTGGCCAGGTTACCAGTGTTGGTGGTATGTTGCTAGCGGGTCATTCTTGAGGTGGTAGAAGAGCGAGTCGGTAGCGCAATCTGGTTTGACCGGACACCAACTACCTTCAATGTACGGCGATCTACAGCAAAAAGCTGGACTAAGCCGGGCCATTACCGTGACTGGTCTCCTTGATGGTTAATCTATGATATAACTTAAATAATAGAGTTTCGTATCTCCAGCATAAGTTCTTACTTATCCTCTCTTCAACATAATTTAATTTCAAAACTATGAATAATACACAATAAAAATCTTGGGAAAATTTGTTACAATAAATAAAAGTCAAAAGTTGCAGAATTAGCACTTTCAGAATATTTGCAATAATAATCACAATGTTTTCATGTTGATGATGTCCACATGGTCTAAGACTTGTGTGTAGATAATGAGTTGATGAAAATTATTATCATATAAAATATAATGAGTTACCTACAAATCTACGTGTTGAAGGTCTGTCTGCTATCAAAAATTTTCTGAACAGCCGAAATCTTCTCCTGATTCCCCCAGTACCCTAGATGTCGGTAGTGGTACCATTTTCAACAAGACAAAGCAGAAATTATGTATGTCCGGATGTTAGGTTGAATTATATAAGTTCAGAACAGATGAAAAGCACAAAGTTCCTGGGATTAGTGATAGATGAACATTTGTCATGGAATAATCATGTCTGTCATGTTGTAAAAAAATATCCCTGGGCCTGTATGCTCTAAGGCGAATGGCCAATATGTGTGGTCTTAATGCGTTAAAAGCAATTTACCAGGCACTGATACATTCTAATTTAGGTTATGGTCTGTGTATTTATGGATGCACATCGAAAAGAAACCTTGACAAAATACTAAATCAACAAAAAAAAAACACTAAGAATAATTATGAAGATCAAAAGGAATGACTCTGTGAAACAAGTCTTCTCTCAGCTAGGCATTTCAACAGTTTATGGGCAATACATATTTGAAGTTGCAATGCACTTTAAAAAATTTACAGACATTGAACAGGGAAGTAATATTTCACATGCCTATAATACTCGATCGAGCGGAAAGAATTTTGCAAAGACATAATTTGGAATTTTTCAAAAGGAAAACAACTTATATGGGAGAGAAATATTTCAAAATGCTGCCCAGAAACTTGAAATTATTAAGAGATAATTTTCAGAGTGAATCTGAAGGAATATCTGGTAAGTTGTCATTGTACTCCTTTCAGGAATTTGTTCAGGGATGATTTGAATTTGCTTTGATTCTTGATTAATTGTATTCATGTATTGTCTTTGCTTAAGCATTTTTATAAGTTATTTATGTGACACTATTCAATGTATTTGTACATTTGTTGAAAAATCTCACTATTTTTAATAAATGTGGTTATGACAACTTCGTCTTTTTATTCATCATAAGTTCACTTTGAAAAGTAATTGCTAGTTATCTAACTTTCTATAATCAGTACGTTATCAGATATTTTTGTATTGAAATGAACAACAAGACTTGAAGTTGTCACAACTACATTTATTGAAAATCATGAGATACTAGTTATGGTTGTTACGCCATTATCAATCAAACAAACTAAAGTATAGAGTAGCTTTGATAGAAACTTTTCATAGCTTTTTGTATTGTACCGTACTAGCCTATATTCCAGACTAGAGCAACAAACTATTGGAGAAGATAATTATGTATTTTGATGATGTGTTGTTTACTGCATATTAATAGATAATTTGATATTGTGGGTGTTATATCTATTGGTTTCTCTATCAATAAAACTCTAATTGAATAATATTTTTTATTAAAATTACTATTAAATAAATCTTTCATAATTTTTCCTCATAACTTAGTTTGATCTGAATTCTGTTCTGTAAGAGAAACTATTATTTCCATTCGAATCAGCATAATAAATATGTAGCTTTTTTAAAACAATAAATATTCGTAACTTACTAAATCCAATGTTGTTTGGACTTGAAAGGGGATTTTTAGGAATTATTTTTGCCTATTGATATTACCTATTAAAAATGAATCAATAGAAATATGAAATTATTAAGTTATTTGAATCAAAACTTACTTGGATTAAAAAAGAATGGAATTGAAGGAACTAATTAATTTAATAAGAGATTCAACTCAGTTCAATTTTGTTACCGCTACCAACAGCAGTTAACTACCAGAAAAAAAACTCCAAACTGGATTCCCAGGCAAGCCCAGGTAAAATGCTAGTTTTTCATGATACATATGATTATGATAGGACGTTTGTGCAACTGGGGATTATAATAAATATAGCAGCAGTTATTCAAGTTTCACTGTTTTCTATTCACAAAAATACGATTCAGAATGGAATACAATTTGAAGGAGATGGGCCTTCATATAATTATAATAGGTGATACTTTACTTAAGGTGTAATTCCTGTGTGGCGGTCGATATGGATCTTATGACTACTCACAAATTCTCAAGCTGTCAAAGCTGATATCCCAACATCTTTTCCCACCATTATGCCAGACACGTAAGATAGTCGTCACATTTTTGTATGACAGTAGTTAACAAATATGTGCCATAATTTTGTAAGATGATGCTTATTGAAAATCGATATAATAAAAGAGAGTAGGGGTATGTTTGTGTGTTTTTTGTCTTAGAGATTTCTGAAATAGCAACGATTTGCTGTTGCACAAATGTCCTATCACAATGATGTATGATTATCTATGCCATTATGTTTATGACAACAAAATAAGGAATGCCTATATAACTTGGTTACTTTCATCTGGCGCTTGAGACCAGAGAGGGGAATGAAGTTTATGAATGTACGCAATACTGACTGCACACCTGCCTGTCTCAAAAACATTAGACAGTAATTTGTAAGATCTCCGCACTTTCAAATGATACTTTTGGAATAAAGTATAGTTGACGCATGTTACCTGACCATGAGCCGTTGCTATGGTGATGGTGTCATTTTCCAAGCACCAGATGAAAATAACCAAGCTATACCTATGTAAATGCTAGGTACCATTTGTATGTGATCTATATTTTATAGGCTATTATATTGGGATAGCCTTCAGTTCATAACAGATGGGCAGCTAACCAAACCCAACCTAACCTGGTTAACCATCTACTTAACCCATCTAGCCAGGTTAGGTTAGGTTTGGTTAGCTACCCATCTGTTGTGAACTGAAGGCTATCCATTATATTGTGAATGAAGGCACCAATATCAGCTGAGCTTTAAGTAGTATATTACGTTACTAGGCTGGAAAGGAACGTTTTACCAGTCGATAGTTCATGCATGAGGCGATAGCCGAGTGCAGAAACGTGAATATGTGAGAACTGACAAAAGCCGTGTAATGTACGATATTTTTGTTTGCCCAAAAACGATTATCAGATCGCCTGTCTGAACAGATCACGCTACTAGGCAAATTACATCATATGGATCTCGGCAGTTGCTGCTATTAAAATTCGTTCACCGTATTTTTTTTTATCTCACCTCATATGTTAACACAAAAAAGTAGGCTATCGATATTTAAAAAAAAATTGAACAAGAAAAAAACGATTTTAATACTCAAAAAATTAATTACGTATTAAAAAGTTTAACATGAGAAATTTTTTTATTTAATCTAGAAACTTTTTGAAGTTGGCACCAAATATTTCATGAGTTTCAAAATGTTACTAATACTTGCAACAATTTTAAATTTTCTCAATTTAAATTGAATACTTCATTTTAAACTTTTTAGTAAATAAGTATTCAGATTTTTGAGCATCATTTTAGCTTTTTAAGTTATCTTTTTTAAATTAACTTCATTTCAAAGATTTTAGATGAATATTTTAATTTTAAAAACATTTGAACAGAACAGAGAAGATGAAGATGAACAGAGAATTTGAGTACATGTTTGGAGCTTCATCATGAAATATTTAGCAAATCAATATGATCAACATAGCATCTAAATTAAAGTAACCCCACTATAAAATTAGTTACATGTAGAAATTGTAAGAAAAGTTGAGAAACTAATTAAAATTCTACAGCTCTTTATTAAACATTGAATATTAAGGAAAATTATGGATATAATAGTAAAAGTCTTCATAAAACTGGAATGCCTTTTTTTCAGTCATTTAAATTTGGTCCCTCTCAGAGTATACCTACACTGAAAAATTGATAACTAGAGAATTTTTTAACAATCAACGATCACAATAACATTTTAGCTGCAGTGCACAAAATCATTTCTAATCTACAGAGTGGCTGGTATATAACTAGGTATTATAAAATAGCTGCAGAATTTTTAATATTGAAATAATCACAATGAAAAAGTGTGTTCATGCAGGGCTTTAAATAAGGTTTTGATTTCAGCACTGCTGTAGTACAGACGGTTCCAGCAAGAGGCGCTGCACGCAGTAATTAAAAAGACTGACCGAAAGATTGACTGTTATACTGTAAGCACAGATAGCGGCACGCAAACAAATTTTAAATTGATTCAATAGGAGTTAGACTCGTTTTTTCAATTAAACTCTGATGAAACGATTTCAAAATGATTCAAAATTGTTTTAAAATGGTATCAAAACTAGTGAACTGGATTTATTTTCCTTTAATTTTTTTTCTATTGAATCAGTTTAAAATGAGTCCAGAACAAGTTTAAAATTGATTTAATAAAAGTGAAACTCCTATTCTACTTCTATTAAGAGTTTTAAAATTGTAAACTAGTATTATTTTCCATTTAAAACAAGTTTATTTGTAATAAATCAAATTTAAAAAAAGTTCAGAACAAGTTTGAAAGTAATTCAATAAAAGTAAAACTTGTAATTGAAAAAAGTTAAAATTTCATTAAAACAATGTGGTTATCTCAAAGTTGACTATATTAGTTAGCTATTAATATTCAATAAAACTATGTTTGAAAGAAGATTGAATTAGAAAACAATAATGAATATGAAATCATATTTATTCATAAAATGCACAATAATAAAATTGAGAATCATTTCCATTGGCATTGAAACTGTCTTCTTAGTCCCTGAAAATACAGAGAATGTTTTAGTGAGTGCTCTTCAAAAATTTTATTTCTGCTGCAAATCTGAGAATCTTTCCATTTTTATCACTAGTTAATTTATTTTAAAATTTTAAGAAATTAAATTGTTATTATGTTTTGTTATGTCATTAAGGCAATTGTGATGTTCAGTAACAAGTGCTCAGAACCACACTTGAAGGAGCACCAAAAGTAACTTGACGTTATTTGGTTTATTATCACTAAGACAGTTGTTTGGAACCCATCCAGAGCTGTGGGTCCACCATCCATAACATCATTATCATCCACTCATTTATTTTATATTTTTTAAGCATTTGGAGATTATGTATTTTTCAAGAATTAATACCTCTTGCATGAACAGAAGACATGAAGTTGAATTATCTTAATTACTTTTTCATTAATCAGCACATGAATTTGAAAATATCAAGTCCTATTTTTACTCAATATTCAAAGTCATTTGAAGGTAATCAAGAAAATTCAACTTCATGTCTTCTGTTCATGCAAGAGGTATTAATTCTTGAAAAATTACAAAATCTCCAAATGCTTAAAATGCAGCATATTTGACTGACAAGTTATGTTATTAAACTGTTATTTATTTATCAAATAACTTATTACACTTTGACTAATTCATTCAGAGTATGACATGTTTGCACATTTATATTCTGAACAGAGATTTCAACAGTTTTCAAAAATAAACACCTTTTACACAAGCTGAGGACATAAAGTTCACTTTTGTGAATTACTTTTTAATCAATCAGCACAAGAATCAGGACCCAATACTCAAAGAGAAGAATTTTCATGGGACCTCTCAAATACTCTGTAGTTTTTTAGTTTTTCTACAAACTTTGAGAAAGTTGCGTGTCCTGAAGCTATGAAGTTAGATTTATATAAATATTTCTCCATTAAGCTAAAAAAAAAACATTAATACGCAAATGCTGTGTCCTTTAAGAATATAATTCTGAAGAAAAAATATTATGTGACCTAAACATTCTATAATTTCCAAAACTTCAAGATTGATATGCAAACTAAAGACATAGAGTTGGATTTTTTAAAGATTTCCTATTAATCAGTACATAAATATGAAACTTTTAAGTTCTGTTGGAAGTCAATATTCGAAAAATAAAATGGGGAAGTGATAGCCGCGAGCCGTAGCAGATATCTGTTCAATCAGATAGATAAGCTGCGTTCTCGTAGGTCCTGTTCGTAACGGTGACCGATTAGATTGGCCAGCAAAAAAGACATTGTTCTCTGCTGTAAAATCACTTCCCGGTGGTTCGGAACCCACCTAAAACTGTAGGTCCAACTCATCAATCACCATCATCCAACTCATTACCCACGCACAGGTCTCAGACCTATGTGGGCTTCATCCTCAGAAAATAAAATACTTTTTTTGGAACTTCTTAATAATATAGCCCATGTATATCGTATATAGCCCATAGTATATCTAAACAATCAAAATTATTTTCAACTTGATGATGTTACATCATTTTGAAACAAAAGCACCATTTTTCTCACTACTTCCAGAATTCCTTTCACTGAATAATAAGTTTTTTTTTAATCTGGTGATTCTCATTCCTTATAAGTATATTCATATAAAAGCGTACTTACTGGGTTTTCTGTTTGAATTTCAATTGAGTTTGAGATAGCCAGGCGGCAATTGCATGCTCGATTTTTGTCTTCTCTGTTTGACTCCACTTCTTTCTCACTCGATCTGTAATAATAATGTGCATAAACATAAAATGTAGACAGAATCAAACAGAAGTATTTCATACATTTCTAAATTGATCAGCTGTATGGTCTGCTTCCTGCAGTGGGAATTAATGTTGTTGAATCAATACTTGGCACTTTGAAAAAACTAATTTTGAATCTTGAAGAAACTTCTTTTCAAAGAAACTGAGCTTATTTTGGATTTTATTAAAAAATATTACATTACATAAATTATAGAGAATTAGATGCAGTATCTTTTTTGTTTCATGTAAGCCCAAAAATCAAGAGAAACTATTCTTACTCAAGAGTGGGAGAGTGGGACGGAGCCCCTGCGATTTTTCATGAATGAGACTCATGCCAGTGGATAGAGGACATTGTTGTATTATGACATGATAATAATTGATGTTATGATTATTAAGTTGACAATAAAGCACTCGCTATACAAGATGGAGTCATATCATTTACTTGGTTCCTCAGCTCCTCAATTTTATATTAAAATTATATAAAAATGTAATCACAAAATGGTGTCAGAAGTCTGTGATCTGACTAATTTGAATGTACAAAGACAAATACTCAGGAAAAGATGGATAATGCTTTTCAAATAATAATGGATAGGGCCAGGAAGTATAATATTTGCTTTAATTCTAAGTAAGTACAATATTGTGTAACAGAAATTAAATTTCTTGGTCATTTTTTCAGTACTGATGGGATGTCTATAGATTCTGAACAAATATTAGCAATTCAAAATTTAAAAATCCTGAAAATAAGAAACAACTACAAAATTTCTTGGGATTGTTAACTATGTTGGTATTTTATTCCAAGCTTTGCAGAATTGACACAACCTTTACATGAATTTCTTAGAGCTGATGTAGCTTATATTTGGACAGGCTCACTCCAATGCTATTGGGAAAATCAAGTATTGTCTAGTCTCAGCTCCCTGTGCTGAGTAGTTTTGATTCAAATAAAGAAATAACTATACAAACTGATGCATCACAATCAGGTATTGATAGCTGAATAATGCAAAGGTAAAATACTGCCATATGCTTCCACGGCAAAGAGTGAAGATGAGCAATCATGGGCACAGATCGAAAAGGAGTTGCTAGCTATTTATTTCTCTTGTAAAAAAATTCACAAATGTCTATGGATCAAAGGTGATTGTTCACACAGACCAAAAGTCATTATTATCCATCTCATGAATAAACAAATGTGCAAATTATCCATTATAGATTGAGACACATTAAGCAAAAATTATCATTAGGTTATATAATATTGAGCTTCAATATGTCCAAGGGAAATACATGCATTTAGCTGACTATTTAAGTCATGATTTTGTAGTAAGTAATGAAACTTCTTGTTATGGCAATCTTGACAATGCAGTTATTCATGTAATAAGCGCTAAAGAATTGTCTATATCTGATGACAGACTGAAATGGAAAACGATCCTGCTCTGTCTGTCCTTCATTATTTATATATGGTTGGCCTAGTAATTCTAATTTCCTTTGATGATGGGTTGAGACACTATTGGAATCAGTGGCGTAACTAAGCTAGGCGGTAACCCCCCCCCCCCCAAATCACCCTAATAACTTCTACATAATAAACACACACAAGGTTTCACCAAATATGAGCATTATTGTAAGATTAATTTATTGGCATAAAGTTTTCCATTATTATGATTTCTAATATAACAAAGCTTACAGTGAGAATAAAGTTTTAATACAAGGATCAATATATAAATCTATTACTTACAAAAAACGGAATACAGGTTATTTATTATTTCCTTTACACATTCATTTTATTGAGCACGTGTTGCGAAAATATTTTTATTGGCTTGGTGCCCCCCTAGGACCCTGTGCCCCGCTGCACCTGCAGCGTCGTTAGTTACGCCACTGATTGGAGTCTCTGTGATGACATTACAGTAACGAACAAGTTATGTTACTTTAATGATAGATTGCTAGTTCCAAAATTTATGAGATTGTACAACCTAAACACTATTCATGAGTACATTTGGAGTAAATAAGCTCACTTAAAAATTAAAAGTTACTTTTACTGGCTTACAATAACCCTCCTTTGACTAGGTTAAAAGTCACTCCTAGTCAATTGTTACAACGTAGAATTTTAAGATGCTAACTACCTGTTCAGAGTTCAGTTCTGCAACCAGGTGATAAAGAATAGGGCTGCAGGTGAATTATATTTGACAAAACTAGTTCTAAAAACGAAGTTGTGTTTAATGTAGGGGAGAAAATTCTTGTTCAAGTTTTCAAAGGAATGAGAAAAGGGAGAGGTGATAAGGAAATTGGAGAATGTTCCAAGATCATATTAATAAGAAATAATAAAGGAAACACTGTTAGAAGGAATATTATTTTTCTTAAAAAATTCACGAACCGAGAAACTAATCATGACGACTATGAGGAATCTTATAATCAACAAGTTGAAGAAAATAAAGCACTATATTCTGTAAGAAATACAAGATACATTAAGCCCCCAAGAGGTTGGATTTGTAAAAGAGATATACTTTATAATATTGTAAAAAAAATTATCCAAAAAGGGGAAGATGTTACACAACCTTCCATAAGCTAGCAATGTTTCAATGAAAGTAGCTCCAAGTTGTATACACATGAATTTGAATGCATCGTTTGTTTCTGTAACTTAAATGTCTCTATGTCTTTTCTGTACATTAGGCTACACCATTTATAATCCACTTTGTGTTTTTTCATTGTTTCAGCTTCTATTAATAATAATAATTTCTCTGGTTGTGAGTAAAGCACTACCAGAGGAGTTTATTCACAATAAATTTAAAAAATAACATTTCAGAAAATAAATTAAAGTCTTAAATCTAAAGTATTGCAGTTCTGAATTTTGTGGATCCCACTATATAAATATGTGTCGGGATGCCACTATTCTGTATTGTGTACCAAATGAGTTGCATAATGTGATTAGGTGTTTTGTAATTTACTAAATTGTTACGATTTGTTTAGGTAGAGTGTCGTAATTCGCTAAAAAACTTCTAATATCTTGATTTTTCCTTAAGGGAAAATCTTTGTTTCAACATTGAACCATTTAACCTGCAGTTTTCGGTTACCATGCTAGCAGCAGCTCGAAGAGTTGAGTCTCCAATTAGCAGGGCATCAGGTTTAGGTTTAAGTGTTTTCTTAACAGGAATTTCTGTTTTGGGATCAGCAATTTTTCGATTTGATTTGATTCTTTTTTTTTATTTTTTATTTTTGGGAGTTTTTTCTTTTAAGAGAATGGTTGGGTTGATATGATCATTGAGGTTTTTATGTATTTCAGATGCATGTTGAGTTGAATTGAAACTTCTTATTAAACCTTTTAGATAGGCCTAGTTAGTTTCATTTTATAGATAACTTCCATTTTAATACAAAGTCTGTCTGAAAGTGTGTTTTTTCATTTTTTTCTTGGCTGAGCTGAGTTTTCAAGTCGTTTATGTCATGCATTAAGAGATCTATTATTTTGTTTAGTTGTGACATTTTTTCATCAGGATTCGTGTTACGGGTAGGAGGATTTGTGTTTAGTTTAATATCTATATACTTTCTACATATCCAGCTAAAGATATTTTGTCTGTTTGTAAAGCCTCATATTGAGTCTTTGTGACTTTAGCACCACTGACCACAGTCGCAAACCATCACTTTTTGTTCGTTTTAATGATATTTTTACAAATGTTACAATTATAAATTTTAGGTTCACTTTGATCACTTTGGGTAGTTGAGCTATTTCATGTCATGTTATAATTAAAAGAGAGTTTGCGGTTATCTTTCACATGTCACGAAAAAGTTCAGTTAGAAATATTTTTTTAATGTTTGATATTTCTGAGTTATCGGTTTTTTAGTTTGTATGAAACGAATTGTTATTAAAACTATATTCTAGTATTAGTTAGTATTATACAGTATTAGTTGGAATTTAATTCAAATAGTTTGTGAATAAGTTTGATTATGATTCAAAAATCAGTTTCTAGCGAGATTTCGTTTGAATGAAACAGGTCCGGCACTGACTTATCGCACTGTCGTGTAGGTGTATGACAGTATGACTTACAAACGGTATGTAGTCTAGTGAAATAATCGACCGAGCCGATATCTGTACCAAACACAAAGCTAAACCTAAACGATCGATTCTCTCAGTCTATTATTTCGGTGGATCAGATACGGAAATGCAACCACGGAGTCTAAACTAAGCATCGTCGTCACTATCAGCCCAAAACTGTCTCCATACATTTTTACATGAGTCCAAATGTTTTGTTTGAAAAGTTTAAGTTTTGATTAAAATATAACTTGAATCTTCTGGAAACACAATGACCAAGTTCTTAAACTGTAACTTATGAATTCAGGTACCGGTATGAAAGTGAAGCAATTTAAAGAATGACTTGCATGTGGGAAAGGTGTTTTGTCAAGTAACGTTAACCTAACAAAACATTTCAATTGCAGACAATAACACAAAAACAACCATTTTACCTATTTCTCTATACCTATCAGACATTAACTAAAAACTTCTATCATAATAAATTAAGCCTCCAATCATAAAACTCGTGATTTGATGATTATACTGATAAATACAATTTCGAGATACCGGTACCATAAATACCATAACTCTACATAACCTAACTTAGTTTAAAAGTGATTTAGAACAGCTCTAGATAACAATAAATTCAACAATTAGAGCGATCTGGTCTAGTTATCTCAATAGAAATTCAAGTTACTATTTTCATTAAATAAATCTATGCAATTTGGTTACCGGTCCGGTATGTCATAAGTTGGTTTTTAAGGAACTAAGGAACTAACAATGTATTTGGTTGTCATACGTTGGTTTTGAAGGAAGAAGGAACTGACAATTTATCAAACTGACAAATGTATAAAGCACAATTTATGTTACCATTATTTCAGTATACTTAATAGTATACTTTGAGGAATTCGAATATTCGAAATTAATAAATAATGTCATAACTTAACCAATAAAACAAATTCCGTTTAGAAACTCACTAGATTGAAAAACAATAAATTAGTTATTGATGCTACCAACCTAAAAGCATAATACCTCTGATCATAAGGTCTCTGGTCACTAACGCCGATTATGGTGTGATAACTCAAATTTCTATGCCTCAAAGATGATCGTCGTTCTCATAATGCCATGATTAAATATTAATAGCAGTGTGTTGTCATGCCATCAGGCAATAATTAGAAGGTTGGGAAGGAATCCGAGTGATTATTTGAAAAAAGAGGTGAATCTACAAGCAAAAATAGTTAGCCTATGGTTCACAATAATAACTATTATTATCTCTGCAGGTAGATTCTATATTAGTTGCAATAATTACTGTTATTAGAGTGGACTTCTGTTACAATAATTTGTCATAATGTTTGAGATGGAAAAATCAATGAGCTCCCTTATTTTCAGATGCAAAAGGAACATAACATTAGTCCTAGCGTCGCTAGCACATCACAGTAACCTTAGTTTAAAAAGTTAGTTGAAAAAAATGAGTATTTTGCTCCTTAGGCCGGCTGCACACAGGTCGAGACATTTTGTCTCAAGACAATAGTTTCGAAGCAAAATCAGCTGTTCAGGGTCGAAGTACTTGTGTGAGTCAATGCTCCGACCTGTGTGTGGCACCTCCGCTTGAATACAAGGAAGCGCTTCCTGTGCAGCAGAGCGCAGAATTACACAAAACGTTACGACCCACGTGTGTCTGGCATTAGAAGGCGATCTAAAAAGTTAGTTACTTGACTTAATTCAATTCAAATGTAGACTATTATGTAAGTTAACTTCATAGCCAAATAATTCTGGTTCGAGTTCCTCTGATAATTCATTACCGTATATAGACGACCTATACTATTTTTAACTCCGAGAAATTCTTTCTGCTTTTTAGTGAATTATAATGTTCCACACATTACACTGCAGTTAAAACTTGTACAAACCTTTTTAATTTTGTACATTTGATGACTCAGCAGTGCTGCTGATTGAAATACATTAAACTTTCGGTCTTTCAAAGTAAAAGTCACAAAGCCCTTCAGATTACGTTTTGCGCGACTTAATGAGTCTGCAACTTCTGGTCGGTCACTACTAGTAGCTAGCATATCAATGATCAGTACCATTGATAATAATTGATACATACATTTATGATGTTGAAGATCCATGTTGTTTCCACTAATATTTAATAAAAACTTAAAACACTTTTAAGTGGAAATTAACTCACGTTATGGCGTGACGGCCGTTTCACTCTGTTGTCAAGAGCATCATCAGACGACCTACACAGTACACTGATTTAAGGCATGAGTTTGAGGGTCATGCATAACAGTGAAACGGCCGTCACGCCATAACGTGAGTTAATTTCCAATTAAAAGTGTTTTTTAAAGTTTTTATTATATACATTTAAACTACTGTACTAGAAGAGTTTACTCCAGAATCCACTGTGAACACACAACTTCTAAAATGGCAGTGTCGGGAAAATTTGTAAAGGTAGTGGCAATAGAAGAAATCCTTATTATCTATCACCAGTAGAGTACTAAAATGACTTGTTTTGTGATGCAAAATGATTTTTTAACATGGATGTTTCATTCAGTGATTATAGATGTACCAATCAGTGCAAACCTGGTGGTGATATTTCTTTTTACAACAATAATTTTATCCTTTTATAGTCTATATATATGTAAGTGTAGCTCTAAAAGATCCCTTTTTTGAACCACCCACTTTGGGGTAGGTTGAATAAATTATTTCTTCATGGATGCTTCTTCCAGTACTCCTTCATTCTCACTGATGTTGTCTTTCTTCTCTCCTATCTTCTACAGTACCGGATGTTTCCCATCTAGGATGTTCTTGGAATCTTCTATTTTCATCTTTCAACAAATTTTCAAATGTACAGTGTTCTTGATTGTATTCTCTGTAACATTCAATTCATTAAAATCAACTTGTTTGAACCAGTTACATTTTGTCTTCCTGTTTTTAAAAAGGGCGAATATTTGTTTAGTGAGCCTACTTTAGTTCATTCTGAATATGCGACCATAAAAACTCATTCTTCTTCTTTTTTATACTATCTGAGATCTGTTCAATCTTCTTATAAAGAGTTTTATTTAAAGTGAAATGCACATATCATTGTTTTTAAGTTTTGGTTCTAATATTTTCCTCAGAATTTTTCTTTCTTTCTTTTTCAAATCATCTAGTAATCCTGTACTTGTTAAAGCTATGTTTCTTTTGCATAAAGTGCTTCCAGCCTTATAACGGTTTAATAATGCCTAAATTTTGAGTTCCAAGACAGTGATTTTCTATTATATGTGTTCTTGGTCAACTGAAAGGCAATTCCCATTTTTTTATCATGGATTGCATGGCTTTTTTCTCCTGAATTCCAATTTATCCATCCACCTGAACATTCAAAGCGGTCCACTTTCTCAATTCTCTGATTATTTTTTCAAAAAGGTTGGTGAGTTTTTAATGTTTGTTTTTTTTTCAAAGGCTATGTTGAGCTCAACTTTTTTTTTTTTTTTTTTTTGGAGGATGAAGCCCACATAGGTCTGAGACCTGTGCGTGGGTAATGAGTTGGATGATGGTGATTGATGAGTTGGACCTACAGTTTGAGGTGGGTTCCGAACCACCGGGAAGTGATTTTACAGCAGAGAACAATGTCCTTTTTTGCTGGCCAATCTAATCGGTCACCGTTACGAACAGGACCTACGAGAACGCAGCTTATCTATCTGATTGAACAGATACCTGCTACAGCTCGCGGCTATCACTTCCCGTGTTCACTTGCTGCTTGTTTTGCCAATTCTTTAATTTGTATTTCTGCTTCTATCCAATCTTTTGCAATAAGAGAATAATATCGTCAGCAAATACCAAGCAATTGCACTTGAGTTATCTAGTTTCAACCATAATGCCACTGTTGTAACTCAGATTTTTATTCCACTCTCTGACTACTTCCGTATTCTTATTGTTTCTTTGATATTATAAAGACTATTGTACCATATTCATCACTTTAATCGTTTTTACTGATAAGCATGAATTACTTGAGATGTACCTGTACTATACAGTAATTTATTATTAAATAACTATTATAATCAAGCGATTTTGCTTGATTTGCTTCATTCAGAACTGCAGTGACAGTGGCAAGCATTCTTGAGCTGTTATATGCATGAATTTATTTAGTAGAATACTTTATTTGGAAGCATACAGTGCCTGAATATATATAATGTATATTAATTTACTTACTCATAAAGTATTTTTACTCTGTATTATTTTTTCAGTTCTGTATTACTTTTTAACTTGATATTTAAACATGAATAATTATTGTAAATAACAATTTAACACTTACATACTCATGTGATGGCCATTTCACATTGGTGTAATGCTTCCTCAGACACGGCTGGAGGTCTACTGAATCAGGTTTATGATGTTTTAACATGATTCAGTTCGCCTGCTCCATGAGATAGCAAAATATGCTGGTCAAGATCTTGAGAATATATTGTGAAGTGTGCGTTTTTTGAGTTTCCAAAGTTCAGATACAGATTTAGTGCCTTAAAATACTTAAGAATCCGTTCAGTTATATAGTACTATACTGCTATAAGTTATTCCTGCAATAGCTTGGAACACTTTTGGTTACTGAACTAAATGCAGTGCTCTGACTCTGAATTTGAAGTTGACTTCAGCCAGAAACAGTTTGGAATGTCAAACTATTAAAACTATAATTATGTGAAAAAATGAGTTATTTAAAAAAAATAATTATTGAAATCCATCAAGGGTGTTGCGAGAAATCTATAAATGAAAATTGATGTTTCCACATTAGAACCTGTAAACGCTTGGCTCTTTTGCACGGTTTTGCTTTTTCCCGCCAGAATAAAAAATGTGAGTTCACTAAAAAGGATGATACCCTGACTCACTCATCAACGCAGAGCCAAAACCACTAGGCCTATGAACTTGAAATTTCGTATGAACAATCCTTATAGGATTTCACCGTGCAATAAGAAAGGATTTTTCAAAATTCGCAATTTTAGGGGTGTTTTTAGGGGGTTAAAGTTTTGCCTATGCAAAGCACGGGTACATGACTAGCTAGCTTACTGGGATCTTTTAATCATATGGAAAATAATTTGAAATTTTTCGATCTGCTGTACACGCTGTTTCGATGGACAAGCTGTTTGTGTGTTTTGCAAATCATCATTCTAAAAACAACGTCTGTCTATCAAACCGGTAAACGTATGTTTGCCAATCATCTGTCATAAGACTCATAAGCATAGCAACTTATCATTAAGTTAAGACGTTTGTGCGACCAGAAGTATGTCTGTATAATGCAGAAAGTAGAATTAAAATGAATTTATTAATCGGTTCAAAAATAGGATATATAGGCTTTGCACAAGAGAAAGATGTTATTGGTGTCATAGGTAAATTCATTTGATGAAAGGAAGATTTCAAATAATTTTTCCATCCAAGCCAGAGTTGGGTTGCTATAATAAAAAATGAATTGAAAAAATTTGAAAATTTTGTCAACATAATTATTGTCTTAGCTTCATCCAAAAATGGTTCTAATTGTAACTTACTTGTAGAAGCTGACAGAGACTTATCTGCAGAAATTTTACCTGCAATTTGAGACAGCCTTGCATTTTTATTTTCAGTAGTTGTTGGAGCTTTCAAATTTGAAAATTGGTATTTGATTATCGGCCCCTCACCATTCCCTAGCCACATATGTCAGCGGCAGCTGGGGTAACTGATAGTAACTTACATGTTACCAGGAGCCTGAATACTCCAATTTCTTGATTGGGTTGAGACACTTAATGTAATTCCAGAGTTCTGATGTAGCCACATTTCACAAATCTAAAAAGCTCTATAGCTTTTGATCCATCAAAGATATATTCAAAATTCATACATAGCCTAGTCGTAACAAGAATTTGATGATCCACAATTTTCTCCAGTCAGTTTTTCTGTAAAGTGAACGATATCAGAACAAATTACAAAGCCTATCTATTCCCAGAATTTCGGCCATTTTTTTCAAATTTGCTCTTCCAAATTCTTTTACATAACTATTTTTCTCTAGAGTTTTGTAATTATTTCCAAGTAGAACATTTCTTGATGATTTATTTTCTATTTTTTTCCAGAGGATGAAGCCCACATTGGTCTGAGACTTGTGCGTGGGTAATGAATTGGATGATGGTGATTGATGAGCTGGACCTACAGTTTTAGGTGGGTTCAGAACCACCGGGAAGTGATTTTACAGCAGAAAGAAAGAAAGAAAGAAAGAAATTTTATTTTTCAAATCTACAAAATAAACAAGGAGTATAAACTATTACAATAATGATAAATAAAGAGAGCAGAATCTTTTTGCTGGCCAAACCAATCGGTCACCCTTACAGAGAGCCCGCAGGAGTTTCGCAGCTTATCTCTGATTGAACATATACCTGCTATGGCACTCCCCTTAAATCGATCATGAGCTACATCAACCCTATTCTTCTGATATATATTCTTACATAATCTATTTCAAATTTTCTGTGAGATTGATCTACATTGGCTTGAAATATATAGAATTTCGGTTTATCAGTTACCTTTTTGAAATTTTAGAATCAATTTCGTATAACATCCCTATGCTACCTTCCTCCCACAGTGTTTTTTAATGTTTACTCTAATTCATCTTTTATACCAGAGTGGCTTTAGAGCATTTGAGGAACTGTTTATGCGACAGTTAGGAGCTGAAAGTGATAATTTATTATTTACACGGGACAAGGCCTCTTACACTACTTGCTCAAGTTGATTTGTTAATGCTCATTTACTAATCTAAAATTTATTTGGATTCGTGTTTAATAATAATTTTAATAAACAATATTATGATTCAATTTAGAGTTTTAATAATAGAGAAACCAATAGATCTAAAACCTACAACATCAAATTATCTATTAATATGCAGGAAACAAAATTCATCCATCATTATCATCTCCAATAGTTCTATTGATATAGTCTGATATAAAGGCTACTACTGTACAATACAAAAAGATCTGATAACGTAATGATAGTGGAAAATTGGATAACTAGCAATTACTATTGAAATGGAACTTATGAGATTGAACTCCGGGAGTAATTGGATGCTAACTTGGTTCCGTGTGGGGTTGATCATGATTTTCAGTCACCAGCGCTCGGGAATGCACTTTGAAGGTTGACCGGCAAAGAATAACATGAGTCTGTCCGCTTTATTATCACTTACCTGGTGGTTCAGAGCCCACCTCGATTTGTAGGTTGCCCACTATGTATGACAATCATTGACATCAACTCATTATCTACACACAAGTCTCAGACTCATGTGGACAACATCCATATATGAAAAAACTGTGATTATTATTGCAAGTATTCTGAAAGTGCTAATTCTGACTTGTAATTTATCCAATGAGTTTTCCCAAGTTCTTATTGTGTATTATCCATAGAGTTGAATTAAATAAAGTTGAACAGAGCACAAGAACGTATGCTGGAAATACAAAGCAGTATTATTTAAGTTATATTTTCTCATATATCTATAGTGAAACCATAATATTGCAAAATTTTATCTCATGATAATTAATTGTAGTTACGGTCTATATAATGAAATATGTTATTGTGTTTATGTGTGTAATAGGGATTGGAATGAATTGGATTGAATATATCATCTTAATTCATAGTTGTGAAACTTTTTCAGATAATGGAGGTCAATCGTTTTGTGAGGAAGTACATTGATCTGATGCGCTATGACACACCTCAAAACTCGCTTCCATTCATACTTATGACACTATGTGTTATTACTGTGAAAATCAATATGCTCATTACTCTGTTTATTGAACCGGGAAATTTCGAAAAAACATTTTTTACAGTGGTAGACTTTTTTTTGGGAATGATAATGTATTGCCATATACTTAACCGTATTGTGTATGATGAAGAAATGACAAAGTTAATAGAGCTTATTGAGGATGACTTTGTTGTAAGCTGCAATGATTTGCCAGGCAGAGATGAGCTGTGGCAAAAAATTGACAACTACTATCAGAAAAAAAGAAAGCAAATGACACTGTCGTCCAAATTATTGATTGTATTTGTCATTAATTTGTGGTGCATGGGTTCTAACAAGAACTTAATGATTTATCTTCTTGGGCCGTTAACTGACGTAGATAATGTATCTGACTGGCCAACACCCTACCTCAGCTATAGTCCACCTGAGCTCAGATCTCCTATATTTTTCATATACACTTACATCTTGCACAATATAATTTATATCATGTGCTTTGCGGAAGCATTTGTTGCATTAAATTCGGTGAACTTATCGACTGAGAGAATACTGGCAGACTTTGATACACTTTTCATGCTTTTGGACGATATTGTGAACGTTTATCCACACTATGATTACAATCACAATGTGCCACAAACAGATAAGCAACAAGATGTCAGTGATCATAGTTACAGTACTCATACAACACAGACAGCGAATCTTAGAAGAGATATGGCACTTATTACAAAATGCCATCAAACACTAATCAGGTGAGAAAATACATTTTTAGATTAAATCTCCTTTTCATGTGAAATTTAACGACATGCAGTCAAATATTTGTTAAGAATAAGTATAATAACTCACTTAATCTGGCCGAGTACTTTCGAATCTATGAGATCCATCTTGAAGATGATTCGAAAGAACTCGGCCAGATTAAGTGAGTTATTATACTTATTCTTAACAAATATTTGACTGCATGTCGTTAAATTTCACATGAAAAGTTAATATTAACAACGCAGTTCGTCATGGAACAAACAATCCAGGAATTAAATCTCCATTAACTTTCACTATTTATAATATTAGAAATATGTGTTCTTTTTCTTTGATACTCAAATTCTACAATATCTCTGAGGAAAGCAAGGAGTAGCCTATTTCTAATATCTTTGTGAATTTTCATCCATATAGGTCATTATGTATTCCTATTCGAGCCCTTGACCATAGGCTATATTAGTAGTCTATATATTCAAATACACTACCGTATAGCTTTTTTAGCTGGTGATGCCTACTTGAGTCTGAGTCTACATAAATTTGTGCGTTGACGATGAGGTGAATGATGACACAGATTATGCCACGTTGAACAGCGGGAATCGAACTTGAGTCTGCAGGAGTAGCAAACAGTCACAGTCTTATCAGAGCCAACCGTTCACACTACAGCGGCTGCCATCACTTCCAGATTTTATCACTTGTCCGCTGGTTGGAAACTACTTTCTAGCTAAAGTTCCATCATTTCATACCATCATACACCTCATGAACCACGAACAAGTCCCAGGCCCATGTAGGCTTCATCAGCAAGGAAAAATATTATGGGGTGACGGGTGAAGTTTACATTGCATTTCTCTCAGACATGATATAGAGACATAGAGTTATTTCTGAATGCTGTAGAATGTCTTTTATAACGTCTGTGGACAGTGCTATTGCTAGGTAGCCTATTTCAGACAAAAATATCTCATGAACACAAGGTTTCCTTATGATCTAATATTAAAACTGACACTGTATTTCACTTTTAAATAATGTTTTACACACATATATTTGTAGATGCTTGAGGAATGCATTTCACTTCTGAAAAGAAGCTTCGTCAGCCTGAGGCTGAGGCCGTGAGGCTGACGAAGCTTCTTTTCAGAAGTGAAATGCATTCCTCAAGCATTTCCAATATATGTGAGTAAAACATTATTTAAAAGTGAAATACAGTGTCACTTTTAATATTAGATTGTTCATTAACTATTTCGTCATGGAAAACATCACAGAGTTTCCTTACTGATACTCAAATTCAACACCCTGATACTCAAATATTGCAGAGTGCCAGAATTGTCATTTTCCTGAATTGCTTGAAAATGAAAATTTATGATGGGAGTTGCTATAAACTTTGTCAATTAATGGCTATGTAGAGCAAATAACCTTTTGCTACTGATATCACTCCCAAAGTATAAATTGGGAAAATAATATTCGCCCTACTTCCAAGTGATATCAACAACAGATTTAAATCTCATCACCATGATAATACGTCTGAAAATTATTCCTTTGAGACTTAGGAATGATATTTTATAAATGATCTGTCTTCCTGGGATTGCAGAAATTTCAAAGTGTGTGCTGATGGATCAGGATTTCTAATCTCAATGGTGTACATTTTGTTCATGCTATACTCATGCGAAATCGCCTATCTCATGTTAAAGGTAGGTCTTCTTCTAATCCTTCTCCATTATTGGGTTTATCACATTTGTAAAATAAGAAAGAGGTGTGTGTGTGTGTGTGTGTGTGTGTGTGTGTGTGTGTGTGTGTGTGTGTGTGTGTGTGTGTGTGTGTGAGTATGCCAGTCGTGCGAATATCACAAAACAGCAATGATTTGCAACATTACATTTAGCACAATGCTTCCTCTAAACTCAATTCACTGCACCTCGAATCCCAATTTCTTATTTTCTCTTTACAATTTTTCAAATTTATGTTTAAAATTCACTTATGAATGTAACTATTACTGTTTTTTAATGTGTTTATAAGCCGGAGAACTTAATTAATTACAGGTTTAAAATGTGTTTACAAGCAGGAAGCTCACAGAACAGATATGGCACTATGATGCAAATTAGCTTTAAGTCACAAGTCCAATAAATTTGTTACATATCAATATTGCAGCTCCCAATTCCTTTTTTTGGGATTTTAGTGGCGGTTGAAATCCATATATCACATCTACTGTCAACTCTCTTAAACAATCATCATCTAATGAACAATTATTATTTTTTTCCTTAACATAATTATAGATTGGATTAGATTGGATTGGATTGGATTAGATATAGATTAGATTGGCCAGCAAAAAAGACATTGTTCTCTGCTGTAAAATCACTTCCCGGTGGTTCGGAACCCACCTAAAACTGTAGGTCCAACTCATCAATCACCATCATCCAACTCATTACCCACGCACAGGTCTCAGACCTATGTGGGCTTCATCCTCAGAAAAAAAAAAAAAAAAAGAAAAAAAAAGTTATAATTCCTTTAGTTAAATCAGTACACTCATAATTCTGTCTAATTGTAATTCTTAACCAAGTTTTAATTGATTGTAAATAAGCTTTAGTTAAATCTATACATTATTACTTCTTAATTATTCTTGTTTCATTTGATTGTTTAGTTTTAGTGTTGAATTTAATTTTTCTTCTCTATTCTCCGTCCAATTACTTAGTTTTTTCTCTGAATCATATCAAGTTTAATCAACTTTAACTATTAACTCATTCAAATTCATTGTAATCTGTGAAATATCTTACTAAAACGTATTCTTTTACACAATATCAACTAATTCTAGTAGAATGCACTGGTAGGTTGAGTGTAAGATAGGGCTATTTTGCCCTAACTCCGCCCTTTTGTGTAAATGCATCACCTTGATATTACAATTCATTTATTATGCAAATATTCTTATTAATGTCAGTAATCCAACTTACAAAACAGTGTATAATAGTAACGTATCGTCTTGTATCTATTTTTTATCTATCTTCCATGAATTTAGGTGGTCATTCATTGTAAGGTAATTGTCAGAAGTCATATGAATTGTACTTTTACTCGAATAAAGCTATCTGAATCTGAATCTAATGAACCTTTTTTAGTGAAGTGTGGCTCAAAACCGGGAAGGGAAACTAGTTTCAAACGATCAATTTATATCTGAAATTGTAGTAGAAGGCATCAATCGCACAAAAAATCAGGATATCATCAGTGGAAGGAACTCTTGTAACAATATGATAGGCTCCCAAGATTCTAAGACATGTGCAGATCTAGTTCAATATACAAAAGCAACGATAGAGTAGTAAGGAATGATAGGGAAGTATTCACTGTTTTCCATCAGAATATTCAATATAATATTTGTAACAAAATAGATAGGATCGAAGTATTCTTGAAACAATAAGAGGCCTGATATAGTTATTTTCACAGAGCACGGCTAAAAAGAAGATGAATTTTATTATCACAACTTAATATTCCAAAAATTGTTTTCCTGAGGATGAAACCCACATAGGTCTGAGACCTGTGCGTCGGTAATGAGTTGGATGATAGTAATTGATGAGTTGTACCTAAAGTTTTAGGTGGGTTCCGAACCACCGGGAAGTGATTTTACAGCAGAGAACAGTGTCTTTTTTGCTGGCCAATCCAATCGGTCACCGTTACAAGCCGGACCTACGAGAACGCAGCTTATCTCTATCTGATTGAACAGATACCTGCTACGGCTCGCGGCTTTCACTTCCCAACTATTCATTGAAAGCATCATATTGCAAAGCATCTCATCAAAGTGGGGGGAGTAGGTATCTTCACTAAAAATGCTAAGAATATGCAAGCATTTAATTTAGAATATGTACAGGAATTGCTGTGGAAATAGATTTAGAAGTTACTGGTTTTCAGAGTTAAATCGACAATAGTTTCGAATTAGCGGTGTTAGGTATTTACGCGTCACCAAATGGGGAATAGAACGATTTTTGCAAACTATTGAGTAGGTTTTTAGAGGTAACTATTACCGGTTCTCGTTTTACAAACGTTATTGTAGCGGAAGATTTCAATATAGAATTTGCAACACAGAATAAATTGACAGAAGATTTAAAGGATATTATATACCGTACGGTACATGAATAACTTGTAAATACAAGTTCATGAATATAGAAGAGTCACAAGAACATTACAAACAATAATTGGTAACATCCATACAAATATAGATTACTGCAAAACGAGATTAGGAGGCTCGGAACTATCTGATCATGACTATCAAATCTTAGAATAACAGTAAGGCTGGAGGGTCATACATCGATTAAAAAGAGTAGAGAGTGGTAATAAAAAAAATTCAATAATGTGAACAGGGGAATATCAATTCTTTGGAGCAGAATCTGTTACAAGAAAACTGGAGTAGGGTTTACAACAGCAATAGTTTATATAACAAATAATATTAATATTTTTATTAATATTTAATATTTTAAGGTTTCATATTACTATGAGTTATCCAGTTAAAAAAGGCCCTGTAAAAAACAAATTAGACAAAATTGAAAAGTGGATAACTGATGATATCAAATATGAAATATGTCAAGTGAAGTCAATTACAAAGATCTAAAAAAAACTATACAAAAGAAGTGAAAATAGCCAAATGTAGGTACGAAAACAGCTCAAATTTTGGATAATAGTGTTTACTTTAACACAGCAGTGTGGGATGTAATAAATAAAAATGGGCATGTAGCTCATGTAGAAGCTTAGAGTAGTGTCCACAAAATAATTAGCGAAGATAATAAATATATTGATGATAGTGTAGACATTTGTAATTTCTTTAACAGATATCACTAACTGGTTGCTAAGAATCTTAAAAATCTCTTAATGCAGGTAAAGTAATTCGAATATGTGAAATATTGAGGCGATTCAGAATGAATTAAAATTCCATGCAGTATCCCAAGACGAGTTGTCTATAATATCATTGATAGTTGGCAATAGTCAGGCACCTAGGACTAATAGCATCTCATTTAAACCAACTTTCCCCTACTGACTATGATGAGTGTCCACCTCTGACAGAAAAATCACATGAGAAAGTCTTTAGATTAATATTAGATACATAGATTTTATTAATCTTAGAATGTTGTCCACCTTGGTAGCTTGTGACAGTATATCCTGGAACTTACCAGTAAAGTATCTGCAGTCTTTAGAGTTAAAAGTAAATTTAGCCTAATCGGGTGGTATCCTTTAGGACGACCTAACAGTTTGATCGACCTACTGCTAGGGCAGCCATAACTGCATAACCAAACCTAACCTAACCTGGCTAGATGTGACTGAACCACCTTTGTTTATTAGGTCGGTCAAAACGACAGTCGTACAAATGGTGTCCTCCCAGCCTAATCGAGTCTCATTTTTAATCTAAAAGCCCATTCAGAACAATGAACAATCTAGATTGGATACTTGTGCGGGAGCACTATCCTACAATAGGTCTCTCTATATGACCGAGCTTTTTACCTATTATGTCTAAAGTTAATTCACTCCTCTGGTAGGTTTAATGAGGCTACTGATATTTTTGGACATTTAAACTTTTTATTACTTTCTTCTAGGAATAATAAAAATTATTTTTATTTCAGAGCAATGATACAAAAAAGGCAGCATTCTTTGCCATGTCATTTCTCTTTGGAGGTCTAATGATATTCTCTATTTTTCGGAATGGGCAGCGAGTATTCAACCAGGTATTGTGCAAATAATATAGACTATAGATATTCTGCAGTAGACCCTTATTATTTTTAATATAGTTATATTTTTTCTGTAAGTTCCAATATCGAGTAAGCGCCTGTAACCATAATAGTCACTGATCAGCTGAAGCATAATATAATAATATTGAAATGTTTATTTTTTTTAACTAGCGGTTCACCCGTGCGTTGCAACGATATTTTAGGTGGGTTACACACATTCATATGCGTTGCTGCGTTCTCATAAAAATTCTCCTTGATTTTATTATTCGTCACCTCCCGCTGAGGTTACATTTCAAATTAGGAAAGAAAAGTTAGTCCTAGGGCTCTTCCAGCTGATCATAGAGGCTTCTTTGTTTTCTTAATCACCACCTCTGAATGAAGAAACATTTCAAATTTAAACCTCCTACAAAACTATAAGGGTAGAAGCTAGGTTTTTTATTTTATTATTCGCCACCTCAGCTAATAATAATATCAGCCTAAAAACAGTCGTTAAGTCACGTCAGAGGCCCTGAACTTATTCAGGTGCGACCTGATAACTCTGACACCAGACCTGGGCCAGCCAGGTCACACGATATTATTATTATCATCAACCTGGCATAATTACATTTCATCATACACAGTCGTATGTATGTACATATTGCAAGGCTCCGACTGTACGGAAGCCTACATGCAAGGTGCAAAGTCTTTTGCTGTTCAAAGACAGCGTAAATAACGCCTCTAAGGGGCCTGCCATATGATTAAAAACTGTTGACTTCTATCAGCTGTTCCTTCAAGCTGTTTGGTCGGCAAGTTCAGTAGGTTAGGTCTATAAAATGGATTAATTAATAATAATTATCAGCTCCCCTATTAAAATTTATGGTCAGAAACCATCCCCAATATTCACACAACATATTCCCAAATTTTCATGCTGACGATCTGTCAAGTAGTTTTGAAGTCTATAGGGAACATACATACAGACAGACATTCATTTATATATATATAGATAGGAGAATAGGCTTTGTAAATTATCAGTTTCAAATTTAACACATTTGAATTCAAACTCACTACATTATTTTTGTATACTACGTGGTCACTGGATAGGCTAAAGCTATTTTATATGTTGGGGAAGCTGAATAATTACCGTGAATATTATCCTTTGTTTCATGCCCTTGCTGTTGGAAACAATAGATTTAATGGGGTGATGTTGGGCAATGTTCTCTTAAATGCAGAAATGAATTAGTCTGTGCAAATAGAATGAAGAGTGAGATCCAACAAATTACGGTAAATTCTTTCTTTCCCAAAAAAATCGCCATCTGTGTCATGTCACAAACAGGGCCGCATTGGTAAACGGGCTGACTGGGCTGCAGCCCAGGGGCGCACGAGCTTGGGGGGCGCTCGATTTTGGGTAAAAAAATGATGAAAACGAGCTAGACCTAATAAGGCGTTCAATGGTATGTATTTAAGTACTATTTGACTATTTCAAAAGTTAGTATTAAATTAACGTAATATTTACAGATTATTAACATAATATTATTATATAGATCGGACAAGACAAAGAGTCAATACTAGGCCAATAGTGTATAACAAGGGCGCGGGTGGCAGGCGCAGCTTTGTGTACAGTGTACAGGCCGGGTGAGCACTAACCTTCACAAAA
The DNA here is from genome assembly GCA_948455865.1 of Conomelus anceps. Lineage (NCBI taxonomy): Eukaryota > Metazoa > Arthropoda > Insecta > Hemiptera > Delphacidae > Conomelus > Conomelus anceps. The sequence goes on along the minus strand of OX418217.1, from coordinate 8,889,923 downwards.
TGCTAAGACCCACAAAGACGCTACTCTATGTATCTACTGACTTTAACTTAAAAACGTTAACATTAGTAAAAACATATTGGGGGGGGGGGGGGCGCTGCCTATCATTCAGCCCAGGGCGCCAAAGGTTTTTAATGTGGCACTGGTCACAAAGCCTTCATTTCTATTTCTACTATAACCAGGCCTGCAATTACTTTGGTAGTTACAACTTATGGATACTCAACACACTTCAATATGGTGGTTATACTTTGGAGGCCTGAGACTGCTAACACTCACGGATAGCATTCTCTGCTCATATGAATTTCATCATTGGAAGGGTGATAATAATATGTTTCAGAATGACAATCTGCGTTCCAAACTGACAGAGCTTCCATGGTTGGACAAACCTCACTGGTTCAAGACGACTGTGCACTTGATGATGACAAGGGCCAATGTGGACATCGAGATGCGGCCATTTGGAATCTATTCGCTCAACTACATGTCATTCAAAGATGTCAGTAAGAACATAATAAAATTCCAACATTCAAACTATAATTATAACCAAAAACGGTATAGACTAAGATAGAATGTTATTGTTTTTCAACTAAATCTTTCCAATTATTATATGAAGTCTATTAGTGATTCGATGATCAACACATTCACTTGATTATCAGAACTTTTAACTTTTTGTGGAAATTAACTGCAACATAAATATTCATAGAGCCTTTTAGCACAAGTGTACAGTATGGCTGAGATTGCCAAAGCACGGCGTAGTCTGGCCATCTCAACATAGCTAGGTTATTCAGTGCCCGGGGCAAGCCCCTCGCTTAAACAATATCCTCCCCTTGCTAGTTCTCTTTGCTAGTTGTATTTAGGCTACATCAATTTCCACATCTAACGAACCGGAAGAATAGCCCCCTCAAAAAGAATGATACCCTCCCCTTGAAACTTGAACCTAATTTAAAGATAGATGAAGTATGGTAAAAATAATGATAGCTTGAGTGAAATATTTTATGGATGATACAAAGTCCATTATTCACCTATAACTTTGTCAGTACAGAGTTAATTCAAATTTTGTAAAAGGACTAGGATTCCACCTTATTAAGGACTCAGTTATTTGGTTTATCTCTACAATACTTATCTGAGATAAATGTTGATCATAACATGAGTAACATATTTAATATACAAGGCTATAAATCTATTTATAAATTTCGTACTAAATACACAGAGCATGGTTTAGTTATTTTCTTGAAAAACAACATCGCATTTACAGTTTTCAATCCTCAGACACCAATAAAGAATTTTGAATTCCAAATCCTGAAAGTTTCCGTTGGAAGCTTCAATTAATATGATATACTTATATAGAACTCATTGTGTAAATAAAATTAATTTCATATCCGATCTAGAAAACTTAGTATTAGAATTTGACAATAAATGTAATTTAATTATTCTGGGAGATGCTAATTTGGATCTTTTAAAGCGAAATGACCAGAACGTTAACTTATACACGAGTCTATGCTTGATGCATATAGATGTATAAAGGGCATTTCCATTGTAACTCGTGAAGAACCAAGACTTGAAATTCTTACTAGATCTTGTATCGATCATTTATTTTTGAGATTGAGTGAAAAGTTTGAGGTGGAAATTAGTGTTATTAATGTTAAAATATCTGATCACTACATCATCGCCTGTAATATAAATTTTAATGAAGTACATGTAAATAACTCTAGTTCTACAAATGATATAAAGAAAAAATTTATAGAAAACCTTTTAATGCATAAGTCACTAAATTTTATCAACTAGGAGATAACCAACCTCTTACACTCCCCAAATCTAATCTATGATTTTATTCAATCTAATTACGCTAACTCTTATAAAATAGCAACAACAACTAAAATGAGTTCTCATTCTAATTACTCTAAAAGCCCTGTCTTTAATAATGATTGGATGACAGATGATTTGTATAACCAGCTTAAGGAGAGGTATAAACTATTTAAACGTTGGAAAAATAATATATCTAATGTAACTTATAGATTACAATATTGCGCTTTCAGGAACAAAATCAATAAACTAATAAAAACTAGAAAAAAAGAACATATAATGATGAAATTTCAAAATGCAAATAATGATATAAAATCACAATGGAAGTGCATAAATTGCATTTTAGGTTGTAGAACAAGAGATGATTCTGATAACGCAATCATAGAAGAATTTTCAGGATTATTTTCAGGCAGTAATCTTTGTACTGTTTTTTCTGCTTCATTTATACGAAACACAGCTAACACCTTACATAAATGCCTTCACAAATTAATGCAACATCAACAGTCACCTTCAATTCAAAGTTTTCGCATTAAAAAAGCATCTTCAGAAGATATCTTTAAACTAATTTATACCCTAAATAAAAATAAATCACCAGGCGTTGACAATATATGTGTAGCTGATGTTCAGACGATTAAAGAAAAAATTTGTTCACCAATTTGTAACTTGATAAACTCATCCATAAGAAGAGGTATATTTCCTAATGCATTAAAAATTGCAACTGTAAAGCCTATTTTTAAATCCGGTTCATGGTGCAGTCTATCAAATTATAGACCAATTGCCATTCTCCCTGTTTTGGAAAAAATATTTGAAAAATATCTTTCTTTAACAACTTAATAACCAAATCTCAATATGGGTTTCAAAAAGGTAAGGGTACTGAACAGCTTTTAGTGGAATTCACAAATTTAATCAACACACACCTGAACAATAGATTGCATGTTGTGGCCCTTTTTATAGACTATTCTAAAGCTTTCGATACACTAGATCACCAAATCCTTTTATCTGAACTGAAAAATATTGGTATCTCTGGATATATGTGGAAATGGTTTGAAAGTAATTTATTAAAATGCTCATTTTTCATGAAGCTCAACGACAATGTTAGCGACTTGTTCCAATATGAGCTGGGTGTAACCCAGGGAAATATTTTGGCCCCTATTTTATACAACATCTATGTAAATGCAATGCAATCAGTGATAAATAATGTATGCAGATGATACGGCTTTAATTGTTGTGCACAAAAACTTGGATGTAGCTGAGAAGCTAATTCAAGATGATTATACTAACATTTTACGCTGGTCTCATGACAGAAATTTAATAATTATCAAAGTAAAAACAGTTGTAATGCATTTTAGAACCCCTCATACTATTGTGAACCGTTCCTCCATTATTAAGAACCATGAATGTAACTGCCTGCTTTTGAACACATGTAATGACTGCTCCTGTTCTCCCTTGACAATCGCTAATAATACTCGTTACCTTGGAGAATCTTAGACGATAGGCTTAAATGGGAATCTCATATTGATTATATTTCAAACAAATTACTAGCTTTAAGTGCAAAAATTTTCTATTTGCACAGTAATATACCTGCTGACTGTCTTTACTTAATTTACAAATCTCTATCAGAATCAATTATAAGATATGGTATTGAGTCTTACATATTTGTAATATTGTTCGCAATATTTTAAAAACATTTTACAATATTGTAAAAATATTGTAAGAAAAATGTTCAGTGGTGCAAAACAATGTTTTGACAAGATTTTGAGAATATTTTCGTAAAATTGATAAATTGTTTTGACAATATTTACAAAACATTTTATACAATATTTTTTAAATATTGTTGTGCTACTAGGGACTCTAGACCCCTTAATTTGTCTTCTGATTGTTCCCAGGGGTTGTGTGAGGTCCCAATACTTCAGACTACCTTGGGGTTTGGGGTAGGGTATGGAATACCCCCCAGTTGGACAGGGTCTGGTAAATTAGAAAAAATTGTCCCTCAATACAAGTATTTTATGTCATTTTGTAGTTGAAAATCTTATTAAAAATGTCATAAATTTTCTACAATTTAGTAAAAATTGATGCATAGCAATCAATTTTCATGAACTTTTCCACTGAAACTACCTTACCAGTTTCATCTTATTCTTGAATGTTAATTGAAGAGGACGGACAAAGCTAGGAATGAAAGTTATATTAAATTCAAATTGTATAAAAAGAGAACTAGTGGAATAATAATGTATGACTGGTATGGCAGTAGCCTAATATTGTACATAATAGCTGTAGAATTGTAATAGCTCAGGCACAAGTCTGTTATTGCTCTAATGTTCAGTGCTATAACAATGATTTCAATACTGGACAGTCACATTTTTGTGGGTTGAACCAGCATTGCAATCAATCTAGAAGAAATACAGTGCGTTCTAATAAAATAGAGTTACTGTACTGTTAAATTCTAACCAGATATACAAGACATTTCCTTTAAACTGTGTTCTTTGGTAAAGCCACTTTTGTAGATTTTCAAACTATTATATTAGTATTTGAAGTAAGTTTTTGAAATTTTAACCCCCTTTCTAAAATGCACTCAAATAGAATTCATCCAATTTTTGTCAGGGGTTGATCTCCTCAAATGGGCTTAATTATGATTTGAAAGCGGCCACACCCAAATTAGACTTTGTCAAAAAAAAACTGGAATCAATTGGGGTGATTGAAGCCCCCCCCCCCCACCATCAAAATATGGGAATACTTCAAAAATGTTAAATTTTCCCCCAAACAAAATTTAAAGTTTCAAAATCCAACAAAAATTACTCTCACAAAAATCAATAGGCATCATTAAAATGTTTTATACAAAATTTTGGGGTGAGGAGGGGCTGAAGCTATGTGCCTGCTGCCATGACATTTTTGGCAAATGAATGTTGAAACGCTACTATCATGTAAAACTGCTGTGATGACAGTTTTCAATATCTCATTTTGGTTTCGGCTTCTTGCCTTTACTAGAAACCGGGCGCTACTGCTGTATCTATATAATACCAATGAGTCTGACTGAATCAACAACAGATTGCCTATAGACGATACACTCATTGTTATTTTTGATTCATGTCTGGTTGGAATTCTCCATTTTAAAAATAATTTGTCAAGCTTATCTTATGGCTGGTTTGGTCCTCCTTAACACCTTGTGCCCGGGGCACAAGCCCTGGTCTCTCACCTCCTCCCCGCTTGTTAGTAACTGGTCACGTTCTATTCTTTGCCAGAGAAAATATTCCATAATTTGAGCAAATTGATACTTTCCTAGTCATGTCTGAAGATGCATGTAGCCTACTCCAGTGTGAAAAAGCTTATTGCAACAACATATGTGAACATTAATTTTCATAAGGTGAAAGCAATTCTTATTCTAGTGTGATTATATATTATACTAAGAAAAGAATGTGTTGCTACACCAATAAATATTTCAATTGCTAAAAAACGAGTCAAGAAATGGCTCTCATTACGACGATTAATGATTATAATTTGACATCAATACTATGGAATAATATAATAATATCGTGTGACCTGGCTGGCTCAGGTCTGGTGTCAGAGTTATCAGGTCACACCTGAATAAGTTCAGGGCCTCTGACGTGACTTAATGACTGTTTTTAGGCAGCCGGGACCGACAGCTTAATGTGTCCTCCGAAACTATGGAAATACTATGGAAGTCAACCCAAATACATAAATGTTTGTTTATGTCTCCTTATAACATTATAGCTTACATTTTTTAAACAAATTTTTCAAGTGAAGATCAAAATTGAAATTGGTTCAGGTGGATGCGATGAGTGTGAGAGCTGTGAATCGAACGAACTTGAATGAACTGAATGAATGATTTGACAAATACACATTATATTTACATTGATTGTATGCTAGTTAAATGAATAAATAAATATTCTGACATCGTATGTTACCGTTGAGTATGTTGGCCAAAGCCTGACTTAAGACATTGTATGCTTTGTTTTTTTTAGGCTCAATACCATCGGATTTCAAATTTGCTTAGTAATTGTTTCGTAGATGTGAAACCGTGTTGTGTAAAAAATGACTTTATAGCTGGGTTTTCCTAGCTTTGTACTTTTTGCAGAGCGCACTGCGCAACAGTGCTGTTAAACGCAAGCTATAGAACTGTGGGAGATTTTGCTCGATATATAACCATATGTTTAATTGTTAAGTACGGTAATTGGCTGCTACTTACAGTAATTTCGAGCCAAACCCCCACAATTATTTGGCTTGCGTCTGGCAGCACTGGTTCGCAATGTGATCCGCAAAAATGTGGAGCTAGGAAAACCCAGAAGCAAGCATTCATTATGAAGAACTGATCATTGACAATTTTTTCAGTTGGTGAAAATGGCCTTCTCTGTTGGGAATCTTCTTTATACGCAAAAGGTGGTGAATCAGTCAAAACAATGAAATTGAACAACAATGAAGAAATTAAAAAAGAAAAACCAAGTGAATGATAATGAAACTAGGCTATTTTTGTGTTGAATATTTTTCTATCAGATTGTTAGTTTATTGTAAAAATCATTTTGCTAATTTTATAAAAATGTGAATAGTATTATTAATAAAGTCAGTTTTTAATTAGATTGTAGTTTTTGAGCATTGCAGTTCGAAAATTATGTTTCACTGATGTTGATGAGTTTTATTAACTTTTTGTTGTAAATTTAACGACTTGCAGTCAGTTTTAGATTGTGAATATATAATATATGTAATAAATGGTCAAGTGCCATTGTGAATTGTGGCCAAGTTAATTATTATATATTCACAATCTAGAACTGTCTGCAAGTCGTTAAATTTACAACAATAAGTTAATTTAAGTTAAGATCGTTATAGAACAAGAAATCTAAGATGAGTTTTACATACATGAATTGGACTTGAGGTGAATATTTTTATCCATGTTAGACACAGAGAATCAAAAATAGACACCTTATAAAAAATCTAAATTGATTGTACTTCACTTTCTAAACGTATTAGTCGAATAACTTTGGCAAACAGGATATTGTACAGAGTACAAGATAAGGAGTCCCAATATTTCCTTCAGTTTTGCGAGGCAATACACCTCTATGTTCGATGAGAGACTATAGTGCTTTCACGAACTCCTAGTCTGTCACACGACATTAAATTCAAATAGTTTATTCAAAAAAATAAAAGAACGATACATTATATACAATGGATTTTGAATATACTCCCCACTTGGGGGTACGTGTGCGGGGAGGAGTCGCATTAGCAATAGTTACATTTCAATCATAACAATATATGCTATAAACATTATGACCAATAAGAAAAAAGAAACAATGAGAACACATAATTATTGATCAAAATATTATAAATAAATAAAATTAACAATGTTGTGATATTGATTATTATTTATTTGGAACAGATATATGTGACAGCATACAGGGGAGGGGGGGTTAATATTTAAAGTATAGATGCAAAAAGTTAAAAAAGTGCAATTGTAGAAGTTTATAATAATTAAAAATAAAGTGAGTTCAGCATCTGCACCATGGTAAAGCAGCCACTGCAGAGTTAGCTTGACACTAGCTCTAGACTCGCACAGAAACTGCATTGAAATAAGTGAAAACCATCATTTTCTATGATTACAGCACAATAAATAATATGAAACAATTTCATTTATTTAGCATTTGGTAAAAAGTTACATTCGAAATCATATCAGTTCAATTGCGAATTGTGAGATGGGGTGAAATGAACAAATAGCCTGTCTGACTATATGTCACTAGGCTACTGCCGTAACTGGAATTTTGAATAAAACAATGCATTGCTATCTAATAACATATTTTGATTGGGTTTGATTCAATCATCAAGCTCTCTTTTAGGTTGTTATCTATCCCTATCCACTATCTCTATTAAGAAACTCAGAAATTACCATGGTTATACTGTACAATATCTACACAATTTACAGTTGTTAGGTTACCAAGCCATTTACAATTTACATAAGATTCATGGTTTATGATTTCTAATGAAAAATAGGAAGAAATTGTCACAACCACATTTATTAAAACTTCGAGAAACTAGTTTCGGTTGTTACACCATTATCAATCACAATCAAACCGATTGATTGATTTTTTTTGGAGGGGGGGGGAGAGAGTACCAGTAGCTTGAAAAGTACTTTTCAGGGAGGAGGATACCACATAAAAAAGGTCCTCACCTCCCATAAAAGTCTCAAATATAGCTTTTCCAGTGTTTGGAAACTCCGGTGGGTAGGTTACACACCTCCTTATTTATGCTGCTGTATGTGCCCAGTTTTTATTGAATGCTATAAGAATATACGCCAAGTATTTATGAACGCTATAAGAATAAGCGGTGTCTATGTTGAGAGGGGTATGACTTTTTATTACAGTACCTATGATTAATAAACTGTCATATCAAAATCATCAAGAGGGAAATTGTTAGGCATGGAATTGGAGAAAAATAGTGCCATATCTGAAATCGACTTTCCATTTGAAATAACTGATCTAGTTTGGTGAGAAATCTGCGGAAATGAAATTAATACTGTAAATGCTGAACAAAGCAGGTTCTCTTTCATAGAGCGATAGAAGGAGCTGTTTTGTACAGCAAAAGCAATTTGCTTTTCAAAGCATTTCAGTTTGACAAAGACCTGAACTCATTTTTCTGATCACCTTTAAATTTACTTCTACAATAAGGCATTATTTGAAGCTTGAACTATCATCAATTACCTATTTCACAGATTCATACATTAAAACCGAAGTATAGAAAAGTGGTTTGCTTAGTAATTTCATAAAGGCAATTCCCTATCAACTTTTAAATGGGTTCCGAATGTTATGTACAAAAGCCATGAGGCCTTTTTAGAATAGAAATTTGATCAATAGAGATTTAAGGAGATCAGGAGATTTAATAGAGATCAATAGAGCATTAACTGAATAGTTGACAAAGTTTTCCCAAAACTCTAAGCTAGTAGTTCCATAAACAGTAGACCTCACGCCCAAGAATGAATGATGGGCTTTTGTAGAGGAACTCAATGATAATCAGCATCGCAAAATTAAACACAATCATCACATTCAGAAAAAATTTTCAGATCTAACACAATTTATTAGACACCCCCTTGCCTCAAATGAACCCTTCAGAGTTTTGAAGGAACACAACTTGAAAAAATGTGAGAGGTAACCACCTAAAAAAAAGCTCCTCCTCACCATCAAAAAAGTCACAAATGCTTGCTTTTGAAGGATATTTAAAAATAAGAAAAGTAAGGCTTTTTTTTGTAGATTACTTCTTGGAGACTCCAGTTAAGGAGTATAAGACAAGTCAGATTAACATTAGTCATATACAGTAGATACCATAATTAATTACTATATCAATTAGTTGAGGTGAGGCTTAATTTTTATGTGAAAGGAACTCTTGTACACTATAAAAAGCTTTATCAACTAAATATTAGGATGCTATTATGCCTACTTCTATAGGAACATATAGTTTTTAAAATTATCTTCATCACATATGCAATTGGAATTAGACTCATAGATCTGCACCTACTACTTCACTCTATATCTCTCGCTGTGAACGCTCGATATATGTCTGGTTTGATAAACCAAGTGAGACAGCATCCCGTACTATGGGCCAGTTCGATATTACAATACAGGGACGCTAATCTTCGTGACATAGCTTGGGAAGAAGTTGCTAACAACATTTTGAACCTTTCATCGTCCATATTCAAGTCTTCCATGAAATGGTAGTACTCTCCGTAGACTGATCATTAATTAATTGGATGAACCCACTTTGTTCACTTTGATAATGAATACAGAGTAATTAAAGATCATCGTCACTGTCACTGCTTTCACTGCAGTCCACTCAAAGCACACAGGAGCTGAAACCTTGCTCACACCACGGAACACTACACGCCATGTCTAGCCCAGAACTTCTTAAATTTATTCAACAATAAACTTGAAACAAACAACCAGCTATGCACTCGACCACAGCTCAAACTGTGAGAAAATTAAAACGAATGAGAACGTAGCTTTTTCGGTCTGTCAGTATAGCTTGCATATTAATACTCTGGATACGTGCTACGTCGCTAAAGCGATGCTATGGTGGTGTGAAACGGCCTGTATATAAGCAGGTTTCCAAGCAGTTGAAGCATAGGCTATGATTGAAGAATCAAAACTCAATAAATCAATTCTTAAGCTGCTCTTATTTGTGAGCGATGAGCTTCTATATTTATTCAGACTACATAAAAAATAATATACGGTATGGTAAAGGCATATTATAAGGCATGGTATAAGGCTATATTAAATAAAGGCTTTTTATAATAGGAAAAATATATTTTTGTGGCATCGTCGGCGTTGACGAATACTCACAAATACTATAATGGATTTCCCGTTGCCATGGCAATGAGCTAATAAATAGACTAATAATATAAACCAGGGTTTCCCAACCGGTGGTACGCAGGAAGATTTCAGGTCACGTGGCCTCGAAAAATTGTGACACCAAACACTTGTTCTGTGATGAAGAATGGTTGTCAAGATTGGCATATCTAGCTGACATTTTTGATAGACTTAACATGCTGAATATGAGTCTTCAGGGAGCAAGTGCAAAACCCTTCACAGCCAATGACAAAATACACTCTTTCAAGAAAATGTTGGTCCTTTTATGTTTGCAAATACAGGAGAAGAATGTCTCAGCATTTCCTACACTGCCATAATTAATGGAAGAAAATGATATATTATGTCAAAAGCTAGATAGATGTGATTGTTGATATAATTCTGCACTTTGAAGCTCTTCAAGAAAGTTTAAATAAATATTTTTTCAAAGATGATTCCAAACTTGAATGGATCAGAACCGAAATACTTTTGCAGGGAGATCATCAAATGAGTTGGAACTGCAGGAAACATTTATCGATTTAATAAAAGACAGTTCCATGATGGATGCTTTAAAGATAGATCATTGACTTCTGGATCGGGTGTAAATCCGAGTATCCAATGCTCTTCCGTAAAGCTATGCTGTTTTTGATGTCATTTGTCAATAGTTAGGTACCGGTACTTGTGTTAGAGAGTGTTTTTTCTGAACTGTTGTATATTCAAAATAAATATACAAGCTAATAAAAGTTGAAGAGGACTCAAGGATAAAATTAAGTTCAATTACCCCTGCAATTGATTCTACTCACAGGCAAACAGCAACAAGCTTCGCATTAATCAAAATGCACATTGTCCAGTTTTTGGTGACTAATGAGATGGCGAGTCTACAGCAAAAAGAATAGAAAATCGGTGAATGATGGTGATCATAATTATTGTGAGGTACAATTTTAATATTTTTGGTGGCATTCATAAGATTAATTTTCCAATTTCATATTGGGACAAATAGACTGTATATAATGATTTTTAAAAAAGCACTCGTCATCTCGTTAGTCAAGTCACTATTTGAATTTTTATATTTATTGGCCAACCCTATCACAATGCGTGAATATAATTAATTAGCCTATATAACAAGCCGAGTTTGTAATCGTTGTTTACAAACTGGGCTCGACCAAAATCAGCTGGTCTGGTAAATTTACCGATCTCTCTTTCCATGCACCTTTTGGTTCAAAGAACCTCTGCTAGATGGCATGACAATGCATTTTCCTTCCAACAGTGCTATTATTTAGTTCATTTGAATCTACTTGATCAATGAATGCTATTGTGTAGCATATTTGATTTTGTGTATTGTTAACATTTAAGAATAAATTAATTTCACAAATATTATACTAAGTTTCAAGAAGCATTCTAATGAAGAAATGTGTGAAATTTCACAAGCAGGGCCGCTCAAGGCAATTTTTTTGTAGATTACGTCTTGGAGACTCCAGTTAAGGAGTATAAGACAAGTCAGATCAAAAATTTACACTAGATACCACAATTACTATATCAATTAGTTGAGGTGAGGCTTAATTTTGATGTGAAAGGAACTCTTGTACACTATAAAAAGCTTTATCAACTAAATATTTTTCAATTGTTTTTCAATTTTCAAATATATCTATATTTTAAAGACTCTTAACTGCGATAGCTTATTGCAGAATTTTCTACCAATATAACAAGGTTTTTGTTTGTATAAGCTACTATTGTGACTCACCAAGTGATAATCTCCTCAGCTTCTTGTATTATAATCATGTACGTCAAGATTTTAGTTAATATTATCATTCGTTTTTACATATAAAGTAGCTTCATACACATATAAGCAGGGTACAGTTAGGAGATCAATTCTCTTGAACAATGGACTACATGAATCTAATCTATTTACTCTTTCTATACACCTAACCGCTTTCTTTTGGATCTTAAAAACCCAAGATTTTGTTTTGATGAATTACCCCATACTAAGATAGCATACCTAATATGTGACAGTAAGAGCCCATGGTAAGCTGTAGAAAATTCATGACTTCAATAATCTTAAGTGCAATAATATAGAACAATAATATAGGACCACTGACTATTGGTAAGTCGGCTGAGGTTAAGGTCTGTCAAGTGAAGGGATTTTGTTTAGCCTGAACATTCCTTCACTTGATAGGAAGTGGTCAACATGACAACGCAATGTCGCTGTTGGGAATGTTGATGATGTAGTAGTGAAGGAATTCAAAATATCCTGCACCTGAATGTATCACAAACACCCACTAGTAGCGCGAGGGCGTACAACAGTTATGTAGTGAAGCAGTAGGATGCAGCAGTGGCGGATCCACGGGGGGAGGGGAAATTCCCCCCCCCCCCCCAACACAGAAAAAGAAAAAGAAGAGGAAGGAAAAGAGAGAGAAGAAGAAAAAGAAGAAAGGAAAAGAGAGAGAGAAGAAAAAGAAGAAGAAAGAAAAAAAGGGTTAACAAATGGAAATAATAGAAAACAGTGAAAAAAGTGGAAAAGAGATGACAATAAGTAAAAGGATAGAAACTGGTAGGAGGAGAGACATGAAAATGAAAAAAGACGAAAAAGGGTAAAAGTGAGGGGAAAATAAGGATAAAATAAAAAGTAGAGGAAAATGAGAGTTTTCAAAGTTGCTGACAAGGGAGAAAATTGAGACAGCGATGCCTGACCAACAATTAATTTTCTATTGAAAATATTGTGTACTACAGTACTTGATCTGAAAATTATGCCATTTCTGAAAGGTTTTTCTGGATTGCTATTTTCTGTTTTTTCTGGCTGAGAACTACTATGGCAGAAAAAGCTAACTTATTTTACTAGCAGTGCTTTACATTCACTCAGATAATCACCCTAGAGCCTAGACCCTGAATCTTCAAAAAATTGATGGGATATTTTGGCTGAATAGTTTTTCAATTGCAAATAATGCTTGTAATTTTTCTTGTAAATTTCATTTTTCATTAACAGTTTGTGCCAGTGGCGTAACTATTGGGAGGAATCAGGGGGACATCCCCCCTCAAGACAAAGGAAACTTGGAATTTCAGCAGGCCATTGTGAGACAATTTTTGGCACGATTAAAAGAAGACTCATAAAAACCATATAAATGGTGGGAATTTTATTTAAAAAACGTTTCCAAGGAGTACCCCTCAATTTTATTGGAATAACTTTTCAAGTAGCCTGCGGTATTGTATTGTGCCCCAATCAGGAGCATTGAGGGATCAAATATAGAAAAGTGGAAGTTTAAAGTACCGGATCTCCCGTTGACAATAACCCAAGAACTAGAAAAAAAATTACTTTGACACATTACGTGCGTTGAAGTGTTATGTTAGAAGAATTAATGCCTGGAATCACTTGAACTGTGGTTTTAGAGAGGGGATTTTTTTTATTTTCTCGTGGAGTACCCCAAAGCCCCGTTTTGGAATAAAAAGCCATGTATATTTATATTGCTTCAATTTTTCGTTAGAGGTATACTACTTCAAATTACTATTGTAATTATTATACCGAGAGTCTAACCCTCTCAGCAACATCATGACACTGCTTTGTGTGATGTAACGATACACATAAAAAGGTTATTAAAATTTGTGTAGCATTATTTTTATACTTTCTAGAAACAAGTAACTCGTAATGTAATTATTTTTCTAATGAATCTCTATTGTTTATTGAACAATAGTTTTATAGCACACAGTAGACAGTCAAGAGTCCAATATTTTTGGACTAAGGATTTAGCGTGATCAATGATTGTGATATCTGGGTGAATGTAAAGCAAGGCTAAAAGGGAACAATGGTTGTTCCTGGAAACAAGAACTCTGTCCAAAGATAAGTTTAAAAAGAGGATGAGGGGATTTTTTAGAAATAATTCTTCTGTGTGAAATCTAGTCAGCTCCCAGGATTTATATCATCTATTAATTCAATTGATAGCTGCTGTTTTAATCAATAACATATTTTTTTGTTGTTAAGTTCATATTATAAACACTTCAATGAGATATTCCCACTTGATGTTTATGTGAGATACAAACATTAAATAATTATGGGTTGAAATTAGATTTTTTGCTACATTAATTTTTATTCTATTTACACTCAGAAATTATATTCTATTTACTACACCCATTAGTTAAAGTTTCGGATTGCTTGGCAGTATAGGACATGAATGCTTGGCATTTCATCATGAATAATTTCGTATTAACAGTATAATATTACATAATCACAGGCAAATAGGTGAAAATTAAAGTTACTGTATTTGGAGAGTTTCAATAGAAAATAAACTTGAATTGCTACAAAATTCACGATTTTAGATCTTTTAAACGCCCCGGGACCCCCCCCCCCCCCATCACTGGTGAAACCCATTCCCCCCAAAATCTGCTGCTGGATTCGCCCCTGGACCAGCAGTAATAACATAACCTGAATATTATTAATTATTTCGCATTATTATTATTATTAATTGTTTAAGTTCAATTTGGAGTACCGGTATTGAATAAGCTATTGAAAAACATTCAGAGCGTCTTCAAAGTATTAAGATATTGATACATTTTGATAACAATTAACCTTTTTGACTGCAGTTCAGTTTGTAGTCCAGTAAAATAATCAATAATTGATAAGTTAGGTTTAGCTTTGGGTTTGGTACAAATCGAGTTTGGAATAATTCATTAAGGCATGTATAACAAATCATTTGAAATATGTATTTTGATACATTAAATTCGTTATTAATTAGTTCAAGTTCTGTGAGTTTGTCCATTTAGGTTGGTTGAGTTGGGTTTGTTTTGGATAGGGTTAAATTTGCACAATTAGTTATTATTTTGATTATTATCAATGGATATTCCCAATGAATTAATTTGTTCCTTGTTGGAAAATTCGGCTTGTTGTTCAAGGCTTCATGTAGCTAACTTCAATGAAAATGTTTGTTTGAACAAAACAATTATGAAACATGTAAGTTAGTTAAAAGGTTAAAGCTGTCTTTTTCCTCAGCAAGCAGCAAGTGCTGGCTTTCATGGAAAGAATGAAGCAATTTCTTCCTTGAATTGTGGCAATTTCGAAGAACTTTTCAATTCCTTCATAGAAATAAGCTCAGAAGAAATAAGACACATTATGGAAAAGTCAGACTTATTTTCACATGCGAATCTAGAACTACACAATACGAAGTTATTGAATGTATTTCAAAATTATATCATAGAGATGGTTGAAACTGAATTCTGAGGCAGTTCATTTTTTCTGATATATGACTGATATCACTCAACACAAATAGTGCTCAATAATTGTTAGGTATGTGACAACAACGGTAAATTAGTTTAAAGATTTTTAGGTTTCCAAGATGTTAGATGTGACAGAATTTGTCATCTTCAACTCATTACCGTCGCACAGGTCTCAAACCCATATGGACTTCAATATAATTATATAAAAAAGTACCGTATTTATTTGATCTAGACCCCAAGAAGTCTTATAATTCTGATAATAATTTTCCAATTATGTGAACAGCCTTTTATGTATATAGCCTTATTATTAGCAGTCTCAACTTGATATAAATGTTGATGTGTAGAGTTCTCAATAGTTATCATAAAGTCTAGAAACAGTTGAATAGTTATCATTAGATCTAGAAACAAACTTGATTAGATCTACCTGAAGAGTATCAATCTCCATAGAAAATCTTTCTATTAACTTTTAATGGTATTTTTTTCACTCTAAGCCATTACCATTTTCCCTATTATTTCGTTCAACTCCAGCTTGAAGGGCCATTTTGATCTGTGATTTTTTCCATGACGAAATACTTGATGAACAATCTAATATCAAAACTGACGCTGTATTTCTATTAAAATATTATTTTTCACTCACTTATAATGGAGATGCTGGAGGAATGCATTTCACTTCTGAAGAGATGCTTCGTCAATGCATTCCTCCAGCATCTCTAGTATAAGTGAGTGAAAAATAATATTTTAATAGAAACACAGTGTCAATTTTGATATTAGATTGGCCATTTTGATTTTCAAATCAAGAATTTCGACTATTTTCAAACAGATCAATCAATTTATCATTATAGAAACCCTACAATATTGTGCATGGTATGGTTTTTAAAGCATTTATGGTGAATGGTTTAAAGCATTTATGCTAAATTGTATACTTTTGTTTAATGATTTTCATTAGTTATTTGCAGTATGAAATCAATTACTTTATAGTGTCTATTTAAGAGACATGTACCGTTTTCTATAATATGCGTTTTTATTTATTAATTACAATTTCAAGGAAAACTACAGGCATTACGCCCAAAACAGTCTTCAGCTTCACTAATGTTAACAATACAAGAATTCATTAAATAATTATACACAATAAAACAACATAAAGCACATATGCAATTAATTCCAAAAGCAATAAGTATCATGAAAGTAGAAAAGAGAAAAAACTATTGAAAGAATAAGATAATTAGAATAACAATTGAAGGTAAGGTAAAGGTAATTTAAGAATAACGAAAGGTTTACAGAAATAGAAAGAGAATAGGTATTGTTATGAAAGAGAGTTCAAAGTCATCATTGATTAATGTAGGCAGATCATTGATCATTGTAATAATTGATAATGTTTTGAAGGAGATATGCTAAATTCTATACTTTAGTTCAATGACAATCATTTATAATTTGCAGTGTAGTCTATTGCGGTGTTGTCAGTGCCACAATGCTTCTGAAACACATGGCATCTTTGCCTCCTGACGAATCTAGCAATCATGTTGAGAGCATATACAGTTAAACACTGCTGGGTGAGTGATCAGTGACAATCTCAGTTTATTCAATAGTCAAATATTACTGTTTGTAATGTGTTACACTCTAATTGCAGAAACGTCAATTAACATTTAATCCTTGATTAAATTACCAAACTGATCTTGGACCAGGAGTGTTTTGTTGCACAAATGACAAATGATACTGGTTAAGTGTCAAGAATGGACGAATCTTTGTCCAAACTTCGCCATTTCATGTAATTGCATCACTCAGATTGTCATTACCATAGTTAATATCATTAGGATTATACAAATGGGATCATTGTATATAATATCTTGCACTATAAAAAAAAAATCTGAGTTCACTATAGTATATCTGTGTGATGTTGATAATCTTGTTTATAACCATTCATATGCATAATTTGTAAATTTACATGAATAAAGAAATTATGATGTTGAAGATCCATCTTGTTTCCACTAATATGTAATATAAACTTAAAAAAACACTTTTAAATGGAAATTAACTCACGTTATGGCGTGACGGCCGTTTCGCTCTGTTGTCTAGAGCATCGTCAGACGACCCACAGTACACTCTTTTTTTTCTAGTTTCTGTGTCTATTATAGTTTCAGTCAATTGTTTTTGTGAGAGGTCATGTTGTGTGTTAATGTTGTGTTTTAGTCCCTTATCAAGTAGTTCAATTTCAGATCTATTGAAGTCAATTTTTGTGGTTTTCATTGTTCTTTTATGAAATTTCTGTTCTGTGGTAATTAATGGGGTCTGTGCATTTTGAAGTTGTGTACTGTGGGTCGTCTGACGATGCTCTAGACAACAGAGCGAAACGGCCGTCACGCCATAACGTGAGTTAATTTCCATTTAAAAGTGTTTTTTTAAGTTTATATTGAATAAAGAAAGATAATCTAATCTAACAAAAGCTGAATACTTGATTTCCAAATTTTTACTGGACATTTAACCGGCCATTTTTTGAAAATCAAATCATCCTTAAGCAAATGCTACACTTTGGCGCCGTGTACAGGAACTACACGACTCATTGAACATATGGCTGACATGCAAATATACATTTACCACAGTCAAATTAGACTTTTGGTGGACGAAAATTGGTACAAAGCTGGATTTGTTTTTAATCCACCCTAGGAATCCCAGAAAAGTCCCCCAAGTTTGCGAAAAAATCTTACTTGTGCATAACCTTTGGTGGCAAAAATAAAACACTTTTTCAGTTTTTTGCCTTAAACTCGAAAACTATTGGCAGCGTTGAAAACATTGTTCAATTCTAAATTGAACAATATGAATTCTACGTCAATTGGTGTATACCAATACCAAATCGGTTTAGTTTTCTTTCACAATAAATTTTCAAGTCAGCCATTTTACCCCCCTTTGTGAAAAACGAGTCACCTCCACGTTTCGCTGCTTCACTCAACACAAAATGCTCACTCCAACACAAAAAAGCTATAGGAAAGAAGTTTTAGAACATTGAATTTACGTCCAGAAGAGTCCTCAATTTGAAAATTTTGCCAATTTGTATCTAAGATATGCAAAAAAACCAGAACCATTGTATAGCTATTAGGACAGTAACCAAATTTCATAAGTGATATCAGGAAAGCATTTAGTCGTTTGACCAATAAAATAATGGTTATAATAAGCGTAAACCATTTTCAGAAAGGGCTAATAGAAGCACGTTAATAACAAAGCAAGTTGAAGTGAAACAACTCGGCCCCCAAGCTAAACGGTTGTGGTTGGAATGCGCTGTGTGATGTATAGTCTTTGTGGTTGAACCTATTTGGTGCGAACCTCGCATACAGAGGATGTGGTGTGAGAAAAACAGCGACAGCCATACACCCGCAACGGCCGGCCGGGTCTCGTTGTTTTTTGTCGGCCAGACATTATATTAACGAAAATATTAGCGTTTGCAGTACAACATGATATGCTAATGTTGTGTACTAGACAGCTTAAAAACCATTTAGTCATTTGTTATTTTTTCAACATTCTCCGGGGGGGAAATTCCCTGGACCTCCTATTTATCTGGTATTCCATACCCCCAGACCATCCCCCCCCCACCGTTTCTTCGATCGTCCCTCCTACTTTTCATTGTCAATCACCGCCGCTGATTGGGGTTCATATCACAGATAATTACATAGTTATGAGTACGAAATCTTACAATTACAGAAAACAATATTCTTGTTTTAAAGTATTCTTGTTGTACAATATTCTTGTACAGTTGTAGGACCTACCAATAAAATATAATTCTAAGACATTCCATTACTGCTCTTGGCAGAGCCATCAAGTACTAAACAAAGTTTAGTAGTAGCAGAATTATTGGAATTATGTACAGCATGATACGGTAAATAATAAACTTTACCATTACTCAGCTCAAAATTATCAATCATTTCCATATGATTCAAACTCAGATATTCATCAATAAATTTGCAATAGTCCTTTGTTAATTATGGATTTCTGGATAACTTAGATTCCAATGACAGAAATCTGTTTTTAGCATTTTGTAATGAATTGCCTAGATCAACTGGATATTTTTCACAAAGTAAAGATACAACAACTTTTCCCTGCTTATCACGATATGTTGATTTTGTGAAATGTTCTTCACAAATCATAGATTCCTTTGATAATATTCCACATTCCAGAATTTTTCAACATTAGTTGATACAAGGTGTCTACTAGTTCCTAATTGTAAAATTCCCGACTTTTCCCAACCACATTTCCAAAATTCCCGACCTCTAAAGTTCTATAAAACCAATTGTACTTCAGGTAATATATTGCACGACATTTCGATAAGCGACGGTAGTAACTAAGACTCTTTTACCTAGACATTGTAAGGGACTCCTCGGGCATGCGAGAATGAGAACCTACGAACAGCGGAGGCAGATGCAACACCGATAGCGTGAATTAGTCTGCAATGTTTATTGCTTACATACACAGGAGTGGATCCAGCCAGAATTTTTTTTTGGTGGGGGGGGAAATATCTAAGTGGGTATGTATCACCAGGATGGGGGGGGGGGGTGCCCCTGGGCGTTTTAAAATGAGGCCTAAAATCGTGAATTTGAAGCAATTTAAGGTGAAATGAAACCAACTTTCCAAATGTAATTGTTCACCTATTGTCTGTAATGACTAATGATGATATACTATTATACTGTTAATACAAAATTATTCATGATTAAATGCCTTTACAACGTCCTATACTGCCAAAAAAAAACAGAAACTTCAACTAATGGGCGTAAATAGAATATAAGTTAATTTCTGAGTGTAAATAGAGCAATCAATGTAGCAAAAATTTCAAGTTCAACGCATAATTTAATGTTTGTATCTGACATAAACATTAAGTGGGAATATCACAATGAAATGTTCATAATATGAACTTAACTACAAAAAAAATTATGTTATTGATTAAGACAGCAACTATCAATTGAATTGAAAGATGATATTCTATGAATAGATAATATGATTCCTGGGAGCTGACTAGATTTCACACAGAAGAATTATTTCTAAAAAATCCCTTCGTCCTCTTTTTAAATTTATCATTGGGCAGAGTTCTTGTTTCCAGGGACAACCATTCTTCCATTTTAGCCCTGCTTTACATTCACCCAGATAACACAATTATTGATCACCCTAAATCCTTGATCCAAAAATGTGGGACTCTTGACTGTTTACTGTCTGCTATAAAACTATTTTTCAATGAACAATAGAGATTTATTCGAAAAATAATTAAATTATGAGGTACCTGAACTAGAAAGTATAAAAATTACGAAACACAAATTTTAATAACCTTCTTTTAATGTGTATCGTTACATCACACAGAGTCAGTTTAGGGTGGAGGATGACCAATGGAGTTGCTGAGAGAGATAGACTCTCGGTACAATAATTGAAATAGTAATTTATAATTTGGAGTAGTAGTCCTCTCAAGATAAATTGAAGCAATATACATGGCTATTTATTCCAGAACGAGGGTTCGGTGTAATCCCCGAGAAAATTTTTGAAAAATTACCTCTTTAAAGCCACATTTCAAGTGATTCTAGGGATTAATTCTTCTAAATTAACACTTCAACACACGTTATGGGTCAATGCAAATTGTATCTAGTTCTTGTATTATTGTCAATGGGAGATCGGACATTACTTGAAGCTTCTACTTTTCTATACTTGATACCTCACTGCTCCTGATTGGGGTACCGCAGAGTACCGTAGGATACTTGAACATTTACAGTATTTCCAAAAAATTGAGGTGTACTCCTTGAAAACGTTTTTATAATAACAATTCATACAAAACCACATTTTAGCGATTCCTGACATCTTTGACTCTTGCTAAAAATTGTCTCACAATGTCCTTCAAAAATTCCATTTTTTTTTGTCTGAAGGGGGGTTGTAATATCCCCCTGATTCCTTCCTATAGTTACGCCACTGCACAAAATGTTTGTGAAAAATTAAATTCACAAGAAAAATTACGTATCTTATTCGCAATTGAAAAATTCATTCTATAATCAGCCAAAATCTCCCAACAATTTTTTGAGGATCCAGGATCTAGGCTGTTGGGTGATTATCTGAGTGAATGTTGAGTAGTGCTAATAAAACAAGTCTGCTTTTTCTGCCATGGTAGTCCTCAGCCATGTATTATTGAAAATCTGCAGAATCCAGAAAAACCTTTCAGAGCTGGTATCATTTTTAGACCAAGTACTGAAGTACACAATAATTTTCAATAGAAAATCAATTGTTGGTTAGGCATTGCTGTCTCATTTTCCTCCCTTGTCAGCAACTTTTAAAACTCTCCTTTATTTTCTTCTATTTTTTCATCTTTTTACCCTTTTTCGTGTTTTTTAATTTTCATCTCTGTCCTACCAATTTCTATCCCTTAACATAATAATTATTGTCATCTCTTTTCCACTTCTTCACTGCTTTTTATTATTTCCATTCGTTAAGAATTCTACTTTTTTCTTTTTTCTACTTTTCTCTCTTTTCCTTCCTCTTCTTTTTCTTCTGCGTTTGGGGGGGGGGGGGAATTTCCCTTCCCCCGTGGATCCGCCGCTGCGTATACAAAAGGTCACTAATAATTAGATGATTGGAACATTATTACATCTGCTTTCTTTTTTCTACACAAAAAATAATAAAAACTTATAGAACACAACAAAAAAAATGTAACAGCCACCCTTCGGGGGAACTGACCAGCCAGTCAAAAGAAAATCACCCACTTCAGAGCAATGTAGGCTGATGACTCCATCAAAATAGCAAGTAGCTACATATTGCAAGCTGTTAAGGAATGTTGTTCTAACATTAGAATAGAATAGAATAGAATGTGTTTAGAAGGCAGTTTAGTAGAGAGCAGTTTAGAAATTCAAGCCATTAAATAGTTTACTTAGACCTTGTACTTAAGAAAATCGTTTAGAATTTTACTTTACTAAATAACATTATTTAAACCCAGGGAGTTCTGAGCCCTTTCAATAAGTCTCTTTGGTAAGCTTTCATCATTATCATCTGGAATAATTGCAGTAATCCAATGCGATAAAGGACTATTTCACACAACTTGAGGTTTACTTATATTAAAAAAAGGCATAGTTGGCTTTGTAATCATATTCCTGTTTAGAAAAAATTAGATAGCTTGAGACTGAACAGTTGCTTGAAAAAATGCAAAAAATGCAAAACTTTATTAACTAATTGTTCCCAGTTACACATCGAATTATTTTTGTTTCCTTGTTAGCCAATTTAATTATGCACTCGTAACAAAAGTATGTCAAAATACGTGTTACAATCAATTCCCGACCTTTTCCCGACCTATTAGAATTCCCGACCTTTTCCCGACTTTTCCCGACCAGTAGACACCCTTGATAGCGCATTGATTGTAGGAAATGTCAACACAGAAAATTTAGAATCATAGTTATTAGTCATAGGACTCTTACAGCAAGAATAAAGCCTACTCTAGTTTCTTGAATTATAGGATAGCAATCACCTCGCTCACACTTGATTGATTTCAACAAACTAAGTTAAAATGTGCCCCTATGATTAATCAACTTGAGCAGGCACAATACATTTCTTATCAGCAAAAATATATAATTTGGAATATTAAAAATGGATATATGAAATGACATTGACGGCAAATCACTAGCAATATTAGGAAGTACAGCACACACAA
Organism: Conomelus anceps; assembly: GCA_948455865.1. Taxonomy (NCBI): domain Eukaryota; kingdom Metazoa; phylum Arthropoda; class Insecta; order Hemiptera; family Delphacidae; genus Conomelus; species Conomelus anceps. The sequence goes on along the minus strand of OX418217.1, from coordinate 8,866,940 downwards.
TTTCAAAACTAAAATTTTAATATTTAGAATATAATCCTCAGAATAACAGGATGAATCATTTATACATGAGATGAGTGTATCATTTTTCTCTAGAGATAACCCAAATTTTTACAATATAAATATTACAGTAATTAGCTTGTGATGCTGATTCAAGCAAAACTCTGCATAATTGAAAATTTCCAACCTATCAATGACAGTACATGCAGCAGTGCATGCCGATAACAATAAGGTATTGTAAGGTATTTGTATGTAATTTCAAAGATAATTATTATTGTTTTCTTGATTAGCCTCTACAGTCCTATATTGGATTGAGGTTTAGCTTTGTCAACATGGATTAAAGTGTTGTGTTTTTATTTAAAAAATATTTACTGAAGCACTTTTCAACTGTATGATTTTTTGGAACAGTTGAAACATAATTTAATTGTTTTGGCAAATGCATTGAGTTTTTCAGTTGGTAAAGCTTTAAAATCGATGCAATTGTAAATAATATGATTTGATTTGCAATACACACAAATATCATTGGAATTGTATCTTAGAGATGACTGTACTTTTTCTAATTGTTTAGACCCAGTAAGCACCTTATTGATGCTTGAATTCAACCCCTCATTTGATTTGACTCATATTATCTATTAAATTCCACCTCAGTTTAAAAAAACTAAGTAATTTTTTAGTGGTTGAAAATTCATTCTTAACAAGGGCAACCTTTCTTTCCATAGTTTTGAAGAATTAAAATCTAGCTTATTAACTAACAACTGAACCACAATTAACTCAAAGACGTTTACCTCAAGTTTCATTGCCTTGAGAGCAATTACTGAAGTCGATTCATTTTATTTATGAAGGTATTCATCCTTCGACAGAGTCCCTGTTCAACTGCCAGCAGATTCTTAAGGCCGGGTTCACATGCTACAATCTCGCGATCGTAGCCAGAGCAATTATTGTGACGGGCAACAGCCTCGCCAAAGCAATTATGAATCGCAGAGCTGTCGCCGACTTTTACCTAATACAAATAAAAAAAACATCAGAATTTCAGATATTCAATTTTTTAAAGTCTCATGCTACTGTGCTCTGCCTCCTTAAACCAAACAAACTTGAATTTTTCTTCTATCACTAAACTTAAAATTTTGATGCTATAAAATAGATCGACCTTCATGGATCACTTGCTATACTTAACAGCAACTTACGAAGTTTAAACAAATATTCTATAAAAATGTTAATATTCAAGCAAGAAAAAAACTGCAAGTTCCTACGTATTCACTACTATGAGCTGAGTACTATAGGATTTTAAAAAATTCAAAAATCCAAAATTTCAGGTTTTTTATGACAGCATTCTAGTAGAATCATCGCAGCAAAGTGTAGCTCGTGGGAACTACACAATTATCTGATCCTGTTCTCTACTAGAATCGCGCAACTCTCGATAATTGCTCTGGTTACAATCGAGCGATTGTAGCATGTGTGAACCCGGCCTAACATGATGGGAAGCAATTAACAGTTCGTTGCTATACTGCTATTCTCCATCATAGTCTTCATTATTTATTGGCAAAGTTTTTACCGAATCAAATGCTTCACCACGAAGTGAAGAAATTAGGTACCTACCACAGGCGGCGTGTCCATTAGGACAGGTGGGGCTGAGCCCCACCAATAATTCCGTAAAAGAAAGAAATGTTAGTTCATTAAAATAAACACTGAATAATTAATAAGAAAACAGCGCATGAATTTGTAAGGCGTTAATTTGCATGCCGATTGTGATTAGCTGCGGTTTGGACCGGTTGGGCTGATTTCCAAGTAGCCCTGCGAATATAGAGCTGATATGCATTGGCTCTATAGATGGGTGACGTCAAACTGGCAGCTCTCCAACTTTCCAGTGTCATATACTCAAGGCAATTGAATTTTGGGCTTAGTCCAAGCTGAGCAGTTGTAATTATGTTGACCAATTACGTTACACAGTTCGCGCTCCGCCGGAAGAGTGCGTAATACGTTGTCTGGACAACACCCATATGGAAAGTGAACTACTAACAGCATTATTTATTAATTTTAATTAACTCATCATTTATTACTTACTTATAGTTAGTAAGTTAACATAAAAAATGAATTTAAATCATGTTGACAGTTTACTTTGCACAAAGTTTTTGACGTTGCCATTGGAGGTAAAAAACAAATTAGAGTTAGGCACACATCAGCCCAAAGATTTTAAGCTTGTTGTAACATACACAAAGCAAAGCAGAACATTTTGTACCTCGTGGTTCTATAAAAAGCTGTGGTCAAATTGTTTATGTTTTGATAATAATAATCATAAGGGAAATGATGATCTTTGGACGAAAATTGGCTGTAAGGATCTCAAACACTTGAGTGAATACTTTCAATACACTTTCGTCTTGAACACTGGTTGGTCTTGACAATATTCTGACTGAAATAGCCCTCACGACCGACCCACAGGTGTATTTAGAAAATTAGTCCCACCAGTGAAAAATTTGACGCGCCGCTACTGACTGATACCTACTTAATGAAGTTTTTGAAGTTTTGATAAACTCATTGTTTTGTTTGATGCATTTACATTTAACTCAGGTTAAATGAAGAAATGTTTGCTCAGAGTTAATCAATTGCATCCTCTATTATTTCACGATCGTCTATAATACCTGGAGTTGTGTCGATGTGTATTTCTAATGTTGATTGAATATTGTCATATTTTTGAAGATTATCTGCTTTTATTTTTAATAAATGCTTAGTTTGAGACTCACAAAATGATTATCTATTTATATTACTCCAGCCTTTATTAAACTTCTCTGCTTTACTAACGAGCTGAAGTCTGACATGGTGGTAAAGTACGGTTATGTTGTACAGTTCACTTACGAATCACATCACAATGAAGAAGGAAAATCACATTGATTCGGCACTGGCGGACCATGAAGGATTTATTGAACGCCCACAAAATTGATCTTTTGGGTTGGAGCAATACATTTCACTAATTAGAAGATGAATTTCACTAGAAATTCATCATTTGTTTTTGTAAGCCTTTTTATTCAAACAAACCAATACAGTAGGCAGTTCAGTAGATGCCTGATGATGATGATGATGGCAGTGGCGGCCATCTTAATCCACAAAATTCAAAACTTACACAGATAGCTGCGAGCCTCAAGTCAAGTGAAAACTATAAGAACTCGCTACAATCGTTCAACTTTCTCAAATTTTAGATGCAACTTGTTTTACGAAGTAGAAATCTTCAAAAACAGCATAATTTTAAAACGTTGTGCAAGCGCCAATCTATTTGTGATTAAAATAAAAATAAAGTAACACTGATCGCAAATCAGTCATTATATATAGGAGTGGACATTTCTGACTTCAGAAAGATGTGATGATAACTAAAAATTCTATGTCTCAAATATGAGAAGACGTACTCCTAATGCCAAGTAATTAAATTTTAATAGCAGTGATAGTTATCATGCTATCAGGCGATAATTAGAAGGTAGTGAAGGAATCGGAGTGATTATTTGAAAAAAGAGGGTAGGCCCTAACTGCTAGCAAAAATAGTTAGCCTATGGTTTACAATAATAACTATTATCATCTCTGCAGGGTAGATTCTATTTCAGTAGCAGTAATTGTTGTTATTAGAGTGGGCTTCTCTGTTACAATAGTTTGTCATAATATTTGAGATGGAAAAATCAATGAACTCCCTTATTCTCAGAAGCAGACAGAACAGACCGTTATTACTAGCACCGCTAGCACATCATCACAGTAACCTATTAGTTTAAAAAGTTAGTTGAAAAAAATGATTATTTTGCTCCTTAGGCCGGCTGCACACAGGTCGAAACATTTTGTCTCAAGACAATAGTTTCGAAGCAAAATCAGCAGTTCAGAGTCAAAATACTGGTGAGTCAATGCTCCGACCTGTGTGTGGCACCTCCGCTTAAATACAACAAAACGCTTCCAGTACAGCACAGCGCTGAATTGTAACACAAAACATTACGACCCACGTGTGTCTTGCATTAGAAGGCAGTCGTCTAAAGTTAGTTACTTTATTATTCAATTTAAATGTAGACTATTATGTTACTTCATAGCCAAATAATTCTATTTGGAGTTCCTCTATCTCTATGGTAATTCATTATATACTACTTTTCACTCTGAGGATTTCTTTCAGCATTGTAGTGAATTATAATGTTCCACATCCACATTATACTATGGTTGAAAATTGTAGCTTACAAACATTTTTAATATTGTATAACTAATGCTTGACAATGACAACAAGAATATGCTCAGGGTTACTGACACTTTTAATTTCTCCAAAAAATAGACTTCATTTTTTGTTGTTGATGTCAACTCTCCTTACCATCAAAAATGGATTCCAATCCTTCAATTCATTTTATAATAGGACTGGAGCTCTGTCGTGGCGTTGTCACATGTAAGGCAGTAAATATGGAGGCAGATAACTGATAGAAATTGGGCAGCAGTCTACTTTTAAAGCTAATAAATTGGTCCACCAAAACATGATATTCTCAAGAAAATGCTAAATTTATTAATCCAAAGCCATATTATACCATATTAAGTTTTACATACATACTTTACATTGGAACATTCGTTTATTCAAGATTAAGAAGATTATCAAGTAGGTTAATTTATTTTCAAAAAGTAATCTATACAATGAGAGAGAGAAAGAGATTGTGTGCCTTATGCGGATATCAAAAAACGGCAACGATTTGGAACTCTAAAATAATGTGACACAAAGTTCCTGTAAACTCAAGTCAGTGAACTCCGAAGCCTAATTTCTCATTTTCTATTCACCTTTATTTAGAAATTAATGCATAAATCACCATTTCTGTGAAATCGGTTGGATGCACGGAACTCATAAAGCAGCTGTTACATGACATGTCACTATGATGCTCATATAAATGATACCGGTACACTGGTATGTCACAAGTTAAAACATTAGTTAATTTAAAGTGATTGCCAATTAAACAAACTGACAAGTATACAGAAACATAATTAATTCATTTCGAATTCCTTTGTGCTAATAATTTATACTGAAGAGTTCAACATAGAAAAATTCCTGGATTTCTTGTTCCATGATGAACTGCGTTGTTAATATCAACTTTTCATGTGAAATTTAACGACTTGCAGTCAACGACTGCAAGTCGTTAAATTTCACATGAAAAGTTAATAAAAAAAAATTGTGATTATTATTGCACGTATTCTGAACGTGCTAGTTCTATAAATTTTGACTTTCATTTATCCATCGAGTTTTCCCAAGTTTTAATTGTGTATTATTCATAGAATTGAAATTAAATAATGTTGAACAGTCGACAAGTAAGAAATTATGCTGGAAATGCGGAACGGTTTTATTCTAGTTATACTTTCCCATCCCACAAGCTTCTTAATTTCATTTTCATCCAATCTCTGAACATGGTGCTCTTAAAGCATTCCAAAATAGATAGTAATGCAACTGGGGCGGACAAAATTCCTATCAAATCTATAGCCTATATCTATAGTGAAACCATGATATTGCAAAATTGTATCTCATGATAATTGTAGTTTATGATGAATTTTGAATTTGTGTAACATGGAATGGTGCGACCTGATAACTCTCTGACACCAGATCTGAGACAGCCAGGTCACACGATATTATTATTATTATTATCATTATTATCGTCTTAATTGATAGTTGTGAAACTATTTCTTTCTTTCTTTCTTTTCCAGGTAATGGAGACTAACCGTTTTTTGAAGAAGTACATTGATCTGACTCGCTACGATGCATCTCAAAACTCGCTTCCATTGATAGTTTGCACAGTATGTTTTATTACTGTGGTAAGCAATATGCTCATCACTCTTATTTTTGAACCGGGAAATTTGGAAAAAACACTTCTTGGAGTAGTAGACTTTTTTTTGGTAACGATAATTTTTAGTCACATAGTTAAACGTAATGTGAATGATCAAGAAATTACAAAGCTGTTGGAGCTTATTGAGAATGATTTCGTGGTAAGCTGCTATGATTTATCAGGCAGAGATGAGCTGTGGCTAAAAATTAACAACTACTACCAGAAGAAAAGGAAGCAAATGAGATTGGCATCCAAAATATTGATGGCTTTTGTAATTTCAATGGGCTGCATGGCTTGTAACAAGAACTTTCTGATTTATCTTCTTGGGCAGTTAACTGATGCAGAAAATGAATCTGATGACTGGCCAACACCCTTTCTAAGCTATTGTCCACCTGAGCTCAAATCTCCTATATTTTTCATTTACACTTACTCCTTGCAGGCTTTAGTTTTGACCATAAGTTTTTTGGAAGCGATTATTTTATTATATTCGGTGACCTTATCGACTGAGAGAATACTGGCCGACTTCGATACACTTATCATGCTCTTAGACGATGTTGTGAAGGTTTATCCACACAATGATTACGATCACAATGTGCCACAAACAAATAAGCAACAAGATGTCAGTGATTATAATTCTTGTAGTCATATAGCACAGACAGCGAATCTTAGAAGAGATGTGGCACTTATTACACATTGCCATCAAACCATGATCAGGTGAGGAAATACATTTATTTGCAATATTCGAATTGTAAGCAATGATTTGTATAATTTCTTATGATGATAACATAATTGGAACCATGGCTTTAATTATTTTAGGCTCTATGTGTACCTAATGAAAATAATTTAACAAGGAATCGACAACATCTTTGTTTTCTTATTCTATTATTCTGGAATTCTACAATATCTCTGAGGAAAGCATGGAGTAGCCTATTTCTAATATATTTGTGAATATACTCTAACTTCCTTTGTAGTGGCGAAGGTGATATTGTGGATGGTATCCATAATGAACAATAAGACGAAATTGTCACAACCATATTTAAACTCACGGTTTGATTGAGATTGATAATGGTATAACAACCGAAACTAGTTTCTCAATATTTTTTAATAAATGTGTTTGTGACAATTTCGTCTTATTATTCATTGTGAATATTCATCCATATAGGTTATTATGTATTTCTCTTAACAAATGAACTTCATGAGCCAATAATTAGAACTTATAGACATGATATGAGAAATACAACAAGCACAATAGTTGAAACAATTGAGATGAATGAATTACAAATTATAGTAAAAACCCTAAATACTACAGCTTCCCCTGGTATTGACAATATAAAACCAAAACTATAAAAGATCATTTTGAAAGCCTGAAACAAATTGTCCTGCATCTATATAACACAATAATTAAAACAGGGGGAAATTCCAACAATGATGAAATCAACGCTACTCAAGCCCATTTATAAAAATGGACATAAAAATACATTCAAAATTATAGACCAATAGGTGCAATTTCAGTATTAATGAAAATATTAGAATTTATAATTCATGATAAACTACTAAATTACTCAATACAGAATGACCGGCTGAATAAGAACCAATATGGCTTTGTTCCCAGTAAATCCACTACCCAATTATTAGAGAGAGTGTCATACTCAATTAATAAAAATATAGATAGGAGGAGCTTAACCTTTGCAGTACTATATTATACCTGAGTAAAGCATTCAATACCGGTGCTATCCAACATGAAATACTATAATAAAGAAATTGAATGTGATGGGTGTATATGTGGGATGGATTTGGAATTATTCAAGAACTATTTAACAGTCAGGTAAACAATTGTTAAAATTGGAAACAGTAATAGTACTCCAAAATCCCAATCATTCGGGGTCCTTCAAGGTTCCCCATTATCACCCTTGCTATTCAATTTATACTTTAGCGATCTGAAAAACTGCAATTTAAAGGGAGAGGTTATGCAGATGATACCATCATCCTATTTACACACAAAAACTTATCAGTCGCAGCCGAAAATATACAGAAAGATATAAATACAATCACAAAATATTTTCACAGCAACTATATTCATATTAACAGTACAAAGACTAAAACAATAGTATTCCATAACCCAAAATTAAACATAAATATCCTCGATTCAAACAATAGAATAATTATTCACAACTACAAATGCTTTTCAATACCTAATCAGTGTAATTGCAAAAAAATCAAACATTCAGATTCAGATCCTGTTAAATACTTGGGGCTGCATTTTGACTAAAACATGAAATTGTACACACATTCCCAAATGTTAGCAAAAAAACTGAGGTATATAGCACATAGATGTTATCAATTGAGAGAACTGCTACCCACAAAAACAAAACGAAATTGTATGCTTTAGCTTGGTTGAATCCCAAATAAAGTATGGAATAACTGCTGAGGCCTATATGGTCATACCCCAAATTATATCCTGAATCAAATTGTACAGTTAACTAACAAAATAAGAAGAAACCTTTTCCTGGGTCTAGATACAAATATCCTGCAAATACTCCATTTCCGAAACTTATACAACTATATAATATTACTAAGATACTATTTTGAAAACCATTACCAACAAATAATTGAAAACAGATACAACACAAGACACCCACAATATAGAACATCAGAATATTACACAGAGATAAGAAAAGCTGTACCAGAATACTTTATACCACATATCCTCAACCACATCCCTAACCACCTAAAAAATCTCAACACATATGCCGATGCAAAAAGAGAAATCAAATGCTATTATATAATATTATATATCAAATCAATAGGAAGCCAACAATCATATTTCTCAATAATTATGTTGATAGGTTAGGAATATATATACACAAAATACATATAGCATGAAACTACAAAAATTGTAGCCGTAAAGTACAACTGAACCTTATAAAACAATACTGTGGTATAATAATTGGAATAAGTCTAGAAAAAAAAATAAACAGACAAATAATTTGATAAAAAACCCTAATAAAAGCTAAAATTAGCTTCAGCATAGGGTGGCCACCAGAATAATAAAGATGATGAAATTTACTATTTTACTACTAATTCTCACAATATATGTATAAATTATGCTTGTGTCTTTATACTGTATTTATATTATTGACTTTGTCATGTAAAAGTGAGATAATAAATAAATAAAAAAATATTATTATTATTATTTATTATTATTATTATTATTATTATCATCATTATTATTATTATTATTATTATTATTATTATTATTATTATTATCATTATTATTATTATTATTATTATTACTCATGAGGGCCCGTTCTGAAGTAATGTGACAAACAGCTCCAGGTGTACTCTGGATTTGGAGGTGGTTTTAGCCAGTAGTTTATGCATGTACATGTCAGTCTGGCAAAACGCCTGAATAGAAAAAAAAAATTATTATTATTCCTCGAATTCCTACCTAGAATTAGCTAAGTCGGAAAAAGAATCATTTTCAGACCTAGTCATGGTGATAGGATTCAAGTCTGTTGCTAAGTGTAATCACTAAACTAGTTTAGTGAAATTTGACAGCTTATTGTTTCAATTATGAAGAAATTTCACAATATCAACATTAGTTCTACTTCTTTTATTAGGAATAATATTTTATAACTTATCTGTATTCCTGGGATTGCAGAAATTTCAAAGCCTGTGTTGATGGATCAGGATTTATAATCTCAATTACATACATTTTGTTCCTGCTTTACTCATGCGGAATTGCCTATCTCATGTTAAAGGTAGGACTTTTTCTAATCCTTCTCCATTATTGGATTATCACATCTATTATTATAATAAGAGAGAAAAGGTATGAGTGTGTGAGTAAGTGTCTGTGTGTCAGTCGTGCGAATATCACAAACGTCACCCTTACAAAGAGCGCCCGGGAGTTTCGTAGCTTATCTCTGATTGAACAGATACCTGCTACGGCACTCGGCTATCACTTCCCAAACTTGTAATGGGCATGAGTAGGCTATGTCGTTTGTAGTTGGCAGCAAATCATGAATGCTGATTCAGTCAGACACAGTTTTTCTATTTATTTATTGAAGAATTTTAAGCCTCAAAGTGCTATTAATTTATACTGGAAACTACCGCAATGGCGGATATTGACAACAGCATTGAATAGCTGATGGAAATCTATGAAATGCTACACTGTACACAAATGTCAGTCACCGCCGTGAATCGAACCGCGAACCTCCCAATATATTGACTGTCGGGCGCCTTAGCCACCAGACTACAGTGACCCCTCTAAATAAAATCATAGAAAGGCTGTGGCTAGAGGGCACAAGGATTCTAGTTTAGAGACGCACCAGCTGAAGCCGAACTGAAATATTAAAACCTAACTTTACATTAGTTTTACATGAGAAAGTCTTTAGATTAATCTCAGAATGTTGTCCTCCTTGGCAACTTCGGCTCGTATATCAGTATTTACTGGAACTCACCAGTAAAGTATCTGCAGTATTTAGAGTGGAAAACTATTTTCAGTCTTTCTTTGTAGTGGCGAAGGTGATATTGTGGAAGGTAAATGTGGTCTAATTATTCATTATTTTTAGTCTAATTGTGTTTTATAGTCAATTTAAAAACCCACCCAGATGAACAAACTAGATTAGATACCTGCGCTGGAGATTACAACTATACCTATATCCCAATAGGTCTCTCCATCTCTAAACGAGATTCTTACCTATTATTTATTTATTTATTGTGATAAAATATGTTGTTAATATGTAATATTATATGCACAGCAATATATAATAATAATAATAATAATAACAACAACAAATTATGTCTTGTTAATACGCACCTCTGGTAGGTTTCAATATTAATCAGACTTCTGATATTTTTGGACATTTAATCATTTTATTACTTTTTGCTAGGAATAATAAAAATTATTTATATTTCAGAGCAATGATACAAAGAAGTCAGCTCTCTTTGCAACAGCATACTTCTTGGGAGGCCTGATGATATTCTCTATTTTTCTTAATGGGCAGCGACTATTCAACCAGGTATTGTGCAAACAATATAAACTAGATATTCAGCAGTAGACCCTTTATAATATTTTAATATAGTAATATTTTTTGTCCATAAGTTCTAATATCAAGTAAGCGCCTGTAAACATAAAGGACTACTACATATTAGTCACTGAAGCATAATATAATAATCAGCTGAAGCATAATATAATAATAAAAAAAATAAGAGTAGGCTTTGTCAGTTTCAAATTTAACACATTTGAATTCAAACTTGTAACTATATACTACATGGTTACTGAGAGGCTAGAGCTATTTTACTGTATATGTTGGGGAAGCTTAAAAATTAACTATTATCCTTTGTTCCATGTCCTTATATTGTTAGAAACAATAGATTTAATGGGGTGATGTTGGGCAATGTTCTCTTAAACACGGAAATGATTTAATCTGTGCAAATAGAATGAAGAGTAAGATCCAACAAATTACAATAAATTCTTTCTTTCACAAAAAATCCGTGTCATGTCACAAAGCCTTCATTACTTTTTCTATCAATCAGGCCTACAATTACTTCGGTGTTTAAGAATTATGGATATTTCTAGTTAGTTTTGAAGAAACTGACAATTTAAAAACTGCCAAATATACAGAAACAAAAATTATCAATTTCAAATTCCTCAAAGTGCTATTAATTTATACTGAAGACTTCCGCAATGGCGGATATTGACAGCAGCATTGAATAGCTGATGGAAATCTATGAAATGGTACACTGTACACATATATCAGTCACCGCCGGGAAACGAACCGCGGACCTCCCAATTGCCAGTCGGGTGCCTTAATTACTAGACTACAGTCTGCACAGCAGCACTCATTTTAGACTTGGCCGTATCGGATCGTATATCACAAGTTTTTTAAAGGAATGGACAATTCAGCAAATTGACAAATATACAGAAACAAAATTTATTAATTTCGAATTCCTCAAAGCGCTATTAATTTATACTGAAGACTTCTCCAATGGCGGATATTGACAACAGCATTGAATAGCTGATGGAAATCGATGAATGCTACTGTACAAAAATATGTCACCACCGGGTATCGAACCGCTGGTCGGGCGTCTTTTGATATATGAGCTGATACGGACAAATCTAAAATGAGAGCTGCTGTGCAGGGGGTTCACTGCAGTCTAGTGGTTAAGGCTCCCGACCGGCAATTGGGAGGTCCGCGGTTCGATTCCCGGCGGTGACTCAGCTATTGCCATTCGGTTATTCAATGCTGTTGTCAATATCCGCCATTCCGGAAGTCTTCAGTAAAAATAAATTGCACTTTGAGGAATTCGAAATTAATAAACTCTGTTACTTATGGATACTCGACACACTTATTATGGTTGGTTTTTTGGAGGCCTGAGACTAACACTGATGGATAGTATTCTCTGCTCATATGAATTTCATCATTGGAAAAATGATAATATGTTTCAGAATGACATTCTGCGTTGCAAACTGGCAGAGCTTCCATGGTTGGATAAACCTCACTGGTTCAAGACGACTGTGCACTTGATGATGACAAGGGCCAATGTGGACATCGAGATGCGACCATTTGGAATCTATTCGCTCAACTTCATGGCATTCAAAGATGTCAGTAATAACATAATAATTAAATACCAACTATAAATTATTACCAAAAACGATATAGACATAACGACATATAGACATATTTATCCATAACGATCTGTGTTGTTAATCTATCAACTATTTATGGTAAATTCAACGACTTGCAGTCATTTTTAATTGAGAATAAATAAATAATTTACTCACATAGGCTGGAACGTTTTCGAATCATGATGATTAATTTTTAATCAGCGGTTGAAAATGAATCATCACGATTCGAAAACGTTTCAGCCTACGTGAGTAAATGATTTCTTTTCAATTAAAAATTACAGCAAGTCTATTATTGATTCATTTTTTTTATTGCTGATGATGCCCACATGAGTCCGAGACTTGTGCGTGGGTAATGAGGTGAATGATCAAAACATTCACTTGATTAACAGAAATGAGGGGTAAGCGGAAAAAGCAGGTACTTTCAACTTTTTGTGGAAATCAACAGCAACCTAAATATCAATAACAAAGCATGACCCCTGGCGGCAGGCTGACGAAGCTTCTTTTCAGAAGTGAAATGCATTTCTCAAGCATCTCCAATATATGTGAGTAAAACATTATTTAAAAGTGAAATACAGTGTCAGTTTTAATGTTAGATTGTTCATTAAGTATTTCGTCATGGAAAACATCACACATCAATAGAGCCTTTTTACGCTAGTGTACAGTACGGTATGTAGCTAAGATTGCCAAAGCATAGTCTAGGCATCTCAGCATAGCTAGGTTATTCAGTGCCCGGGGCAAGCCCCCCCTTTTAAAGTTCTCCTTGCTAGTTGTATTTAAGTGTAATTAGTCACATACTGGTATTACTTTTACACTATACTTTATTATAATTAGATTCATAATTCCATATTACATCAATATTACTTGTCACACTTTTATAACCATCACATCAGTACATCAGAAACAAAACGGATACAACTCAAATCAGTGTTACCACACTATATACATTACATTCCTCTCCCCTAATAAGAAAAAACATACTTATAAAAAGACTTTACAAATTAAGTCTATTTGAAGCCTTGAGCCCACTCCTAGTTCTCAAATCATACTTTTTACTTCTCTCCTTTGATCCTTTGATCCTTTAATCCTTTCCTCAACTACATTATTTTGTTCATTTTCTCTTTCCATTACTTCTATCTCATTACCTCCCATTTCCCTGTTAATTTCATTTTTCCTTTGACATTCCCTTTCCTCAATCACTACTCTATTGTCATTATCTTGGTTACCCTCCTGTCTTTGCATTATCTTTTTAATTGTATCCTCTTCATGCAACATATTATTATTTACTTCATCTTTTACATTGTCAATCTTTTCCCTCAATCGTTCCAAATTAGTTTTTAATAATTGGTCAGCATGTCTCTTGTACTTATAATCTTTAACATCTTCCACTACATACGTAACAGGTCCCAACTGCTTTACTACAACAGCCTCTACCGATGTATCACCCCTACTATAATATCTCATCATACTAGCAACCTTGCGCCACTGCCGTATCTATTACATTAAAAGTTACATTTTTGAGAGAAATTTTCAACTATTTTTATCAGCTGAAGATCAAAATTGAAATTGGTTCAAATTATGATTTAGGTGGATGTGTGTGATGAGTGTGAGAGCTGTGAATCGCATGAACTTGAATGGATGGAATGAATGAATATTGATGAATAGTCTGACAAACTTACATGACAAGCCGTTGAGTATATTGGCCGCAGCCTGACTTAAGATTTACGTTGTATGCTTTGTTTTTTGTAGACTTAATACCATCGAACTTCGAAATTTGGTTAATTTGTTTTTTAGATGTAAAACCGTCTGGCATAAAAAATGGCTTTAAAACTGGATTTTCCTTGCTTGGTAGTTTTCACGTGCACCAGTGCTTCTAAATGCAAGGTAAAGAACTGTGGGCGATTTGACTCAAAATAACTGTACATTTAATTACCGTACGGTAATTATGTACGGTAATTTCGAGTCAATTCTGTAGCTTGTATCTGGCAGCACTGGTTTGCACTTTGCCCCACAAAACGTGTGGAGCTATGAAAACACAGATGAAGCAAGCCTTCATCATGAAGAACTGATTTTGACAATTTTTTTTCAGCTGGTAAAGATGGCCTTCACCATTGGAAATCTTTTTTATACACAAAAGCTGGCAAGTCAGGCACAGCAATGAAATTGAACAACAATGAAGAAATTAAAAACCGAGTGAATGATAATAAAACAAGGCTATTTTTGTAATTAATAGTTTTTCCTTATCAGATTGTTAGTTTACTGTGAAAATCATTTTGACAATTTTATAAAAATGTATATATTATTAATTGTTTTTAATAAAGTCAATTTTTAATTAAATTGTATTTTTTGAGCATTGCAGTTGTAAAATTATGTTTCACTGATATTGATGAGTTTCATATGTTTATGAATTTGACTTGAGGTGGACTATTTTTATCCACCTCAGATACAAAGAATCAAAAATAGACTTCTCAAACTGAATCAAGGGTTATTAGGTCTAATTCATCTCTGTGTTTCACAAAAAATCATCTTGAATCACATCTCTAATTCCATCTGTAGGATAAATTGTATGTGTAAAGTTTGGTTTACACCGGAGTTATTAACACATGTTACCAACAAAAAGTTATATAACATTGAGAAAGAGTCCAAAATTTCATGTAACATTTGTTGATAACATGCCAAAAAGCTGTGTTTAATAACAGACGGTAACATTTGTTATCCACAGAGTGTCGGTAGAGATCAAAGAGAAAATTATATGTTGGTAACTTTTGTTGTCAACACAAGCTTTTTTTTCTGAGGATGAAGCCCACATAGGTCTGAGAACTGTGCGTGGGTAATGAGTTGGATGATAGTGATTGATGAGTTGGACCTACAGTTTTAGGTGGGTTCCGAACCACCGGGAAGTGATTTTACTGCAGAGAACTGTGTCTTTTTTGCTGGCCAATCTAATCGGTCACTGTTACAAACAGGACCTACGAGAACGCAGCTTATCTCTATCTGATTGAACAGATACCTGCTACGCCTCGCGGCTATCACTTCCCTGAGTCCGGTTTACACCAGAGTTATTAACAAAACGTTAATACCTTATTATTTATAATTACTTATTATTTAGGTAAATATGAACCCATTGGCGACACTTAACTTGATATGTCTGTGTGTTCATGAATTTAAATTTTTAATGTTTAATTAGATAATTACCTATTATTGAATAAAAACCATAATGTAATGTTTAAAAAAAATTCACAAATGAAAGGCATATTTTGATAATACGTTATTTACTATGTTACATACCTTCAAGTTTGTAGAATAGGAATGAAAGCATCGCAAACCTCTGGTACAAACAATGATATTGTTGATTTTGAAATCTTAAACAAATAACTTGAACTTGCAAAAGAGTCTCCAGTTGCTAAAAAAAACGCAAGGTCACTGTTAACTTTTCTTGTACTGAGATTGCTTTTCTGTAATTTGTGTCTTGCTTTCCAATTACAAGTCACTACTGGTCATGCGTAAAAAGTTCTTGATGCTTCCATCTGATAGGGGATCAATATTATCATTTTCTTCTTCTTTCTTCTTCCAAGTCATTCAAAAGATCAAATGAGGCAGAGGTAAGGTGGGATCCAGGAAGGTGGGGCGTTTGTTGATAACAAAAGTTACATGTCGCACTTGTGAAAATGTAACATTTTGTTATATAACTTCTCTTATGTAACATTGTTTGTAACAAAAAGATATCAACTTTTTGATAATAACTCCGGTGTAAATCCGGCTTTAGTCACAATGTTAATTCAATGTTACCGCGGTACCGTATGTTGTGGTTTGTGGAATAGCATTGAGTTGTGCTCTTCTGTAAACTAAAAAGGAATCTTGAGAGGCGGCCGGAGTCAATTCTGCCAGCCGATCGCCGAGCGCTAAATTTAGCATGGGGGAAAAACCTTCTCAAACGATTGCAGGCTTCATAAGAGGAATTTTGAAATTTGGTCTGCATAAAAACACGCAGTTTTTCACAAGCTTTCATTTGATGTAAAAAACAACTTAATACAATTACCGGTTCTTTTTCAATTTTGTTAGAACAATCGTTGAATTCCCATAAGAAAATCGCGAAATTTGCAAAAATGACTCTTTTGATTACAAAGTTGTATTTTAATGGATAATAAGATAAAAAACGGTATCTGAAAGTTAAACATTCTCTAAATGTTTTGTATAAACGAGTTTTTCAAATTTATTCTTCAAAGTTATTTGAAAAACTACTTTTATGCGTGCGTGCGCAACTAGTAAGCACGGCACATTCTGCTCCTGAAATCTCCCCATCTGTCGAACCCGTGAACGCAGTGGCTACAGTCATGGCAGCCGGGTCTCCATTGGGTAGCCGGCAGATAGATGACTCATTTACTTTGAACATTTGCGCCTGCGCCAAATCTCCTTCTCTTTCTCAACCGATGGGTTTATACTCTCTCCCGTAAAGCCAACCTCGGGAAAGTGGTTTCCTAACTTTATTGTGCCTAACCTGTTTCCCGATAAACATTTATAAATACTGTAATTAGTTTGCATTTGCACTGTGTTCGGAGGCGGTAGTATTTTGGAAATGTTTTATTCACTTGACTTATATTGTCTTATGGTTTGGAGCTCCTCATATGTTTGCAAATTATGAATTTTTCAAATAAAAATAGAAATTTTTTATAAATTTAAATTTTCTTTTTTATGAATTTTTCAAATAAAAATATAAATTTTTTAAATTTAAATTTTCTTAATTATGAATTTTTTAAATAAAAATAATTTTTTTTTATAAATTTAAATTTTCTTGTGAGAATATTGC
Source organism: Conomelus anceps (assembly GCA_948455865.1). Classification (NCBI taxonomy): domain Eukaryota; kingdom Metazoa; phylum Arthropoda; class Insecta; order Hemiptera; family Delphacidae; genus Conomelus; species Conomelus anceps. The sequence goes on along the minus strand of OX418217.1, from coordinate 8,849,701 downwards.
GACCCCCAAAAATGTTTAATGAATTATTGCTTCCTGAGGATTATTGCTTCTTGTGAGAAAATTGCGACCCCCAAAAATGTCAGTTTATTGCTTCTTAGGGTGTGTAGATGTCACAAAAAGATTGTTGGAAAATTCGAATTAGTCCAGTGTGCTGTTGAGAACAAAGTTTTAGCAATTGAAAAATACAATAATGTGAATTACGAGTTATCTATCATTCACTAACAGACTGTTAGACATAAATTTTTAGTACGGTAAAGCATAAAAGCCTTGAAAAGAAGACTTTATTCTCTCTTAGGGGTTTCAAATGTTGAATTTAAAAGAAAAAAAAGAGTGTTCAATATGGTTCTTTTCCAATGATGCATGAGGCTTCATAGAAATAATGATCTCTAGATTCTAGGAAAGCGCGAATGAATGTAATAAGCGGTATACTGTGATAATCAGAAAATATATATTATTGCACTGGCATTAAATCTGCCATTCTAATATACGTAGTATTCAGATACCGGTACTCTACGTCAATATATTAATTTATCCCACTCTAATATAATTATGCTATATTTATGCAAGCTATGCTGGGGTACTGAGCCGTAACCATCGTACAGAGCACTGACATTATAAATAGCAGCGCATGCGCAAATGTTCAAAGCCAGTGATGTCCCAATCTGCCGGCTACCCAATGGAGTTGGAGACCCGGCTGCCGTGACTGTAGCCACAGCGAACTGCGAAACTACCATGAACAAAAGGGAAATAGGTTTAGAGGCAAAACCTTTCACTTTTTCCCGCTTTTGAGGGTGGAATGAGAACTGCGATTACAGCGCAGTGTGGTGAGTTAAAAACGAATGACGACGAATTATACACGATGGATGAACGAAGGAACGATGGCAGCGCTAGTGTGGTAAAAGTTGAAATTAAAAAGCGAATTCCAACCTGACTCCGGCCGCCTCTTAATTCATAGTTTATAAAGCCAAAATAAATAGGAAAATAATAATAATTTTTTTTGGCTGATTGTGCATCTCACATATCTGTGCAGAATGTTAAAGGCTGAATAATATTTTTCATCAAATATTTGAAAACTAATTTGAGCAATCAATTGTCTCGCAAATAGAAAACAAAGCCTTGTTGATTTAATACAAAGTGACCTTCTGTGAAAAACAGACATGAAATAGACTCTATGCAATGATTATTATTAATGAGTACATTGAGTATGTTCCTCTGTACCATCACCCTTATTCTTGGGCGTAAGGTCTACTGTTCACAGAGATGCCAGTTATTATTACTATGTGACCTCCAGTGGGGATAGTCGCGACTCAAGTCATTTGATTAATTTTTAGGATACTGGAGGGTATTTTTAATATGGCAGAATTAATACAGGCACATGTTTAAAGACTATGATTTAGTATGTCTTCAAGTGCAAACATGCAGTTATTATTATTGTATTATTGATATTTTGTATGCTGTATAATTTATAAAGTTTATGGAGGACAATACGGTAATATTGATAGAAAAATAACTGATAATGTCTAAATTTCAGTCTCAATTTTTTTTATTGCTGATGATGCCCACATGAGTCCGAAACTTGTGCGTGGTAAAGGAAGTGAATGATAACACAAAGATGCCAGGTGGAGGAGTGGGATTCATACCCACGACCGCTGAAACGACAGAAAGTTGAAGTTGCGACGCCCCAACCAACTGCGCTTAGCAGCCCGCCAAAATCATTTCTAACATGATAATTTAAGAGAATATAATCAATTTCAGCAATGGTACATATAAATTCTGAACTTAAAGCTTTGAAGAAGCTTGATAGATCATCTAATGTGAAAGTATCAGCTTAAATCGCTTAAATTAGGAGCAATTTATCTATTGGCAGTTGCGTAGACCTAGTTAATGTTATATATTTCTTAGACTGATAGCACAGCAAATTTGAGTAGCCTCTCCTATTATAAGGTTACAGGAACATTTTTTTTTCGGTCTACATGTCTACAATAGTGTTCTTTCTCAAGATAGGAACTTGATGCGCCCAATTTATTGAAAGGAATGATAAATAGGTACCGTATATGGTATAAAATGAACGCTGACTGACTCACCAAAGAGGCATAAAAACCGAGCCGGCTCTCGGACCGCTTCCTCCACCCCTATAAGTTAATTCTCCAGTGAGTGTGAGCGAGACAGTAGGCATTTTATAGAAATTAGTCCACGCATTTAGCTGTAAATGTGTTACAAACAGACAGACAAACAAATGAAAAACTGTCGACTTGAAACAGAGACCTATCTTTGTTCGGCAATTAAGTTCAATGTGAGTGTGAATAATATAGTTATTCATGTATGCTTCATTATTCTCTATTATGAACATTTTGTTCTCAATTTTGAGATTTAAAAATATTGCCATCAAGTAGCACAATGAGGAGCACCGATTTTGTGAATGTACCATAAATTCACAATAAACTGCGGATCTGATCATAATATAAGGGAAAGTTGTCTGTTAGTATAGTGCATTCATCGCATCGTATGTTGAGATTGTGGATTAGTCATGACTATAAATAGGTAGTCTTTATAATGTCTATAATAGCATAGAATTAGGATAAATCAGGTTCTGATTCGTCTAATGCTAATAGTCTTATAATACACTCTCACACAAATCATTCCTTCTCTCTCTACATGCATGCATCTTTACTCTGTTCACGGAAACGAGAGACAAACGTTTGCGTTTTTGTGTGAGTGAAAAAGTGATGACTCTTATCAGCTGTGACTATCGCTCGTGACTTCAGCTTTGGTTGCTCATGCATGTTTAGGAGTCAAGTTTATAATACCATCATTGTTTATGGCTGTGCGCAAGGTTTTTTATTTTGTTCATAATTTTTTCCAGAAGTTTATTGTATTGGATGTTATTAGGGCTTTCAGATGTTATCTATTGCTGTGAAAAAAAGTTTTTTTCATCAATTATTTTTTTAAATATGGTGATTGAAATTTGAAATTTTTCAGTTTGGGGGCAATTGATCTCACTTTCAAGTTACTAAAAGGCACACTAAGCAATAAAATGAAATATTTTTTATTAACTTTTCAAGTGAATTCAACGACTTGCAGTCAAATTTTCATTAAGATCGAATAAGTAGAATTTACTTACTCTGTAGGCCGAACGTTTTCAAATCTTTGAGATCTTTGAGAGGCCTCTGAAAATGGATCTCAAAGATTCGAAAACGTTCGGCCTACAGAGTAAGTATATTCTACTTATTCTTAATGAAAATTTGACTGCAAGTCGTTGAATTCACTTGAAAAGTTAACGCAGTTCGTCATGGAACAAGAAATCCAGAAATATTTTTTACTCCAATTAAGCAGTTAGTTTCTTCAAAATCTATTTAAAAAAATAATATTTTGGTAACGAAATTCAATTCTGAAAAAACTATTTGTTAGATTGAAATAAAAAATATTTCATTTTATTCTTCAATGTGTCTTTTAGTTATGGAAAACTTATCAAAAGTTTAAAATGACGACTCATGAGTGAGATCAATTGCCCCCAAAAACCGAAAAATTTCTACTTTGAACCTCCATATTTCACAAAATAATAGAAGAAAAAATGTCTTCACAGAAATAGATAACATTTCAAATCTTAATAATATTCAATACAAGAATCTACGGAAAAAATATGACCTGCGCATAGCCGTCTCTACGCTCTGACTCACTTCGATATTTATAATTGCTACTCATCCTCGCTTCCTCATCAGTAACTTTATTCATAATAAAATTATTACGGAAGAGAAATTGGAACAGGTCAATCAGTGAGTTGTTCTCTTCCATCTGCATCTTAACAATAATTAAGATTTGGCATCACCACCATTATATACTTAGTGGTGATGGAGAATGATAGACAAGAAATCAATAATTTATTATGATGATCGATTTCCGAGACTAGTTCAGATTTGGATAGACAATCTGGAGTTACCACAGGAGGTGAAAGCCAAATCGAACATAATTTATTATGATATATGAATTTGAACTGGCTTTGTATTACCACAGATAAGAGATTATTCAATTTGTGCTCCCATGAACGTTACCCTTCGTAATTGAAGGACACCACAGTTACGGTTTGACCATGGCGGGGTTAAAGTGCAGCCAACGTTACAGCCTATCATGGATATATTGCTGATCACATTCATCTAAACTACGGAATATGACTTAACTACTCTTAGCCATGACTTAAAAATTGTAAAAATATATGAAACTAAATCTTATAACTGTGAGTTTGATATTTTCAAGAAAATAGTAATACTCGAAGAGACATATATAGGCTAGCGAATGATTGATATGATGAAAAGTCTATGATTGAACATCGAAAATATTTATGCTGAAATATATTGAAAAGTCTACAAATATAATATTAGAATGTATTGAAATATTTGAATGCTTAGTATAATAACTTGTTAATTAAATTCTGTGGCTGACTGCAAGCGCGGGAAACTTTCGGACCGGAATGGAATGGCAGGCAGCGCATTTGTTATAAGTGGTTATAGGTTATGCTATATTTCTATTTGTATGCAAATGGCTGCGAGATTTTCGGCAAATTACATACTATATAGTGCTGTTGTAATTGATTTATAATGACAATTTTAAAGTGGACAATAGTGTGATTCTCGAAAATATTATTAGCCGAATTCCATTGCTTTTTGTGTTTCATGTTGAGTGATAGACATTTTTAACAGGACCTGTTAATAAATCTGAATTATGAACTTCAATCATTCCTGCACTTACATTCATCTTTCATTGGCAGTACATAGACATTTCTATTGAAATTGTTGTGATTTAAGGGTGACATATTATTGAAATCATGTATAAAAGACGTGTGAAAGTTAAGAATATAATTGCAGGATCAGGCGGATTAGTTTCTACTTCTGGCAGCACGATTTCTAGTTCGGTTAGTTCGGTTTCTATGAGTAAAAGTGTTGAAAACAAGGAGAATGATGAATCAAACGATAATGAATCTGATGACGAAATGTCCAGACCAAGTTCTCCATGTATGTTTGATGATATTGATGAACAACCTGCAAAGAAACAGAAAACAGATGAATCCTCCACCGATATAGAAAAACAAAGTCTAGAGTTCTCTCAAAAGTCGCCAGAGGTTCTTTCTACAAACAAACAGAAAACAGATAACTCGTTAATTGATAAAGTAAAAAGAAGCCAAAAGATCCCTCAAAAAGTGCCAGAAGTCCCGTCTAACATACCAAGAAACAGAGGAAATATTTTGAGTCAACCAGTGAACTCTTCAAAACCTGGATACAAGTACTTGAAAGAAGTAACTCGATTTTCTGGGATGAAAGTACATTCAGATACCAGACCAAATGAGCTTGGTAAGTACGATGAATCAGTCTTTTTCCATCCTTAAAACTAAGTTTGTGACGGGCTCAAACTCTAAATTAAGGCTGATAACACTTGAAAGGAACTCTTGAACGTTCTTACACACTAACATTAAAAACAAGCACTGAGAAATTATTACAATAATTATTCATGTATTGACAAATTAAACAACAGTTCAATAAATATCTCTAATTAAAATAATAATTACCATCCAATACTAATTTTTTTTCTGAGGATGAAGCCCACATAGGTCTGAGACCTGTGCGTGGGTATTGAGTTGGATGATGGTGATTGATGAGTTGGACCTACAGTTTTAGGTGGGTTCCGAACCATCGGGAAGTGATTTTACAGCAGAGAACAGTGACGTTTTTGCTGGCCAGTCTAATCGGTCACCGTTACAAACAGGACCTACGAGAACGCAGCTTATCTCTATCTGATTGAACAGATACCTGCTACGGCTCGCGACTATCATTTCCCCATTTAATGACTGTCAGATAGTGCTATCTAAAATAATAATAACTGTCCAAATAGTCTACTCAGTATACAGCATAAATAATAAAAAATTCACTTGCCTTCAATGATAATCAGGATGCTCACTCTCCGCAAAACATCAGTATATTACAAAAAATAGTTGCTCCTTTTTACTAAAGATCTATGCTATCACAATCACAGAGTAAAGTAGATAGGGTGCTTGCACAGTGGAGCATGCGCGTACTCGATAATCATGATACAAAGTACATGCTGTGGAATGGAAACATGCGCCATGTGTTTAATTTTGTGATGGTGACTATACTCGAGTGGATTGTCCACTGTGCAAGCATCTTTACTTGCACATTGAGCTTATAAGTTACCATTAAGCTGCACATTGAGCAATAACGCAATTTTATGGTACTCATAAAACTTGACATTCAAGAAAGCCCTGACACATTTTTAGTACGGTAGTGTGGTGAATAAAATTTATTAAAGGGAACAAATTTATTTTGTTGCAAAATATGCTCTTAATGCTCGCTTTTGGCATTTTAATTGTTTCTTAAAGTAAACCAAATCATAAAGTAAGCCATTGAAATAAAAAATCATAATGTTATTTTTCAGAAAAAGATCAAGCAGTATTCGTACAGAATGTTTCATCGTTCCTGACAAAAGATGAGAGTTCGGCCAAAAAGAATGTTGCACTCTTCTTAGAAGAGTTGAAAACCTATTGCGATGACCATGATCATTTTAAAAATGCGCTGCTACCTACGCAGGTAAGTTTTTTTCGATTCAATACTACACTAGATATCATAATAAAAATACCTACTTTTTTGCATAGGCTGAACAATTTGAAGAATTCTCCATCATGTAGTTTCCCATTATTTATACTCTCTATTTCCTACTTCCACCTCCGACTCTACTTCTGTATTTAACATTTAAGCACCTTACTTATAGATGATGTACTGATTGTAATTCATGCTGATATTTTTAAATTGGCTATGCCCATACTATTTCAACATGCCAATAGTTGTAAGTTACATTTCTAATCCTGCCTTACTGTATATATCTGATCTAAATTCTACATGCCTGATCCATAGTAATCCTGCTCCAGGCATGCCATTATATGCAAATATTGCATGAGAAATGGGCAAGTTGTAAGCTTCTATGCACAAGAGTGTACAACAGGTATTTCGAAGGCTTGTAAGTTCATGTTTTTTTAGAGGATTAACCCCAGGTCTAAGGTCTGAGACCTTATCATGGGTAATTGAATTTGAAAGTGAAATATTCATCTTCCAACTAAGTCAGTATCAATAATAATTTTTTTGAAAATACAATTTATAAATCCTTTTCGACTTTCCAGACGATTGAAGGATCAGAAGTTCTAAGGGGAGCAATCCAGGATAGTTTGATACGACTTCTTCTACAAGTGGATGTTCTTCACAATCCGTTAACTCAATTTCTGATTGACAAGATGGCTGAGCTTACGGCTGATCATTCCCAGTATGTATTCTTTTGCAGGCCATGAATGATGAGACTGTTTATATTTTTTTAGGTGTTTTCATAATAGATTGTTAATGAAAAGTAATAGTAGTAAAGTAAGCTTTTAAATTTATTCTCCAATAGCAATCACATCATCTATGCACCAACTACTACAATATTTTTATAATACTATTTCTATATTACATTACTCATTTTCTTCAATTTTAAATAGTAACTGTCAATAGACTCATCCTTCGACTGTTTATGATTAGCAAGGCAATATCTAGCAAATACTTCATTTTTAGGCCTGACGGTGAGCGTGGTATTCAAGTGATCGTGATGTTCAGTCACGACCGCTCAAGACTGCGCTTGGATGGGTGACCGTGCTTCAATGACAATGTTACAAGCTTTATTATCACTTACCCGGTGGTTTGGAACCCACCTAAAATAGTAGGTCCACCATATTCCCCGTAACATGGCTCAAACGGCGAGGTGGAACTACCCGTAAGGGTCTCCCCACCATTAAAAGCCATATTTTAGTCAGCTTATTATTATTATTATATTATATAATCATTATATCTTTATAAAGCCTCAGTTTCCAGCTGTGGGTATTCGGACAAATGCACAGGGCAAGAACACATTACAATAGATGCTTTCATTATAGATTCCCATGTCAAAGCAGCAATTTTAGTGTATTCCTGCCCTGTCCGCTGTCTATTTCATTTGCCCAAGTCTGCGATGTTGGAAGCCGAAGTTTTAGAATATTATCGTTTTTGTGTTGCTATCATATGAAATACATCCCAAATTCAATGTACACTGAATATTAAGTTCAATTTTTTATAAGTACTTATAATAAATAATGGTTCTGCCATACTGATAATCTATTGGTTTTTAGAGCGGCTTTGTTGTAGAATGGGAATTTCACTTCATTAGACTTATTCAATGAACAAAATACAGTCGAAACTCTATATAACAAACCTCCAAATAACGAAATCCTCTATATAACGAATTTTTACCTTGTCCCATGACATTTTAGAATTTGTACTGCTTATTTACCTGTATGAACGAATTTCGGACCTCTCAACAACGAAGTTTTCTCTTCACTTCAACTTACGAAATGTAGTGAGTAAAGGAAGCCCACAATGTAATTTCCAAGGAATTGTTTATTTTCAACAGGAAAGTCAATAAAACCAAAAATAATGAGAGATTCAGGTAGGTAGACAGTTAGTACAGGTTGAAACACATGTCGGAACTTCAATACAGATTACTAAAAATAGAATTTTAAGAACTCGTCATTTATAGGCTCGTCATTATGTAGGTCTACTGAACTTTCCCATCCTTCTACCATTTGCCTTTGTCACACATTTCAATTCTTAAAACTTGGCATATAGTAAAACATTAAAAACAAGAAAAAATTTGAACCTTCCCATACGAAGTTATTTACAGAATTATGTTGTGTTTAATCTGATAGTTTCGTTTGTAAAAAGTATTGAAATAAATTTAGTAAAGGCAGTTGAAAAATTTTGCTACTGAGTATACTTCGATTAAATTCCACTACGTTCAAGTCATGATTCCTGGAAATGAATTGGTGAGTGTCTTCATTTAATTACCGCCAGCAATATATTATAAGATATGTAAGATTCTATATTGTAGATATGTAAGGCAGTATTCTTGACATAACCTCTCAATAACGAATACCTCTCTACGGGGAATTTTTCTCAGGATAATCGACTTCGTTCTACAGAGGTTCAACTGTATTGGAAAGTGTATGTATGTGTCGATCTCAAATGTGGGTGACCAGTAGACCACACTGACAAGCTCTGTGAGTTGGCATACTATGAGATTTAGTCATGCCACTTGAAATTCATATTTTCCTAATGTGGGTGCATTCCATTGCGTAATGGCGTTCATTTTCAAATCATAATTCATAGGTCGCTGAGGGTTAATAAAGGAAGTAATGAACGCTTTAAAACTGTTTTCATTTTTCAGAAAAGATGAATGGATACTGTGGGTAAGGATGATTGTTCAAGCACTGAAATTTCTGAATATGCCATCAGCGGACTGTGCTCTGGGCGAACAGTTACTCGCTGTAGTCTATGCTGCTTCTGATGTGGACGTGAGTATTTATATTCATTTACTCCAATTAAAAGATTATTACTCTAATAGAACTAAATTTACTAATAACATATACAGCAACAGGTAACTTAATATGGAGTCAAGTTTCAAGTGTGGATATTAGATCCAAGGAAGTTATAGAAACAACCTTCATTTTATTAACCTTCATTAGATCTACCTGAAGAGTATCAATCTCCATAAAAAATCTTCAATCTTTCTATTAATTTTTAATGTTATTTTTTTACTCTACTCCATTACCATTTCCCTAATTTTGCTCAACCCCAGCTGGAGCGAGGAGATGCATCATTTATTTTAAACTAGCTGGCCCGACGCGCGTTGCTGCTTTCTCATAAAAGTTCTCCTTGATTTTATTATTCGTACCTCCCGCTGAGTTTACATTTCAAATTAGGAAAGAAGTTAGTCCTAGGGCTCTTCCAGCTGATCATAGAGGCTTCGTTGTTTTCTCAATCACCACCTCTGAATGAAGAAACATTTCAAATTTAAACCTCCTACGACTATAAGGGTAGAAGCTAGGTTTTTTATTTTATTATTCACCACCTCCCGCTGAGGCTGCATTTCAAATTTCTAGCTGCATTGGTTAACAGATATCATCAACCTGGCATAATTACATTTCATCATACCCAGTCGTATGTTTCCTACATATTGCAAGGCTCCGACTGCACGGTAGCCTACATGCAAAGTGCAAAGTCTTTTGCTGTTCAAAGACAGCGTGAATAACGCCGCTAAGGGCCTGTCATATGATTAAAAACTGTTGACTTCTATCAGCTGTTCTTTTAAGCTGTTTGGCCGGTAAGTTCAGTAGGTTAGGTCTATAAAATGGATTAATTAATAATAATTATTAGCTCCCCTATTAAAATTTATGGTCAGAAACCATCCCCAATATTCACAAAACGTATTCCAAAAGTTTCATGCCGATCTGTCAAGTAGTTTTGAAGTCTATAGGGAACATACATACATACATACACACATACAAACATACAGACAAATATTCATTTTTATATATATATATATATATATATATAGATGTATACGGCTGGTTGCACAAACGTTGATCTTATCTGATTGTCGATCACTGATGAGAATTACTGATCACTGATTAACTAATCGCTAGTGTATCAAACCCTAGACATGTTTACGTGATCTGATACTTGATACGCGTTTCTTAAACTGCTCAGAAACAAAAGACTAATATTAATAACTCCACTTTGTACAAAAAATAAGTTGCCATCAATAAGAAGTATGGAATGATCATTCTCGGACTTTATTTACTACTTTACCAAGTCATCGGTGTTGGCTCAGAGCCTGTCTTCCATGGAGCCTCTTATAAGTTACGTTGTTTCAACCTAAACCAAAAACCTATGTTAATTCTGTACAGTTCAGATGAGTTAAATTATTTTTCATCATTGAGCTTCATATAACAATAATAATAAACTTTACGAATAACTTTGTATATACACAGTAATGAAACAGTGATGATAGTGATGATGTTACAAAGAATAATACAGACGATGTGATTCACACTGGCGCACAACGATTTTCCCTTTTGCTGGTGTCTTTGCCACTTCCTACCTACTATGAAATTTGTGTGATAAATAGGATTATTTTAGTTTCTCTATTTTTATTGTATCAAAATTGATAATTATAGTACATAGCTGATTTTGTTATTTATAAGTTTTAGTGTCGTAGTTTATTTTGTAGAGTTTGTTTGTAATAATTTTTGGCAAATATATAAATTCATTCATCCATTCAGTTATGTTGGAGAAAGTAGTTGATAAGAGTGAAGTAGGCTGTTTTCTCTCAGTTAATGATGTTTTAAAATGTGTTTCTCTTTTAGGTGCAACAGGAAATAATCAATAGTTTACCGGAAATAATTAGAGATGATGAACATCACGATTGTGCTTTGGAGCTAAGGTAATCTTATGTCTTAGGATTTTAAGTAGGATGCCGCATAACTTGAGATTCTCGAGTATGCATTTACAATAATATTGCACTCCCCACAATAATCTCCAGCGTTCAGTGTTGTAGTCTAATTTTTTCAACTTTAATTGGGAACTAAGGCCCCCCCCCCCCTACTAATCTGTAAACAAGTAAATAAATTTCGAGAAATGAAGACGTGAATAAAATTTGGGGCTAAGATGTTACAAATTTTTTAAATTTCTAAATGTTAACAATAATAATCAATTTCGAAATTCCGTTTAATGCTATAAATAGCTAATGGAAATCGACGAATGCCACAACACAAAATATTCAGTCAGCGCCAGGAATCGAACCATGGATCTTCCAATTGCCTGTCGGACGTCTTAACCACTATACCACACTGACAATCTCTGGGAAGTAGCATTCATTTAAGTTTGAGCCAGTGCTAATTATTATTCTTGAAATTAATACAAACAATAATGAATAATAAGACGAAGTTGTCACAACCACATTTATTACAAATAGTGAGATACTAGTTTCGGTTGTTATACCATTATCAACTCAAACAAACTAAAACTCTCTTAAGCTACTTTGTACTGTAGTTTTAGTTTGTTTGAGTTGATAATGGTATAACAACCGAAACTAGTATCTCACTATTTTTAATAAATGTGGTTGTGACAACTTCGTCTTATTATTCTTTATGGACATCTTCCACAATATCACCTTCTCCACTACAAAGAAAGTAATACTAGAAAGAAAGAAATACAATCAAACACGAATTTTGAAATTAAGAAAATAATATCCTCTTCCCTAGCCTTCAGAGTTGTAACCTAATGAACTGATAGAGTTGTCACCTCAGGGAAGTGATAGCCGAGTGCCGTAGCAGGTATCTGTTCAATCAGAGATAAGCTACGAAACTCCTGGGCGCTCTTTGTAAAGGTGACCGATTGGATTGGCCAGCAAAAAATACTGTTCTCTGCTGTAAAATCACTTCCCGGTGGTTCGGAACTCACCTAAATCTATAGGTCCAATTCATCAATCACCATCATCCAATTCATTACTCTCGCACAGGTCTCAGACCTATGTGGGCTTCATCCTCCGAAAAAAAGAACCTTCAATAAAAATGAAGAATGAATCTACCTTTTGGTAAATTCAAAAGGAACGCTCTCACTGTCCCGACCGTATTTTTTAAAAACATTTGAAGGAAAATCTATAGGGAAACAGCTGATACAGATCAATACAAACTTTCCAATTAACTAGAACTGAGAGAAGGCATGCCTCAAAGTCGTGCCCCAAAAAATTGTTAACTTCTATCACTGTTCCTTTAAGGAAGGATTTTTCCTTTTTGTGTCCTACAGCGAGGACCGACGAACTTAATTTTAATTTCTGTTTTCTTCTTACGCCTAATACCTCCTGAAAATTTGGTAACTTTACCTCCTGTCGTTTTTTCTCTGGAGTTTTATGTGCACAGCCAGACGGACGGACAGAGCCTCCGCATAATGCTCTCCCCCTATGTACTCCGTGCAGTGAGAGCTAAAAGTAGAACCCTACTCAATTATAAGAAAATAATTAAATGAAAGAAGACATTTCTCCCTTTCTACTAGTTGCTTGTATAAAAATATAAAATTGATAATTATTATATTAGAATTCTGTATAGAGCATTAATTTTCCAGCAAGTTTCTGCGCAATAAGTCTCTTCTGCTCTCGGTTTTGGATGCGCTGAGCAATCTGTCCTTGCAAAATGAAATTCAAACCGAAGTTCAAGAAATGCTCATAAATGCATTACGCAAGTCTCCGCCAGACTTTCTGCCCAACATGGTGAAATTTTCACTTTCGTCATGCAATGCAACTAACGTTGATAAGGTAAGTGCTCAAAAGTCAACTATGTACTAAATTTAACGACTTGCAGTCAATTTTAATAGAGAATAAATAAATATTTACGTTGGCTGAAACGTTTTCGAATCGTGCCGATTAGTTTTCAACGGCCTTTGAAAACAGCCTGTTGGAAATGAATGAAACAATGAGAAAGATAAGTGGTACCATTAGACCTACTGAAACTGTACTGTACTCTGTAATATTATGCCACCAGAGTTGCGAAGAAAAGAGAAAACCAACCAGCTGATAAGTCGTTTATCTTCCAGACAAGAGCTCCCTCTTATGAAAGATATGCTCAACCCACCCCCAAAGAGATTGAGAACAAGGCATTATCTCAGGCTGGCTGAAGTTGAGAGACAAGATGTCAGACTTATGTGGCAACAGAAATGAGACCAGGCTACTGTAAAGAACAACTCTTTAGTTAAAGATCCATCTTTGCCAGTGCCAGGCATGAGCTTGAAGAGAAAACTGTGGTGCAGGTTAAATCGGTTCCGCACTGTGGTGTATGCACTGTGGTGTATGCACTGTGGTGTGTAGACCAGATGGGATATAGCTTCTGACCCGCACTGCCACTGTGGGGATGTTCAGACCATGCAGCACTTGGTGGATGACTGCCCGGGGTTTGCTTATGAAGGGGGACTCCAGGGAGATCACCTGGCTGATGAGAGAGCCTTGACCTGGCTGGAGGAGATTGTGGGAGAGCTTGGAATCTAGGGCATGAGTTGGATTTTGATTGACAAGACATGTTTCTGTGTTGAATGTGTTTGTTTGTCAACGCAGATCAAGAAAATTCATTAGTTCTTTAGTTTCAAACATAATGAAACCTAAAGATCAGTTGCGCAATTGTCGATCAGAGTTTGAACGCTGATCATACATAGGCATTATTGAGTGATCGGTGATTAAACTTTGACGGACGTTTGTGTAACCGCCAATAAATGGTGTATTACACCCTTCAATAGCAGTAGTTGGTTCAGTAGATAGTAAGACACTTTCAGTTCTTAGACAGCAATAGTGCGCTTTTTGGTTCTTTGCCGTGATTGGTTCTTTCAATTTGCTCTTGAAGGTAGCGGGATTTTCAAAAGTCTATAGAGGGATTCAGAAAGTTTGCAATTTTAGTACATCTTTAAAAGGTGAAACAACACTTGTACTGTAGTTTTCATACAACTTGACAGCAGTATGCTGGGTTGAGATGTAGCATGTCCCATCTGCTACACGCTGCCAAGTTATATGAATACTACAGTAGATGGTTTGAACGGTCGGTGTCCGTGAACGCTTGAGATGGTACACCATCTTCAATATTTATTTATCATTTTTGTACATCATCACATTGCAGTAGAATGGAGAGGAAGCAACAGGCTTTACAGCCCAAAACTGCTTTCTCTTCTAAATTTCAATACAGAAATGTCCAAATAAAGGTTATGTCTAGATGTCACAGTTTCACTATTAATTTATTACACAATTGAGTAAAGATACAACAGGCATAATATAATATAATATATATTTAAGAAAACTAATAATTTAAAAAAATCCAACTTTGTAATCTTTTTGCAGGTCATTAACGGATTGAGAACTGAACTGTCATTCAAAGATGTAGACTCAGATGCAGAATCCAATAGTAAAGCCTCAGTATCTATTACAAATAATCAAATTCTAGTTTTCAGTAAAATTGAAAACTGTCTTCTTCTAGTCAAATTCTTGTACAATGCTTGGCTTAAAAATATTGGAAATGCTCGGAATCACCGGTATGTATTAAAAAAAATGTTATCTTAATAACTAAAAAATGTAGATTAAATTTGAAAGTCAGGTAAATGAGAAAATGTTATTGTGTAAGTAAAAAAAAAGTATAAAATACTAATGTGGAAGTAATAAAAATTTAGAACGGATTTCTAAAAACTGAAGATAACAATGCTCACGAAGGTGTGAAATAAAATTACTCTGAAGCATATTGTAATGGTTGTAAAGGTTGATAAAAAATCTATTGTGCAATTTCAGTATTCAAAACATTTTTTCCAATTAGCTAATGTTCCAGCCTACATGCAAACATTTCACTTTATTCGGTTCAATTACAATAAACCAAAACAAGGAGTATCCAAGGACCCGACGAATTTACATAAAATAGTAGTGTCGGCCATGGTATTAACCCTTTAACTGCGTTGATTTCTATAAACATCACATGCTTCCCAATTCACAAAAATGTACATCGACAGTTCTTGAAGAAGAGTTTTGTTTCTTCTTGTCTTTGTTCTACAGATCTCTCTATTTTTCCCGTTTTTTTTTTTTATCAATTCGACGATTTAAGAAAATATTTTAGCACAAAAATGAAAACGTTAACGCTTGCACTAAAAAATTAAGTGGATTATTGGACTAAGCATCAGTCTTGGTAATGTTCTTCATTTTTTTTAATGCTGATGATGCCCACATGAGTCCGAGACTTGTGCGTGGGTAATGAGGTGAATGATTACACATAAATGCCAGACGGAGCTGGATTCGAACCCACGACTACTAAAACTACAGTAAGCTAACGTTGTGGCGCCCCAACCAATTGCGCTAAGCGGCATTATTATTATTTTTTTTTCTTATATGGGCCAAATTATTTATATAAATGAGGAGTAAAATAGGGCCCAGTGTGCTTCCCTGGACATTATCTTTGTACAGACATTCCCTGACATTATCTTTGTTATCTTTATCCTGGACATTATCTTTTTCGAAATGAACCAGTTGCCAATGTTTTGATTTTCACTAGCCAAAACCAACCTAGAGCTTATAGGGGTAATCTGTTGAGCATCATAATTATTTTTCTATTCGACTCGCAAATTCCAAAATTAAGAGCGATCTCACTTGGACTATGAGGAAGCTATAAACCAAGTTTCAAGAGTCTAGAATCTTCCTTTCAAGCGCTAGGGCACAGGCAATACAAATACGAATACGAACAATGGCACGATTTCAATAAGGTCCTAACGGGTCGTTAATAATGTATAGCTCAAATAAGCTATTCCAAGCACATTTCATTTTCTACTTTTGAATGTTTGTTCATGCCAATGGCAATTATAGTTTGTGAACTATTTTTTGTCTAGAAAACTTTGAAAACTAAATAATTGTGCTACTTTCTTTGCAGACCTATTGATGTAGTTGTTCTGCTGATACTCTACAAGCTGGCCTCAGATGAAACACGGCGAAGATCTGTTATAACAATTTTCAGAAAGAAAATAAACGAAGGATTGTTCAAAGAGAAGCTAATCAAAGAAACCCTCAAAACATTCATTGTGGTAATTTGGTTTTTCTTTTGCATGCTTGTTTTTTATTGTGGAAAGTAGCTGGCCTGTCGCGCGTTGCTGCGATCTCAAAACAAATCCTCCATGATTTTAACTTTCTTTGTAGTGGCGAAGGTGATATTGTGGAAGGTATCCATAATGAATAATAAGACGAAATTGTCACAACCACATTTATTAAAACTTTGAGAAACTAGTTTCGGTTGTTACACCATTATCAATCTCAATCAAACTAAAACTAAAGTACATAGAAGCTTAATATATACTGAACATGAAATGATGTTATTGGCTAAGAGGAAAGAGGCTGACCTTCATCGGACGTTGTGATTGGCTGTCAAGTCACGCCCCCTGGTGGGAGGAGTAACAAGAAAATAATACGAGTCAATTTTTTTTCTTTGTTGCTCTCTGGATGTTCACAGTGTTTAGTTATTGATTTGACTCGTATTTTTGCTTGTTACTCCTCCCACTAGGGGGCGTGACTTCACAGCCAATCACAACATCCGATGAAGGTCAGCCTCTTCCCCACTTAGCCAATAGCATTATTTTCTGGATTTCTTGTTCCATGACAAACTGCGTTGTTAGTATTAACTTTTTAAGTGAATTCAACGACTTGCAGTCTAATTTTGACTGCAAGTGGTTGAATTCACTTAAAAAGTTAATAGCATCATTTCATGTTCAGTATATATTAAGCTTCTCTGTACTTTAGTTTTTAGCTTGATTGAGATTGATAATGGTGTAACAACCGAAACTAGTTTCTCAAAGTTTTAAGAAATGTGGTTGTGACAATTTCGTCTTATTATTCGCCACCTCCCACTGAGGCAACATTTCGAATTTCAACCTTCTAGGACTTTTAGGAAAGAATTTAGTCCTAGGGCTCTTTCAGCTGATCAGAGAGGCGTCCTTCATTTCTTTCTTACTCACCAAAACTCAATGAAGGAACATCTCAAATTATTTATACCTCCTCCTAGGGTAGAAGTTAGTCCTAGGGCTCTAGTTTTGTGCTTAGCAACACATTTAGCGATTCATTTTTATTTATATTATAGATGTTCATATAAACAGAAATATTATATACTTCTTATTCTTAATTCAAATTAAGTTTACCTGATTGGCCAAAACGGGACATTACAGGCTTGTTGCACACATTACCAGCTTTGGGTAACAGATGTCGTCAATCCGGCAAAATTACATTACAATGATTGAAGTAATTTATATCATTATGATTTCAAAAATCGGGTAGATGTGAAACGCTCTATATGATAACAATGATTGGACTGGTAAACGACACCAGTTACCCGACTGCTGGTTATGTGTAAAACTGACGTACTCGAAAAATATTGAAATTAAGACATCGATGAATGCTTCTTTTTGTTCGATATTGGGCTAAGTATTGTGCTGATCCTTGCGAAACTTGGATGGGACCATCGCTGAATGATGCTCTTTCATTAAAAAAACCCTACCTCAGTTGCTCCAGCCGTTTTCGTGTTTTAGGCTTAGCATCACATTTGGCGTTTCATTTTTATTTATATAGATTACATAAATGTTTGTAGGTATTCAATAATCAGTAAGTTTTCCTAAGTGAAAAACAATTCAAAAACAGAAGAAAACAAAAAAATTTAGTCTTCTAGAATGCATTAATGGAATTTTAAGAAATTCCAGCTATTTCATTGAATAATGCTTATAATAATGCTAATAATATAATGATAGCCGAGTGCCGTAGCAGGTATCTGTTCAATCAGAGATAACCTACAAAACTCCTGGGCGCTCTTTGTGAGGGTGACCGATTGGATTGGCCAGCAAAAAAGACTGTTCTCTGCTGTAAAATCACTTCTCGGTGGTTCGGAACCCACCTAAAATTGTAGGTCTCTTCAATCATCATCATCATCCAATTCATTACCCACGCACAGGTCTCAGACCTATGTCGGCTTCATCCTCCGAAAAAAATATATATATTTGTATCACCAATTTATGTTGAAAATTTGGATTTTTTTAAATTCTAAATCTTTTTTTATTTTTCAGGTCATTAAAGATCACTTCAATTCGCTAATGAAGATTGCCTCATCTCTCCTAAAATCTCCTGATGCAAATATTATAAAATTTGCTGGTTGCATTTACAGGTAAGAAAATTACATATTTTGTCCGTTATAGTCATAGAGTAGTTTAAATTAGTAAAATTATACATAGTGATTTTTAAGTCTGGTCACCCCTACATAATCTGATCATAATAAATATAATCTCCTAAGTGTAGGGACTCATCTATTACATCACCATTTTCCCTTTCAGATAAAACATTTTGAGTTTATAAAGAGTTTTTCCCGAATTGATTAGGGTTTCCTAAACTAGACGTAGATATGTGTAACCATTAAGGTATAAATTAGGGCATTAAGTTGTAATTATTGGTCGTTTTACAACAATTATTGTAATTATTGGTCGTTAGTATTAATGCATGTCCGGATTTTGAATTTCTGAATAACAAACTTTTCTTATATAAGAATAAAGGATGAAGGATATGTTATTGACTTTTATGCTAACATACCTTACACCGCACTTGTCTATTTTTGCGCCTGCGCAAAGACCAGTATTGATACATTATTATATTGAAGCGGTATGCAAAAGCAGTGGATTTAGATTAAATTTTTTCATCGGTCAAGGAAGTTTTGTGCCACTTGTTATTAATTTTAGAGACTCATATCATTTTCCAGCCAGTTTACCTGTATTTGATTTGTGCAGGAGGACCTCGACTCACTTTTATGGATTTATAGTACTTTTATAAAGTTGAATAAAAAATGCACTCTATTCGCACTTGAGAATTTATTTAATCGTGAATCGTGACCAAAATCAAACTCGGATGTCGTGAAACTCTTGTTTAGTCGAACCCATCACAGTTTTGCTAAACATTGAAAAGGTTTATTAACTAGAATCATTGTCATGCAGCTCAGTTGTTTAGTTGAATTTTATTTTTTGTTCGATTCCCATCATGGAATGATTACAAGAATCAATCATGATTATGATTCTTTAATATTTTTTGTCATTCAAATGTTTCCCCTTATTCAAATTCAAATTCCTTTATTGCCACAAAATTTATACAAACAGAAATTGATACAACTAATTTATTAGAGTAATTACAGGATAAAAAGGTTTCCTTTGAAATATTTGGCACCAACCAGCAGAAGGATAAACCTTGTTCGCTGGTGGGAGTAATACAGTTCAAACCTAATAAAAAATTATTTCCCTTACAAGCCAACCTCTCGTATCAAGCAAAAAGCGAGAGCAAAAAATGAAATAAAATAAACAAAAGAAAGAAAATCAAACCATAGGCCATCATTTTTATCATTCCAAATTTTCCAATTTAAAAAAATAGTTATTTTTTATCCAAGACCTCTGTTTACAATTAAGATAATACTTTCTGTTATTCAAGTTATGCAAAAATTATGCAAAAAATTAATCTGCTGCTAATGTATCTTATTTGTCTTCGTATTGTAACTAAGTTGGAATATTCAATTGCATATCTGTCCACAGAGTTAATTCTAAGGTTATATACATTGTTTGGGACCTGGAAAAGAAAACTATTCCTAATGAATAATAAGACGAAATTGTCACAACCACATTTATTAAAACATCGAGAAACTAGTTTCGGTTGTTACACCATTATCAATCTCAATCAAACTCCTGAAACTATTCCTGTTTCTGACTATGTATCTGAATAGACTTTTTATATATAATTGTTTCATAGTGAAAACTTAATCATTTGTTATGAATTTTTCTTTTGTTTTCAGTGACTTATTCGAACAGGTGAAAGGCTATTGGTGTAAATGGATAATTGATGAACTGCTGTTGGTTGTTGGGAGTGGACGGTCAGCCGGGTCAACTGCCGCTTATAAAGTTCTGCATCATTTAGCATATAAACAACAGAAGAAGATAAAGCCATATTCAACTCTGCTAATTGTAACGTTCATTATTATGAGTCTGTTTTCGCTTGTATCCTATTATATTAAACGAGAAATTTCTGTATGTATATGTGTATGTATGTCCGACAGATCTAAAAAACAATGGCACAAACGATTTTGATAAAATTACGAATATATGGGCTTTTTTGGTGCAAAAATACGATTGCGCTAGGCCTCTTCCCTGCAAAAACTCACTGAAGGACACAAAAAGGAAAAATCTATCCATTAAGAAACAGCTGATATAAGGCAACAATAATAAAGGATCGATTACATTTGGCTACTTAGTAGCTGAGCGAATAGCGAGTAGAAATGTTACAGGCCAACCGTGTTTCAACAGCTTGGCATGCCAATCCAAATTATAGGAAAAATGAAACTTCCAGAATTACCCCATACTATGGAATTTCAAAGACAATAAATAATATTGAAACAAAAAATTAAAATATGAAGTTTACCAACAATTATTCAATAAAATTTCATCAAAACATTTCACAGAAAATACAATTTGTATCATCTGAAGTTTTATGTTGGCAGCCTGCGCGATTGAATGTCGGCTTTGGCCACAATAATATTGTATTTTGGTGTTGGCTACACTGCCAGATAGTAGCACATCCAATTTTTTTAACTGTTCCGATTAAACTAATGAGTGAATGTCAGATTTGAATGTAGATGTTTCTAATTTCTAGTCACTTTCATCATCGACTTGATTTATTTTTTAGAAAACAAAAAACAATTCTATTTTTAAAGATTTTTCTCATTTTTATGGTCTTTTTTCATTTGCGGCCTGATGTAGACTACAAAATGACAGATCACAGGTAGCGATTACAGTTGGCACAGTTAAATAAAATTCATGAGAGTGAAATGTGAAATACAGTACATTATATAAAATTTATGAGAGTGAAATGTGAAATACAGTACATTATATAAAATTTATGAGAGTGAAATGTGAAATACAGTACATTATATAAAATTTATGAGAGTGAAATGTGCAATACAGTACATTATATTAAATTTATGAGAGTGAAATGTGAAATACAGTACATTATATTAAATTTATGAGAGTGAAATGTGAAATACAGTACATTATATAAAATGTATGAGAGTGAAATGTGCAATACAGTACATTATATAAAATTTATGAGAGTGAAATGTGAAATACAGTACATTATATTAAATTTATGAGAGTGAAATGTGAAATACAGTACATTATATAAAATGTATGAGAGTGAAATGTGAAATACAGTACATTATATTAAATCTATGAGAGTGAAATGTGAAATACAGCACATTATATAAAATTTATGAGAGTGAAATGTGAAATACAGTACATTATATAAAATTTATGAGTGAAATGTGAAATACAGTACATTATATTAAATTTATGAGAGTGAAATGTGAAATACAGTACATTATATTAAATTTATGAGAGTGAAATGTGAAATACAGTACATTATATAAAATGTATGAGAGTGAAATGTGAAATACAGTACATTATATAAAATGTATGAGAGTGAAATGTGCAATACAGTACATTATATAAAATTTATGAGTGAAATGTGAAATACAGTACATTATATAAAATGTATGAGAGTGAAATGTGAAATACAGTACATTATATAAAATTTATGAGAGTGAAATGTGAAATACAGTACATTATATAAAATTTATGAGTGAAATGTGAAATACAGTACATTATATAAAATTTATGAGAGTGAAATGTGCAATACAGTACATTATATAAAATTTATGAGAGTGAAATGTGAAATACAGTACATTATATAAAATTTATGAGAGTGAAATGTGAAATACAGTACATTATATAAAATTTATGAGAGTGAAATGTGAAATACAGTACATTATATTAAATTTATGAGAGTGAAATGTGAAATACAGTACATTATATAAAATTTATGAGAGTGAAATGTGAAATACAGTACATTATATAAAATTTATGAGAGTGAAATGTGAAATACAGTACATTATATAAAATTTATGAGAGTGAAATGTGAAATACAGTACATTATATAAAATTTATGAGTGAAATGTGAAATACAGTACATTATATAAAATTTATGAGAGTGAAATGTGCAATACAGTACTGTGTCATGATCGGTTAAATGTGTGTTTGTAGGTGTTGCTGAACAGATTGGACGAGTTGGCACTAAGTGAGGCGAGGCAGGTGATGGACATGCTCAGTCAAATCGCCTACTCCAATGACGATGACGTCACCGATTGTTCCGCTCTGCAAGATGAACTCAACATGCTTGTGCAGAAACAGATTTCAAGCTTGCAGCCCAGGTAAATCAACTACCAGAATCTCAACTTTTAAACATTACAAGAAAACGAATTTCTGGGAAAACATCAGGTTGTTTGCCAATCCTAGAGAAAGGGAGGTGCAGTATCGATGTATATAAAAGAAGGTGGTCGCTAGGTTGTTTGCTATAGGCCGGGAGGCTGCTGAGACACTAATTCACTCACCCTACACTTTATTTCTGAGCATTATTCAAAAGTCAAATCAAATTTGGGAAATGATAGCTTGAGCCGTAGCAGGTATCTGTTCAATCAGATAGAGATAAGCTGCGTTCTCGTAGTTCCTGTTTGTAACGGTGACCGATTAGATTGGCCAGCAAAAAAGACACTGTTCTCTGCTGTAAAATCACTTCCCTGTGGTTCGGAACCCACCTAAAA
This sequence comes from Conomelus anceps, assembly GCA_948455865.1. Taxonomy (NCBI): domain Eukaryota; kingdom Metazoa; phylum Arthropoda; class Insecta; order Hemiptera; family Delphacidae; genus Conomelus; species Conomelus anceps. The sequence continues at coordinate 8,826,576 of OX418217.1, read as the reverse complement.
CTGTAGGTCCAACTCATCAATCATCATCATCCAACTCATTGCCCACGCACAGGTATGAGACCAATGTGGGCTTCATCCTCCCAAAAAAAATTGGTTTTTATTTTCCATGATCACAAGTAAAAAAAATTCGAGTATTACAATAACATTGCTTTTCTTGAAAACAAAAAATATTATATAAAACTTACAGTAGAAATTGAAAAATATTCAATCATAATTAAATATAACTTGAAGTTTAACATAATTACACACAGAAATACAACGCAATTTTTTTAACTTCATGAATGCTCTCCACAAAGGCGAAGCCTGTGTGTGGAAGAGAGTCTTGACGTGAATAGGCTGACGTTGAATTGTTCTCATACTTGGACTACTGAAATACATGAATTAACCAAATATCTAGACATAAACTTGGACATTAAACAATACTATATTCAAGCTATGTATACATTCAATATTTCTTCTATATTCGCTCTCCCACTCTCCATTATTCAATCATTGACATTTTTCTTATAAATATATTTAGATTTTTCCTCAAAGTTGTCGCTGCCTGTGTATTTTGGTAGTATTTATCTACAAATTATTAATCTATAGTTGATCATTATTATCATCATTGATCATCGATAAGGATCATCGTTATTTATAGTTATCATCATTCTATTACTGGACTAGTCATTTCAAGTTCTAGTTCGGTATGGAATTTTCAATTCTTTAAAATACAATTTTTTAAATTTGTAATTAAAAATAAACTGAATTTTATCTTTTCCAAAGTAACTCATAGTAATCAATTTAACACTGTTTTCATAGATATTGTAGAACTGTTCCATGATTGAATAATAACACAGATATTGTCAATTTCTACTAGTTTTTATTACGCAAAACCAGGTTTGAATGCTCATGAGTTGCATGTTGAGTTAAAACTATACTTGTTGAGTTTATGATGATGCCATGAGCATTGAAACCTGGTTTTGCATAATAAAAACTAGTAGAAATTGACAATATCTGTGTTATTATTTAATCATAGTAATCATTTAAAAATATATTTTTCATTAGTAGATGAGAATTCTTTCCTCATACACGGATCTGTAGTCTATGTGGGGGAAATACACTTCTTTCTATTTTCATTGTACTTCTATTATCACTGTCATATATTGTGTGGAAATAAATCAAATAAAATAGGCCAGCAAAAAAGACACTGTTCTCTGCTGAAAATCACTTCCTGGTGGTTCGGAACCCACCTAAAACTGTATGTCTAACTCATAAATCACCATCATCCAACTCATTACCCACGCACAGGTCTCAGACCTATGTGGGCTTCATCCTCAGAAAAAAAAAATGATTCCAGTTCAAGCTTTGATGATTCCTACTATACCTGTGATTTTTTCCATGACGGAATACTTGCTGAACAATCTAATATCAAAACTGACACCGTATTTCTATTTAATATATTATTTTCAGCCTGATGAGGCTGATGAAGCTTCTATTTAGAAGTAAAATGCATCCCTCCAGCATATCCAGTATAAGTGAGTGAAAATCGTATATTAAATTGAAATACAGTGTCAATTTTGATAATAGATGTCCTACTATACCTTCCTATTTTTCCTGCCAGCTACTCATTCTGCCTTAGATTGTTGTCTTCTGTGCATCTATTTTCTAAGAAAATGACCATTTTGTTTTTCAAATCAAGAATTTGGACTATTTTCAATCAGATCAATTAATTTATCATTCTAGAAACATGTACCCTACAATGTTGTATACGGTATGTTTTTAAAGAAAGAGGGAAGTGATAGCCGCGAGCCGTAGCAGGTATCTGTTCAATCAGATAGATAAGCTACGTTCTCGTAGGTCCTGTTTGTAACGGTGACCGATTAGATTGGTCAGCAAAAAAGACACTGTTCTCTGCTGAAAATCACTTCCCGGTGGTTCGGAACCCACCTAAAACTGTAGGTCGAACTCATAAACCACCATCATCCAACTCATTACCCACGCACAGGTCTCAGACCTATGTGGGCTTCATCCAAGAATTTATGGTAAATTGTATGCTTTTGTTTAATGATCATTTGTGATTTGCAGTTAAATTTTTTTATTTTCTTTTATTGTGGATGATGCCCACATGAGTTTGGAGACTTGTGCGTGGGTAATGAGGTGAATGATGAGAAACATCCATGGCTGAATGAGATTCGAACACAAGGTTGCAGGAAACGAAGCCAACCAGAGCCTTATCTTATCACAGACAAGCGCTCCAACCAACTGCGCTGAGTGTAAAATCTCTTTATAATTTTAGAGGCATGTACCATGTTATTTATGCGTTTTGAAGCAGATATGCTAAATTGTATGCCTTAGTTTAATGTCTATCATTTGTAATTTGCAGTTTGGTCTATTGCGGTGTTGTCAGTGCCACAATGCTTCTGAAACACATGGCATCTTTGCCTCCTGACGAATCTAACAGTCATGTTGACAGATCGATTGAAGAAGCCACACTTTCAGCGTATGCACAAAAGGCATATCCACTGCTGGGTGAGTGATCGGCGGTAATTTCAATTTATTCATTAGTTAAATTACTGTCAAAAGCTTAACTGTTGATTTCCAGTAAATTTCCACTGGATATTTAACCGGCCAATTTTCAAGAATCAAATCATTCCTCAGCAAATGCTGCACTCTGTGAAACTGTATAGTTCGTGAAACATGAATATGGCTAAAACGTGAGTTTAAATTAGAAACAAAAAAATCAATTTATTATGATTTTTATAATGCCAACTTGTAACAGTTATAACTTTATTGAGCTATAAATTGCACTTATGATGACAAAAATCACCTTTTTATATAAAATTGCAGTGTTGCCAAATTCAACTTTCTTCCAAATCAAAATCGATTAAATCATAATCGTCGATCCAAAGTTAACCGGCCTTTCTACAACGCTAATTTCGAATAAAATGGTAATTTTTCTCCTAACTTTCTTTGTAGTGGTGATTGTGATATTGTGGAAGATATCCATAATAAATAATAATAAGAAGAAATTGTCACAATCACATTTATTAAAAATAGTGAGACATTACTTAGTTCTCACTATCTATATATATAAAAATTAAATTCTGTATGTATGTATGTTCCCTATAGACTTCAAAACTACTTGACAGATCGGCATGAAACTTTGGGAATATGTTGTGTGAATATTGGGGATAGTTTCTGACCATAAATTTCAATAGGGGAGCTATTAATTATTATTAATTAATCCATTTTATACACCTAACCTACTGAACTTGCCAGCCAAACAGCTTAAAGGAACAGCTGATATAAGTCAACAGTTTCTAATCATATATGGCAGGCCTTAGCGGCATTATTTACGCTGTCTGGAACGCAAAGACTTTGCATGTAGGCTACCTACATCGTCGGAGCCTTGCAGTATGTAAGAAACATATGACTGGGTATGATGAAATGTAATAAATTATGCCGGGTTGGTGACATCAGATTCTGTTAACCAATGCAGCTAGAAATTTGAAATGTACTCTCAGTAGGAGGTGGCGAATAATAAAATCAAAAACCTAACTTAGCTTCTACCCTGATAGTCGTAGGAGGTTTAAATTTGAAATGTTCATTGCGAGGTGGTGAGTAAGGTCTTACTGTGTAAGAAAACAACAAAGGAGGCCTTTCTGATCAGCTGGAAGAGCCCTAGGACTAACTTCTTCCGTAATAGTCCTAGAAGGTTGAAATTTGAAATGTAACCTCAGTGGGAGGTTGCAAATAATAAAATCAAGAATTTTTTATGAGAACGCAGCAACCCGTGTCGGGCCAGCTAGTTTTTAATAAATGTGGTTGTGACAATTTCGTCTTATTATTCATTATTTTTGTTCTACTTCTCGATTAACATTCCCTGAAATTCCCTATTTCCATTCCTCTTATTTCATTCCGATTAATACTCTCTTCCTTATTATAATGACGTTGAATTTTTCTTGTAATGTTTATGCGTAGTTCTGTTTTATTTTGAAATTATGTATTTTACTTATTATAATATGTGATTTTTGTAAACATCTGCTGTAAAACCTTATAAGGTTGAGCAGGACTTTTGATTTTTTTATTGCTGATGATGCCCACATGAGTCTGAAGACTTGTGCGTGGGTAATGAGGTGAGTGGGTAAATGATGAGAAACATCCATGGCTGAATGAACCCAAGGCTGCAGGAAACGAAGCCCGCTAGAGCTTTATCTTATCTCCGACAAGCGCTCCAACTAACTGCTCTACTAGAGCCGCCAAATTGCCTAATGTTCTCTAATTGTAAGTATTTATTTGAATAAATGATTGATTATAAAACGGTTTTACATTCTCAACAATGCTTCAAATGATGTTTTTTTTCAATTTCCACAGAATTAATCCTTTCTGGTAGCAGAGACAGACCTGAAGCTCTCCAACTGACTCTTGATCAGCTTTCTTTCATGTTGATGGGAAGCAAAACTTTCGATCAAACACTGATTGTAAGTACTGGTATTATTTTAGTAATTTATTTCAATTTTACCTCACGCCATGAAATTGCGGTGTAGCAAAGAAACAACTAACTACGGTGTCAAACCAAATGACTGCTAGCTTCAGATCTGTAGACTAGGCATAGATAAATTGTCTATTAAGGGCGGAGTTTGGACTCACGGCCCTCTCTTCCACTCAACACATTAGCGGCGGATTGCACGAAAGCCAATTAAATAAGGAGTTTAATGTCAGTTAACTAACCGTTGTAAGTGTAATGGGTTTATTTATGTTGCACAAAGATCCATTAGTTAATTTTCGTTAACCGAACATGCACAATCTGGCTACAGTGTAATTTGATACACAGCTGATTCTGAAGTTGAGAAAAAAGATGAATTGGATCATATCAATCATTATTCAATTATCTAACTATTATTATATTCTTAATAGATTTTATACATTTTGAAAGGTTTTTAACACCTACGACCTAATTTGCGGTTCCGTGTTTTGGTACAATTAACATAACCTATAAAATATAACTTAATAGGCATAGTGGGTTTTAATCTTCGGTGATCGGGTGGTTAAATATATTTTACGGCAGTTAACCTAATCGGCGTTATCGCTTGTAATTGCCCTTTGTGTAACTAAATTTTCTTCATTAAGTATAATTTCCGTAGAATGACGTCAGTCTAATAAATAAATAAATAATAAATAAATAAAGCCTTTATTGTTTCCAACACATGACAAAATATAAAACTTAAATCTTCTAGAAAAAAAAACAATGCAGAATTATATCTTTTCCTCTCATTTTCAACAATTATACATAATTTCATAATTGTGGAAACCAGGCCCCTTAATGGGCATAGGCCTCTCCCAGGTTTCGCCATTTGCTCCTGTCTCTTGCATAGGTTGACCACCTTGTACCCGCTACCTTCACGATGTCATCATCCCATCTAACTCGTGGTCATCCCACTTTCCTTGCTCTCCAGTTTGGCTCCCATAGTGTCAGTTTTTTCGTCCATCTATTGTCTTCAAGTCTGATAATGTGTCCTGCCCACTTCCATTTCAGGATTTTTATTGATTTTACCATATCCTCTGATTTTGTTATCGACTTGATGGTTGTGTTCCTTACTCTGTCTGATCTTTTGATGTCCAATACAATTCTTTCCATTGCCATCTGAGTTGATCTTATCTTGTTCAACACACTTTGTTTACATGTCCAAGTTTGTGAACCATAGATGAGTGTAGGAAAGACACAACACCTCAGTACTTCCATCTTTCTTCCTGTGCTGATCTCTTTATTTTTCAGAATAAACTTCAAAGACCAAAATTTATTCCAAGCTATTGCGCATCTACGTTTAACTTCTTTCACAGTTCTGTCTTTGAAAGAAAGAATCTGCCCCAAATAAATCGTTTCATTGGACCATTTCAGTAAACTTCCATCCAATACAATGTCTCCAGTTCCTCTATTTGTCATCAGATAAGTTTTTGATGGATTTATGGTGAGGCCAGCTTGCCGACTCTTCTCCGCTAGACTGATGAGCATGACTTTCAGTTGTGCTAAAGATTTTGCAATGAGTACAATGTCATCTGCAAAGCGTAAATGATTTATATAATTTCCTTGAATGCAGATGCCATACTTATCCCATTCCAAATGTTTGAAGATCTCTTCCAGGGCAGCATTGAACAGAATTGGGGAGAGAGGATCCCCTTGCTTGACTCCCTTTTGTACTTTGAAACTCTCTCCTGGCTTATCCAACAATACTCTAGCTGTGCTATTATTGTAGAAATTTCGAATTATGTTTATGTAAGTTGATGGAACATGTTGCTCATGCAGAGATGTGAACAAAAATGAGTGCTTCAAGGAGTCAAATGCCTTCTTGTAATCGATGAAGGCTAAGTAGACCCCAATCTGGTATTCTGCACACTTTTGTATGAGCTGGTTCATGCTTTGAAGGTTATCTAAAGTTGAAACTCCACTTCTAAATCCAGCTTGTTCAACTGGTTGATGCCGATTAAGTATTGGTTGTAGGCGGATCTGCATGATTTTCATAAAGAATTTACTGAAGCATGATGCAATACTAATTGGCCGAAAGTTATTTATGTCATACCGATCCCCTTTCTTGAACAATAAGATTATATCCGCTTTCTTCCACTGCAAAGGTACAGTTTGCTCTCTGAAAATCCTATTGAACAGCAACAATGAAGTACCTATGGATAACGAACCTAGTGTTTTTAACATCTCATTCGTAATTTTATCATTGCCAGCCATTGTGTTATTCTTTAATGTTTTTAATGCAGCCTTTAGTTCATTTACTTCCAATGGAAGAATTTCGTTGGATTCTCCTGCATATTCATACATAAGTAGTGAATCTCTCTCTTCTGATGTAGTACTATACAGCTCCTTGAAGAATTTGGTAGCACTTCTAACAATGCCCAGCCTATTTCTCTCTATATTGCCTCGCTTGTCTCTCACTCCCACTTTCCAATCCTTGCCATCAAATAGCTGCTGCTTCATTTTCTTCATGGAACCCTTGGTGTCTAGAACATTATTGATCAGCCTGTCTTCGTATGCTTTGAGGTCTTTCCTAATATGATATTTGACTAATTTACAAATTACATTAAACTCAATCCTATCTTGATGACTTTTATTCTTTTTATTTTTTAAACTTTCTCTTTGCACAATCAATCTTTTTGTTTGATCTGATATTTTCTTTGCTTTTATTTGTAATTCAAATTCAGTCATTTCTTTAATAATTTGTTCCAATTGATTGTAGCTCTCTTGCAAGCATATCTCTTGTTGCCCCTGCCAACTCTGTAACTTTGTTTCAAATTCGTGTATTTCATTAAATTTAAATTTATTTACTCTGTTGAATTGTTCGTTCCATGATCGTCTAGGTCTTCTATTGAAATATTCTTTTGACAGCTCGATTTTAATTAGCCTGTGGTCAGTGGTGAAGTGTAGACTAGCTGTTATTTCTAATTGCTTTATAACTTCCCTATCGCGAGTCAGAACATAATCAATTTCGTTCTTCACTAATTGATTTGGTGATATCCAAGTCCATTTTTTTCCTTTTCTTTTTTTGAAGAAAGTATTTATCACCCTCAATCCCTGCTCGTGACAAAAATCAATTAACCTCTGGCCTGCTTCATTCCTCACACCGTAACCGTATTTACTTTACCAACAATGTACTTCTCACCTACCTCTTGACTGCCAACTTGACTATTGAAATCACCCATGATTAACATTATATTTCTCCAATTCTTCTTTTCTTTATTTATAGCAGTGGACAAGGAATAGTAGAATGCTTCTCGTTCTATTTCATCTGCTACTGATGTTGGAGCGTAGATTTGAAAAATATTCAATATTTTTCCGCCAGCTCTAAACTTGAGTAATGCAATTCTTTCGCTTATTCCATTGAATTCCAAGATTCTTGGTTTTAGATCCTCTTTAACCATGAAACCCACGCCTTTCTGACTTTGTGATATTCCAAAGTGGTAGAATATATACCCACTATTTCTATGAATAATTCTCTCTGTGCTCCTTCTCACTTCAGCCAATCCAAGAATGCCAATGTTAGAATCCTTCAGAGCCTCTTCCAATTCTACAAGTCTGTCTTCGGTTCGTAGAGTCCTCACATTGAGAGATCCGAGTATTAAACCTGGGAGGTTGTGGTCGTGATTCCCCTCGATGACCGGTCTTTCTGGGGAATAATCGATAATTGAATGACTAAATTTTTCTTTTTTATTTCCTTGTTTCATGCCGGTTGGTGCCCTGGTTTCCACTTCGCCCTATACTTGTTTACCTTTTGAATGCTCCGAATTAGTCCTAGTTGATACATCTCTCTCCTTAAAGTAATCATCAAGCGAACTTTTTCTCAGTTCAAGGTTTTTCTTCTTTTTTTCCGCCTGTGAACAGCCTGTTGAATTTGTATTTTCCCTTTGTGGAGTTATGCTCAATCCTCGCTTTTTATTTCTTGTCTTGTCGTCCATAATAATTAGTTTGTTGTATTTTATAATAGCGAATTTTCCCTCTTCTCTAGCTTTCACTAATTTTGGTTTCAACTCTTTTCGGATTTGAACTATGTCTTTTGGAAGATCATCTGAAATGTATATATTCGTGCCTTTGAGAAGATTTTTGTTTTCTAGGATATCCATTTTTTTCCTCCACGTAGTCAGGCCCACTAGAATTGGCCTACTCCTTTGATACTGGAAAGAGCCTAATCGTTTCACAAAATCTAGCTCAAAGTCCTCCATTGATAGCATAAGTTTTTCTCTTATCAAATGGAAAATTATGACCTCTAAATCCTTCCTTCTCTCATTCTTGTCTTCTATCCCATGGATAACCACATTCTTCCTCCTTATCTCTCTGTCAATTCGATGAATCTTTTCTTCATGTTCCTTAATTTTTCCAGAGACCTCTCCTAAGGAATTTTTCAATTGATCTGATACATGCTGAGAAAAAGTTTCAAATTTTCCATTTAGATCTTTTATTTCACTTTTGAGCTCGTTTTTAAAATCTAATAATAACGCTTTTAACGTATCTGGCTCCATTGGGTTCAAAAAAAAAAAAAAATAAAAAATAAATAACGATTATTGCAGTAAATTCTAATGCTGCTCCACTGTTAGTACTCTGGTCCCTCAGTCCTACCCGGGGATGGGCTGCCGACCCAGCAGTATAGTTAGGCTAAAGATGCACGACACCCAATTACGCCGCCCCCTCCTGAGGGTCGAGCCGTTACAACCCGGGCTTGGATGTGGTACCGTTTGTTCCTACAATAACTCCGAAAGTATAATAAATTGATAAACAAAAAACCACCTGTAGCTTTATCTATACAGCAGTACCGGTAACTTGACCTTGAGTCAGCCTGTCGGGTATCGGTAACTCTTATCTGTGATATGACGTGATCCAGACGTCACCAATAGTGACAGTTATTTGCTACTGATGAGTGGCAGGAGAATGCCGGCTAACAAAATGGAGCTAAGCGTCCAGAAAAGTTCGTACAATGTTTCCTGTAATGTGGTCACTACTTACATCAACTGGAACTTGGATATCCACACCAGGTAACACATTACTTTATGAATCACTTGAACAAACCCAATTGAGAAAATGTGTAACATTAAATACTTGAAATTTAGAGAATTACGGAGCATCAAATTCACTCAGCTAAATGTGTAGCGCAGTGCTACCAACCAGCGACGTCAGTCTACAGGGATTTAATTTAATTGGCTTTTGTGCAACCGGCCGAAAGTAATTTTGCCAATTTGTGCGTTGAGGTTGGTGGTTCTCTACCATCGGCTGCTGGCATGGCCCCATGTCTGGCAACACCGCAATTTTCCAAGCCGCCCAATTTGGTAGCTTGAACTATAGACGAGACAAACTCTGTGCATTGCTCAAGTAAATAAATATTTATTGAATAATGAATTGAAAGAGATGAATTGCTCAATCAATTCAAGGGAAGTGATAGCCGTGAGTCGTAGCTGGTATCTGTTCAATCAGATTAAATGAGAAACGATCTCCTGGGCCCTCTCTTTGAGAGTGACCGATTGGATTGGCCAGCAAAAAAGACTGTTCTCTGCTGTAAAATCACTTCCCGGTGGTTCGGAACCCACCTAAAACTGTAGGTCCAACTCATCAATCACCATCATCCAATTCATTATCCACGCACAGGTCTCAGACCTTTTGGGGCTTCATCTTCAAAAATGTTTGACTGCTCCAATGAAGTTTTACTGGTGAGTTATTGTAAGAATCATGAATAAAATCAATATTGAGGTGTATTGTTTATGTATCATGCTTATCAAAAATTTGATGTTGCATTATGTGTGCTGTAAACTTATTTTCAATAAAAAACGTTTTCAATATACTAGATAATGTATCGTTTCTACTGTTCTCATTAGCAAACTTTACACTTTCTTCAGAGATATAGTAAAGTTTTCCATTATTTGACGAATAAAACGACATTTTGTCGAATTCTATTGATCTTTATTTCAACTAGGCTTGAATGTCACTGCTCATGGCATCATCGTTGTTTGGTAGTTCAGTTGAAACTGGAATATGAAATGAAAGTATAATACTGTAATAATGCTTGGACTTTGATTAATTCATTGCAACTTTTTACAGCATCGAATGTCGTGCATTATGAAAACAAAAATACAAGATATGTATCTCGTTCCAAGCAATGAGTTCGTTCCCACGTGAGTATTAGTATAATTGTAATTTATTTATTTTACTGTTATTATAAAATTTATAATATTTAATATGTAATACCTCAACTCACTGCAAGCGCACATACCATTGTCTATGCTAGAAATATAATTAAGCAACAAAATAATGTATTTGTAATTGTCATGGAAAAATTTCTAATTTATTTTTTGTCTTTTCTGCAAATAAAATTGTTATTATAGAATATAATAACAATATTTTTCTTAGTGTCTTATATATTTCTTAGTGTTTATGAATTTAATTTGAAAAGAATATGGCAATAAATAATTTCAGTGCGACTTTTTGATTATAATAGTTGAAGCTGAAACGATGTTTGAAATAGTAGAGAGGTTTGGCAAAACTATGATAATGCTAATCTGAATTGATCACTCTATCAAGCATTTGCTTGTTCTGTAGCATCTTGAATTTAGATAGCAGTAGTTTTACCTTTATTATTCTATTCATACTTTTGGTTAACGTAGTTCTACGCCAACCTATATACTATATGGTCAAAAATTCAAGATCAGTTTAATGAAGGTTATCTATAGATAGTTATGACCAAAAGTTGTAAAATAAAAATAGTATTCGAATAAATTTATTGTTGATATATCAGAATATCGACCGATGATGCTAAATTATTATGTTTGATTATCGAAGCTTGATCAGATAATGTCTGTCTAGGTGGTAAACCGAACATCAAGAATCATCCCAAATTAATAAAAGATATATTATTAACCATTCGCAACTATATTGTCAACTATACTTTGTCACGAGCCTACTCGTTTCATATTTTATTGTTATCCGTGTTGGGATAATAATAAAATATTTTTTATTAAATACTGTTGTCAATATCCACCATTGCGGAAGTCTTCAGTATAAACTGATAGCAATTAAAGGAATTCGAAATTAATAAATTCTGTTTAAGTAAATTTGTCAGTTTGTTCAATTGTCAGTAACTTCGAACTAACTTGTGAAATATTTTTTCAATATCATAATTATTTTCCTCATTTCTTATACATTTTATCACCATTTGATAGTTTACGCCTTTTATTTTTGCAAATCCAATTGTAGTTTCACTCCTCATAGTTGATGAAATCATTCTTTTTTTTAGGGACGAGATCCTGCCTCTCAAACTTATGTTTTGTCTTGATGAAGATTTGAACGAAAATGTTGCGGTCAACATAGGAGGATGTGTGGTCCAAGAATTTAAAACATCAAGGAAACCTGGGAATTCGTGAGTTATATTTTTTCGTTTTTTTACAAAATATCCTTATTAGCAAAAAATGACTTTGACGAACAGAATGAAAAATTAAGTCGGTTATGATATGAAGAAGTATTCTGATAATATGTTTTGGGGGAAGCCACATATAAGCCTAAGGCTTGTGTGGGAGTAAAAAGCTTGAATGATGATACAAAAAGCCATATCTACCCAGAATCAAACCCTGGACCAGCGAGATAAACATCAATTATGCTAACCTCTACGTTACATACATATATTTTATTCGTTAATGAAGAGCGTTTTCGGGTTTACACACATCAAACGTAGTTATATTGGTAGGAAACTGCAACAAGCTACCACAGTTTTTAAAGAGTTCAAAATATAGAAATATTTTTAAAACCATTGAAAAAATATTTAGTTGATAAAGCTAGTGTAGTGTACAAGAGTTCCTTTCATATCAAAATTAAGCTTCACCTCAATTAATTGATATAGTAATTATGGAAACTAGTGTATAATTGTTAATCTGACTTGTCTTATTCTCCTTAACTGGAGTCTCCAAGACATAATCCACAAAAAATCATAACTTGACGCTATTAGTTCTTTGCGCATGTGCAGAAATATATTTGAGTGTAATGACATCTGTGTGAATGATATTTACATACATCAAAGTTCTCACTTTATATAACAACTGATAATAACTTTAATAATATTACTATTATATAAAACTTATGTATATTTGAAAAATGTTTCAATATTAGAGTTTTAATTTAAAAGAGGTATTAATATTTTATAAGTTACTATAATAAAACAGGATATTTACATTAGCAAAAATCACAACTCAAAATAACTTTCAATAATATGTTCATATTGAAGCTCTATTAGTATTATTAGATTATAATAGAAACGAAGGAGATTGAATTCAGCACACCCGACGTTCTCAGATTCGATTCCCGATCTAAATATGGCTATTTCGAATCATTCACCTTAATTACTGACGCACAAGCCTTGAATTCTTATGGCACAAAAAAAGCTAAAAACTTAGAGGTTGATGTAACGTTGTTATGCGGAGAATTAAATGTTCAGAACAATCTGAATAAGCTTGTGATGAGTACAAAACTAATAATAATGTTACGGGTTCTATGTCTAAAATAACGCTGGCAACACTTAAATTTATCACTCGCACTTCATTTACACAAATAATCACAACACTCACTGTTCAGTAATGTCTTACAGAAAAATAAGCAATTAAAAACAGATAACACGATATTGTTCAACTTATAATGAGTTTTCAATGAACTGTACACGAATCAATCACTAAATGTCAAAAGGCCGATCTAATATTAATTGATAACTGTACAATAAACTGTCCAATAATACTCAAAAAGAAACGTCGAGGAAGAACAATTAACTTACGTACCACAAGTCCGTCAATACAGTAATAGATAGAAGAATTATCACTTTTGAACTGTCAAGAGAATTATCACTACAGACAACGAAAGTTCATTGCATGGTTTGTAATAGCGACAACGGGATTTCACTGTCTGTATTAACGTGAACTGTCACTACTGCCACTTATCAACGTAGAACAATAACTGAACTACTTAACTGTCACACTTGTTTATCATGACGAATTACAGATAAGACTGAACTCATTTACAAGAGACTTCATCTATTTATATAAAATTTCATAATTGAGATATCTCTCGAATTTTCTGTCAACTTCTAAATAAATAAATTGAGGAAACGGGAACTTTCCAGAATATTCGATAAGACTCCATTAATTTCTAATCAAACAACTAGAACATTCTACTAATTACCAAGTAAACACCATAAAAGTGTCAAAAGCAGAGTAATTAATGGCTTAAAAATAAACATTTACATAGCAGATAACACCGAGAACCATTGTCTCCTCTTTCTTTCTATTCTCTCCAATTTCACATTCGCTACAATAATAATAATAATATCGTGTGGCCTGGCTGGCTCAGGTCTGGTGTCAGAGTTATCAGGTCGCACCTGAATCAGTTCAGGGCCTCTGACGTGACTTAACGACTGGTTTTAGGCAGCCGGGACCGACAGCTTAACGTGTCCTCCGAAACACGGGAGTGACCCGAGGTAAAATCTTTCGGTCAGAACTGGGATCGAATCCGGGACCTTTGGGCTAGCAAACCAGCACTTAACCCACTCGGCTACGGCCACTCCATAAAACTAAATGTTTTATGAAATTTAACATTATCATTATGGAGTTGAATCTTCTTGTTCCATTTTTTCTTCATATCTAAAATAATTGCATAACATACTTCTGGCAGACAACCTTTCCGGCTGTCATAATTTGGTCCTTGTCTTTTGTAATTATTATTATGTATATTAATAATTTAGCAATAATTTTGTTTTGTATTCTCTTCTTCAACGATATATATTATATACATTCACATTCACTACTACATTAGACCTGCCAAGTTCATTTAATGAATGTAATCAATCCAAATATTATCTTGATTGGATATCTATGAAATATAACCACAAATATATTTGTAGAAAATCTAAAATATTGAAAAATTTCCTATTAGTGTATTGAAATATTGTCTATCATTACGATTTCAATACAGTATTATGTACAGTATATTATGCCTTATTGTGGCTTGAGCTGAACTGAGTTTTGAATAATAAGACGAAATGGTCAAATTGTCAACTGGTGAGTTTGTTTGAGATTGATAATGGTATAACAACCGAAACTAGTATCTCAATATTTTTAATAAATGTGGTTGTGACAATTTCGTCTTATTATTCATTATGGATACCTTACACAATATCACCTTCGCCACCACAAAGAAAGAAAGAACTGAGTTTTGTTCATATTAGATACAAAAAAGGCTATATCAATTGTGTTGCTTTCCAAACGTCTCTGTCGAATGATGGCTTGAACGCAGGAAGTAGCTCAGAGGTGTGCTAGATAGTATGCACACTCATCTGTACAGCCAGACTCTGTGTAAAGGTGGGAGTGGATTAACAAGCATAGAGCTTCAGACTTTGTTTCGTTGGGATTAGCATACTGATATATAACTGAAGTTCAGTGAGGAAAGCAATCACAAACTACCTCACTCCTCGTTTGTGTAGTATGCTCTTTGGACTACAACACAACATTCAAGTCTGAAGTCGGAAGAGTCACCTTCAGTTGTAGTCGGCTATATACATACATTCGTCTTATTTAATGTTATATATGTGTACATTTTTTACATTGAGACATTTACTACTACATACATACTACATTAGATCTGCCAACTCTTTCATTTAATGAATGAAATCAACCCAAACATTATTTGTATTAAATATCTAAAAATCACTACTTATAGAAAATATAAAATATTGGTAAAGTACATATTAGCGTATTAATAAAATATTTTTTATAATTCGATATAATTAAACAGAATTTATTAATTTCGAATTCCTTTAAGTGCTATTAGTTTATACTGAAGACTTCCGCAATGGCGGATATTGACAATAGTATTGAATAGCTGATGGAAATCGAACTAATAAACTAATATCACTTAGAGGAATTCGAAATTAATAAATTCTGTTTATGTATATTTGTCAGTTTGTTCAATTGTCAGTCACTTCAAACTAACTTGTCGATAAAATTGTAATGATATAGCATTTACAGATATATAAATGATCTCAATACAGGACAAACTAGTAATATATTAGTATATGAAAGTAATGTATCAAGTGTAAGACAACTATTTATTCATGCAGTGCTATTCAATATGAAGAAAGATCCAGGAAATAATAGGTTTATAGATCACTCACATAATACTAGAATAAGAAATCAATCTGGTAACACCAAGAATGAACACATCTTTTGGTCAGAGATATTTTCTTCATATTGGGCAAAACGTTTTCAATAAACTTCCTCAATATATAAAAGAGGAAACTAGACTTAGCCGTTTCAAGACTAGTTCAAGAATGTGGCTGATTGCCTGTGGAGTAGGTCCATGCGATGTTTTGATGACTAGTGCGTAAGTTAGAATAGATTAATCAATAGCCTAAGTAAATAATGTAGTTTTAATGTAAAACTAATATACATTATATATTTATAGTATACCAATAAGGCTATGAGAATCTATTATAGAATTGATTTCATGTTTTTGTTTTTTTTAACGAGTCTCCAACCCAACATAGATTTTTATAGTGGTTTTTGCAAAATTATTTCAGAGAATTTTCTTCCATTTAACTAATTGTATTTTTCTTGTATATAAAATGAATAAATTCCTCTAAATATTGGACAAATGTTCGGAGAAAAATTGAAAATTAAATAATAAAATAACTTGGAATAATTTTAATGTTGTATTGTAGCTCTACCGGTAAATGGCCTATTTCGTGCGTTCAACCTCTGTTACGACTTTTGAAAGATCTGGAAAAGCACGACCTGACTGAGATTGACGCCCTGTTGGGTTGTCCCATTGTTCTGCCTTCATTGGAAGTTTACACTGTCGCAGAATTTACCTCGCTGACTCCATTCCAGCAGCACGCAGCCTTGCATTGCCTATTCCATGCCATCAACTGGCTCAGAGAGATTTTGAGCAGCTTTGCGTTCCTCGTCCGACAAAAGGATCCAAATAAAGTGAGTACACCATATTTTCTTATTCAAAAACGGTGCTTACAATCCTAGTTTAACTTGGACATAACCTAAAATTTGGATTTTTCATTTAAATATTTGTTAAGAAAGCAGTAGTTGGCTGTTGTATCTTTACTTCATTGTGTTTTGTGTAATGAGTGGATGAATAAATAAATAAATGACAGTTAAAACTCCTTATAACGAACAAATAAATACCGAAATCCTACAGATTTTTTGTGGTATACCCTAAATCTTGCAATTTAGGCAAGATGACCTCTCATCAACGACTATCTAGAACGTATTATTCTACTGAATTATCGATTTCATTGTGTGAGTTTAACTGTACTTCAAATTGGTTTTCACAAACTTTCTTTGTAGTAGCGAAGGTGATATTGTGGAAGGTATCCATAATGAATAATAAGACGAAATTGTCACAACCACATTTATTAAAACTTTGAGAAACTATTTTCGGTTTTTATACCATTGTCAATCTCAGTCAAAGTTTGATTGAGATTGATAATGGTGTAACAACCGAAACTAGTTTCTCAAAGTTTTAATAAATGTGGTTGTGACAATTTCGTCTTATTATTCATTTCGTTTACAAACTTCCTTTACATAGTGAGATGCAGTGTTAATAGATATAACAGTGCTGTTATTATAAATTGTGATTATGCATATCAGGTGCTCATGATAAATTTATGTGGTGAATTCTTTTTAACAGTAGACAATCTTCTTCGTGGCAGAATATACAGTACCAATAATTGTGATTGATATAAAAGTGTAACAGGCCATTGTGCTTTGTAATTGTTTAGTTAAGTCATGGCTTATACGTCATTGAACAGTTATTTATTAAACTATTGATCGGCCTATTGACAGTTAGTAATTCGTTTTTGTACAGTGGTATAGAAAATTCATTATTAGTTGATCGTTAGTGAACTGTTTGTTACTTATTGGGTTTTCTTGTGTGATATAACTGATTAGTGCATGTTGTAAGTAATTTGCGTAAAGTTTGAGTGTTAATTTCAAGTATCGCCAGCATTATTTTAGTGATAGAAGCCGTAACAATATATATATATATATATATATATATATATATTTACACCTGACCATCATTTCGGCATCCATACATTGTTGATTTACATTCGTTTGGACGTCCATGTGTAATTGTGCATCCGTATACGGACGCCCGATTACATTCCTTAATAAAATCGTTAGAAAAGTTTGAAATAGGTTAGTTTCGCCCCATGCCTTTTCAGGCATGCCGACTTGACCCACAACAGAAATCACGTGACAATTCGTCAGTTATCATCAGCTCTACACTAGTTTGTAAAAAAACTCTTGGATGTCTGAATGTTGTCAAAATGAATTTTAATATACATGGAAGCTTCTGAATTCTACCACCACGTAGCGCTAGTCAGATTGGCCCTCTCCTTAGCGTATACTATGAAACGTATAAATTTGTTCATTCCACCGCGAATTCGACGTCCATCAAGTTAAAGAAGATTGGCAACAACGCCTGGATGTCAACCTTATTAGAGAATGGCTTGAGCTGACCCGGCGAGCTTCACCAAGATTATAGTAAATTCCAGTTCCTGAAATATCCACCTGCAAGATGGTTTTCCAACAAGTAGCCTATCTCATGCATTTCAGTATCACTTTTTTCTCATAATATAATAGTTCTTATTCCTGCCTGAACTTTATTTTTGAAATTCTTGAAAATTCACTTGCTCTCAATACAATTACTATAGTTAATAATTAAAACTTTCGCCACTTTCTGTACACAATATTCCACCATTTTCAATTTTTGTTTCATGTTCATCATGACCTTTATTTTAAACTTTTATACAATTAAAATATAAGACGATATAATGTCATTTATATAGCCTAATTAAAAAACAGAAGAAGAATAAGAGGGGGAAGAAGATAAGGAAGAAGAAGACAGGAGGAAGCAAAGAATAGCAGTTAATAATTGAAACTTTCGCCACTTTCTGTTTACAATATTCCACCACTTCCAATTTTTGTTTCATTTTCATCATGACCTTCATTTTAAACTTTTATACATTTTAAATATCTGGAGATATAATATCATTTATATATAATATAATTATATTTATATAATTGAAAAATAGAAGAAGAATAAGAGGGGGAAGGAGAGATGGAAAAAGAAGACAGGAGGAAACAAAGAAAAGGAGAAGATAAAAATGGAAAGAAGAAGACAGGAAGAAAAAGAAGAGAAACATGGGAGAAGAAAAAGAAGAGGAGGAAGAAGAAGAGAAAAAGAGGAGGAAGGAGAAGAAGAAGACAGGACGAAGAAGACAGGAAGATGAAAGAGGGAAGGGAATAAAGAGGACCGAGCAACCGGTGCAATTCGGAGGTGAAGAAGAAGAGAAAAGGAGGAGGAAGGAGAAGAAGAAGAAGAAGAAGAAGAGAGAAAGCATAGAAAGAATAGGAAGAAGAAGACAGGAGGAGTCTAAGAAAAGAAGAAGAAGAAGATAAAAAGAAGAAGAAGAGGAGGAAGAAAAAAGAGAAAATAAAGTAGACCGAGCAACCGGTGCAAGTCGGAGGAGAAGAAGAGAAAAGGAGGAGAAAGGAGAAGAAGAGGAAGAGAGGAAGCAGAAAGAGAAGAGGAAATAGAAAACCGGAGGAGGCAAAGAAAAGAAGAAGAAGATGATAAAAAGAAAAAGAGGAGGAGGAAGAAGAAGAAGAAGAAAGAGAGAATAAAGAGGACCGAGCAACCGGAGCAAGAAGAGAAAAAGAGGAGGAAGGAGATGAAGAAGTGAGGAAGCGGAAGAAGATGACAGGAGGAAGCAAAGAAGAAGAAGCGGAGGAAGAAGAACAGAGGAAGAAGAAGACAGGATAATAAGAGGAGGAAGTAGAAGAAAGTTATTGGAATGGAAACTTGAAAATCAATTCAATGTCTATGTAGACACTTTGGATACTACTTTATTTTGATTGTTACCTGACATGAATTCGAAAAATGCTCATAACTTTGTTAATTTTGGACAGATTGATTTGAAAATTCAGGGGAATGTTAATAGCATGAAGAGAAACGTTCAAAATTTTTTGTTGACTTTTTCCATGTTCTCTTCTACCTCCCCAGCCGAAAAACTATACAGAGTTCCATTACTATGCGGGAAGTTTCAATTTCAAACGTCCCGCTATACTGAGCTGCTCCGCGCCAAGGGACAGGATTGGATAAAATCGCCCGCTCAACAATACTATTGGGTGACTCCAATTAAACCGGCTAGTTCAAACGATACTATTAAACTGAAGTACTGAAGACCAGGGGCACACACAGACTTTTGGTTTAATTTCCAGGTAAAATTTGGGATGGTAAAACTGGGATTTTTCAGAGCTCTTTTTACAAGATTGTTGCCCGATAAAGTTTAATGAGGAGACAGGGATTCATTACTTGACTCTTTAAAAGAGTATTAGTTAATGAGCTATGGGGAAACAAAATGTGTCCATCATGAGTATTTTTTGTACAGTGTTTCAAGAGTTCAAAATGATTCTGTCAGACTGAATAAGCAGCTTCTCATGAGGATATAAAAATTAGAATGAATGTAGGTCCGGACTGCTTTGTTATAGAAATAAAGAGGGCGAAAAATTACAGCTATTCCATTATCCATTTAGAAATTACTAAGGTCTTCATATAGATGGTGTGAATTGAATTGAATCAATGGAAAATTATCTGAAACGTGCTACAAGATTCACTATTGTACATTTTTTAATGCCCACATGAGACTTTTGCGTTGGTATTAAAGTGAACGAAAAAAGCCAGTCAGAACGTGAATCGGGATTACTAAATCTTTAAATTGGATGTACTTCAATGTAATTGAATGTACTTAATAGTCAAGAACGGTCCCAAATTTTATAAAGTTGAGCTTTATTGAATCAAAGCATACTGATTTTGCACCAGATGCTTTCCACTTGCTATTCTTCTGTTTTTTGACCAAATTTAAATTCTGGTTTTGTAAACTCTGGGTGCTTTATTCGCAATCAATAACCAAGTTCATACCCTTCAATCTCAAAAACTCTTCAATCTCAATTTCCAAAATACAATAACTCAATAATCGCAGTAGTTGATGTTTAATGTGATTTTACAGTTCATTTCACTACGAATGCATTCAATTCACCACCTAAATGAGGGCCTTAGAAGCCCAAAGTTTTCTAAATGAGTGCTAATTTATTGATCTCTCATTGAAAAAGATAGCTTCACTCTTCTGCTATATTTATTTATGTATTGAAGTGTTTTCGAAGGAATAAACTTTTGCACTCTTATTAAAATTTATTTGAATGGGATTTAATTCATTCGTCACAAGTTGATTGTGATTTCCTCTATTTTATTTTCAACATTTCTATTCCCATTCCAATCGGACTACCTATTAAAAAGTTGATATTACCACCTCACCTGCCAAAAAGGTTGAAAAATACAAAAAATTTAGAACAGTATATAAGAAACTATTATTTGTTCTACAATTAAAAAAATGGCAGACTTTAAACCCCATCTTTCCTTTACAAAAATCAGTCCCTCGCCCTCATATCAAAAATGAATAATTTCCTGGTTCATATCTAAATGTATTAAATTCTGTACCGTATAAAAACATATTTTATAAGAATTGAACAATGGTTTTGAGTCAATAATTTTTTTGTATATGATACCTGAAACCACCCCTTAGCAAAAATTGAACTTTTTGTCAACAAAATATCTTCATTCGCAGGTACTGAATGTAATAGAATTTGTCCCAACCCGATAGGATCATTTGTTCAGAATTTGCCTTTTCAACCCCTTTAAATAATTCCCAATACCCTATAATGTACTGAATAAAAAAAAGATTATCTATAATGAAATTAAATAGTTGAGCACTCTAAGTCGATTGAATCCAGAATTAATCGTTCAGACCACCCATTCAAAATTGATATTTCCACCCCTTATGCCAGAGAGGTGGAAAAACACAAAAATAATATAAAACACCCTTCTAAAATATAATTATTTTATAGCTTAAGGAAATAACATGATTTTGACATCAAACCCAATTTTTCCCCTTTCGTTTAAAGAAACCATTTCTCCAACCCCACAACCCCTATGACAAAAATTTATCATTTTA
This sequence comes from Conomelus anceps, assembly GCA_948455865.1. Classification (NCBI taxonomy): domain Eukaryota; kingdom Metazoa; phylum Arthropoda; class Insecta; order Hemiptera; family Delphacidae; genus Conomelus; species Conomelus anceps. Next base: position 8,804,986 of record OX418217.1, on the reverse strand, counting down.
TTGTTTATTATGTCCAATATCGATATTCTGCATCAAATAACACATGTCTTATCAAAATTGGACAATTGCTTTGAGTCTATAAATTTTTCGTCTTTGATACCCAAAACCACCCCTTTGCAAAAATTGAACTTTTTGTCAACAATTGTTATTTATGTATCAAGAGCAACTTTATTGCTTGAGAGAAAACAGTTACTGCACGATGCGTAGCAGAGCACAGTAATTTCACAATAGCGATAAAGGAGCTTTATGCGCGAATTACGTACAACATTTTTTCCACAACTGCAGCTCTGGATTCCAATAAATCTTGTAGTTTGTAACATCACAGATTTTAGCGTGCGCGGATTTGGTTAGTGTGTGCCATTTTAATGAGAATGAGGTTTTGAGAATTTAACGGATTTCGTGATCCACCAAAGACATCAAAAACAGCTGGCGAGCAGTAAAGTACATTTTACGCTCGCCAGCTGACTTTACCGCTTGCTGAGCAGTAAACAGATATTTTATAATCAGTTTTCAGTATGTAAAGATCTACTTTACAAGCAGTTGTAGGGAAAATATCTTAATTGGCAGGTATTGAATGGAATAGAATCTGTCCCAACTCAATAGGATCAGTCATTCAGAATTTGTCATTTCAACCCCTTTAAATAATTCCCAATATCCTATATGTATAACATATAAAAATTATCTATAATGAAATTACATAGATTAGCACTCTCAGTCGAATTAATCCAGTCTTATTTAAATCAGACCACCCATTCAAAGTTTATAATTCCACCCCTCAGGCCAGAGAGGTGGAAAAACACAATTAATGTTAAACACCCTTATAAAATATAATTATCCTGCAACTCAAGAAATAACATGATTTTGACACCAAACCCCATTTCCCCCCTCTCGTTTACAGAAATTATTTCTCCAACCCTACAACCCCTATGCCAAAAATGTAACATTTTATTGTTTATAATGTCCGATATCGATATTCTGCATCAAATAACACATGTCATATCAAAATTGGACAATTGTTTCAAGTCGATAATTTTTTTCGCCTTTGGTACCCAAAACCACCCCTTTGCAAAAATTGAACTTTTTCTCAACAAAATATCTTAATTGGCAGGTATGGAATGGAATAGAATCTGTCCCAACTCAATAGGATCAGTCGCTCAGAATTTGTCATTTCAACCCCTTTAAATAATTCCCAATATCCTATATGTATCACATATAAAAATTATCTATAATGAAATTACATAGATCAGCACTCTCAGTCGAATTAATCCAGTTTTATTTAAATCAGATCACCCATTCAAAGTTGATATTTCCACCCCTCTCGCCAGAGAGGTGGAAAAACACAAACACCATTTTCCCCCTTTCATTCACAGAAATCATTTAAACCTACCCATCAACCCCTAAATAAAAAATGTACATTTTCTGGTCATAATATCCTATATGGATATTCTGCATCAAATAACACATGTTTCATCAAAATTGGATGAGAAAATTGGAAAAATATAATTTTTTCGTCTTTGATACTAAAAAACGCCCCTTTGCTAAAATTGAATTTTTTGTCATCAAAATATCTCAATTTTCAGGTATTGAATGAAATAGAGTTTGTCCCAACTCAATAGGATAAGTAGTTCAGAAGTTGATTTTTCAACCCCTTCAAATAATTCTTAACATTCTATAAGATGTATCACAGAAGAAAAAAAGAGATTATCTTAAATGAAATAAAATATTTGAGCACCTTGCGTCAAATGAATCCAATCTCTTTCAAATCAGACCACCAATTCAAAGGTTGATATTTTCACCCCTCATGATAGTGATAGAGGGTGTGATCTTTTGTAATAGAGTAATGGTTGCTTTCCATAAAAAAGAATTCTTTCAGTTACATTAATTTTTTTAGAAAAGTTGGAAATATGAAATCTGTAAAAATTGCTGTTTCATTGAAACAACCCTTCAAGAAATTTTAGGGGTTGCAATGCATTTTCGACTTTCCCTTCAAGTTAGCTATTACTCTCTCACAAATCATAGAATTGATAAAATCTTTTTCATGAAAAGAATCATGAAACACTTAAAAATTGACTAGGAGAATAAAAGGGATGATGAGGAGGAGGAGGAGGAGGTGGAGGAGGACGAGGAGGAGCGGGAAGAGTAGGAAGAAGAGGAGGCGGTGGAGGTATATAAGAAGTGGAAAAGAAGAAAAAGAAGGAGTGAGAATGAAGAAGACGCTCACTGAAGAATATTCAGAGCTGAGCTTTGAAAGGCTAGGCTGTGGCAAACTGTGATCCTCTAGACTCTAGACTGAAGGTAAATTTGGCAACACTGCCGGAGGCCGAAGATATGACAAAATGTATTAATAAGTATATCTGGAGGCTGCAAGTATATCGGTAAACCATATAATGTGTATGAAGCTCACAAGTATAGTCAAATGAAAAGAGGCCAAAAGTATAGCATTATGGCTGAAGAAAAATCCGGTTTTTAAAATTTACCTAATCAGAAAACCAAGACCAAAAGTGAGGGTGCAAATACACTATAATATAGGTATACTCTCATAAAAAATTAATATACTTCATGGTTTAATGGGGATGCCGTAAGTTTCGATTATGAAAAGAGGCCGTAAGTATAGCGGGATTTATATATATATATAAATATATATATATTTATATTTATTTATTTATATATAATTTCATGTTGCAGGTACTTATCCGCCTTCGAACCATAGTTCACCTACAAGATGCTCTGTCTCAGTGTTTGCCATTGACAACTCAGTACACCCCTCCCAGTTGTTTCTTTCAACAATTCACTCCCAAGTCTGTTGAGAAAAAATCTGCAGACAAAGCACCCAGGTGAGTTCTCAAGAACTACTCGGCCAAAACAGTTGAAATCTTGTATATATGTCAAGTATTGAGTTTAGAAGAGTACTAAGAAAGGTAAGTTATTTGAAATTTCCCCAAAAATCCGCCTGAGATCTTTCATGTTTCCCTGGTGTTTTTTGGCGTTCTCTGGAACGAAAAAGTTGAAATTTCGTACTCATGTTCATTTTGTGACTCAAGACGCATGCTAAAAACGGGGTTTTAAAACCTTTCCAAAAATACGTGCAAAATTGACGTTTTTTAACGTTCTCAAGAACTATGTGGCGGAAATATATATTGAAATATATAATTATAAACTTAAAAAACACTTTTAAATGGAAATTGACTCACGTTATGGCGTGACGGCCGTTTCGCTCTGTTGTCTAGAGCATCATCAGACGACCCACAGTACACTGATTCAAGGCATATCTCTTCAAGGCATAACTCATGCCTTGAATCAGTGTACTGTGGGTCGTCTGATGATGCTCTAGACAACAGAGCGAAACGGCCGTCACGCCATAACGTGAGTCAATTTCCATTTAAAAGTGTTTTTTAAGTTTATAATACATATTAGTGGAAACAAGATGGATCTTCAACATCATAGAAATATATAAATATATATTGAAATATATCATTTTTATTGATAAATACATTTTTTTTTCGAAAACAAAACAAGGTTTGTAGCACTGGTAGTTCTTTTCAAGGACAATACATTTTGGTTCTTGTTTGGTTTATTATAATTAAATTATGGAAGTATGTAATAAGGTATAAATAAATTGTATACACTAGTAAAAAAAAAATAGCTGAAATCTGGTATACATGTTCCTAGTTCCTAGTTATAGACATGTTCCTAGAACCTAGACGCATAGTAATGAAAGTTTTAAAAATTTTCAGAAAATATGCCTAAATTTGATATACAGAGTGTTTCGGAACTCTCTACCAATACTTCTAGGCAGTGTTTCTCGACCACTAGCAAAAGTAAATATCTTAATAAAATTTTTCTAAAATCCCCAGTTGCTCACATAGCCGCCATTTTTTTTTTCACTCATTATTTTCTTATTCGAACACCTCTCAATGTATAATTTTGAAATTTTGCATACAGCTTTATTACAATTAAAACAATCTAAAAAAAATTAATCAATATTTTCCGACATCAAAAATCAAAATGGCGACCATTTAAAATCTTTGAACAGGATTAAATTAGTAATGGCTAATGATATCAAAATTTTACTAGAATAACGTTTTTCAGATATTTTTATTGCAAATCCAACGATACCTCATTTTCCAAGATTGGCCAACAATTAACAGAGATATGCTACTTTTTAGGGTGTGCGGTGGTTGGAAGTGAAAAACTGCAACCCGTTCTCAACCATCGCATGTATGTTTTGGCTTTTTTAGCGTTTTTGTCTATCGCATGGCCGAAAAAGATTAAATTTTTTTGAAAAATTGTCCCACTCTATCTTTGGCTTGTGTGAATTTGACCCCTGGGTGTAAACTTGCTAGACGGTTAAGGCGAGCAAAGTGAGCCTGCCGGTAGTTGTTTATAAAATGAATATGGGTGGTTCAAGTATAAAATAACTATTCTTATGAGTTATTGACTATTAGGTAGCGTTCACACCTAAGCGATATGATAGGTGATGCAATACAGCGATACGATACAAATCCGACACTGCATTGCTTACTGCCTTACTGCATGCATTCCTTGCTTCAGCAGTAGAACAAGTGCGCACTAGCGTGATATCAGAGCAACACCGATAATATTATTATAATAACACTATGAGGAATTCGATATTAATAAATTCTGTTTCTGTATATTTGTCAGTTTATTAAATTGTCAGTTACTTCAAACTAACTAGTAATATTTTTTTTTATTTGTATCGCAGATGTGACAGCATGTCAATAAAGTTGATAATTTCCGCAATAAAGTAAGGTGTACCGTGATTTCATTGATGAAGTGTGTGTGTGTCATCATATCGTCTTGGTAAGAGAACTTTCTACTGCAATTTTGTTGAAGTATTTGAAAATAATCCATGTTTATGGATTACACTTTGAAAGATTACAGCTACTGCATAAGTACTGTTTGGTTAGGTAAATGCATAATAGTTGTTGGTTATTGTGAATTGCATCGCTTATCGCATTGCGCAGGTGTGAAGCTCTGGAATTGCAGCAATAAATCAAATCAAATCAAATTTATTTCCCAGTTGGCACAATCAATACATGAAATATACATTGTACATTCCTAATTTAATCTTATCTCAATACTGGAGATAAAAGTCGTATCACATCGCATTGCCTATCGTATCTCTTAGGTGTGCGCCTTATGAGTTCTACAACAATAAACTTATTATATGTGTGATTGAGTTGGTTAATCTAATAAAGCTGAATAATTGGTTGTGTTTTCAATTTTTCATTTAACATTTTTATTTGCTGTTAATAGGAAGAAGAGAAAGAAACAGGGAAGAAAGAAGAAGGCCCAATCAAAAAAGAAGAAAAAGGGTTCGGATGAGAATGGTGTATTGACTGCTCAAGAAGAAGTAGCTCAGGATGAAGAAGAAGAAGAGGCAGACAGCGATGAGGAAGACGAAGAAAGTGAGACACAAAATAAGAGAGCAGATTTGTCGTCGTACTCTGGCTACTTCAGAGAACTTGACATCGACGTTTGGCTTCTCTTCACTCGGCCATTGGTACTCAATCCTACACCTGAAAAGGTAACACAAATACATTTTGAATAAATCCTATGAGTTAGAGTGAAATCCTATGAATTCAAGGGCCTTAATTATTATTAAATTTGAACATTAAACCAAGGAGTCAAAATTTGAACTAATTTGTAAATATTTACTTCTACACTATTTGAAATGCAACAGGAGTTATTTTCCAAAACTGTATCTGCAGCACACGCCTTTTTCTTCTTCTATTCCTTGTTTCTTCCTTTTCATCTTCATCTTATTTTTTCTTCTTATATATTCTTCTTGCATTTTCTTCTTTTTTAGTTTTGTTTTTTTTTTCAGTTTTCTGCTTCTGACTTCTTTTTTCCATATTTTCTGCCCGACCCCAGTGTGCTGTTGTGATAGCATTGGGTGAAAGTCTTTCCTACAAAACATATATAGTATATACAGAATATATGGGAATAAACAATTTTTTGTAAAATAAATTGAAGATTTTTCAGAATTTAATATTATTTCGAGCAAAAATATGACAGAAGTCACAACAGAATATGTATATCAAACCACGAATTATAAGAATAGTATAAACTAGAAATTCTTTGAGCGAACGAAGAGAGGTATCTGTGTCAAGTCGACCGTTTTGCATTTGCCTGTCTGTAACACATTTACGGCTAAACGCGTGGACCGAATTCAATGAAATTTTGCATGGATCTTTCTTTAAGAAATGCCCAGCAATGCATGTGTGAGGAGTTTCGAAATTTGCTTGAATTTAAAGGATATTTAAAAGGGAAAGGGAAAGGAAAATCATTCAGGCCTTCTATAGAAAACATATGATTTTTTAAAAGAGCTTTCAATCATATGCAATTGGAATCATATTTCAAGATAGCCCTCGGGCCTTCTTATGCATCTGGTTGAGCCATCATATGGATTAAGTTATCATTCATAAGAATATCATTTGTTTGAGAGAAACAAATCGTTCCTAATATTTCAATTAAGTATAATAAGAAATGCCCAGCAATGTATGTGTGAGGAATTTCGAAATTTGCTTGAATTTAAAGGATATTAAAAAGGGGAAAGGGAAATCATTCAGGCCTTCTTCTATAGATAACATATGATTTTTTAAAAGAGCTTCTCCATCATATGCAATTGGAATCATATTTCAAGATAGCCCTCGGGCCTTCTTATGCATCTGGTTGAGCCATCATGTGGATTAAGTTATCATTCATAAGAATATCATTTGTTTGAGAGAAACAAATCATTCCTAATATTTCAATTAAGTATAATAAGTGGCTCTAAGTAAGTGATAATTATGCAAATTTAATTAATATTGTTCTATAAATCCATTCATCAGGCATGTGTAATCTGATCTGATTTGAGAAATCAGATGTCTGGAAATAAAAAAGCAGCCTAAACGTGTGGAATAAATTTTGCATGGACCTTCCTTTAAGGAATGCCCAGCGATGTGTAATTACACATTTGCCTTCAGTATGCTCTGTTTTTGCTCTGTAAATATATCTATAGGTGTAAGTGGTTAAAAACAGTTTAATTTGATGAGCATTGCCAAAGAGCCTTGGTGATGTGATTCAGAGTGACTTTTCGTGGAAAACAGACACGAAATAGACTACGCAAATTGAATCAAGGGTTAGGTCTTATGATTTTGTTTAATTTTGTGATAGTGGTTGTTGTTGAGTATATACATCGAGTATGATCCTCTGGGCAAGCACCCTTATATTCTTGGGAGTGAAATCTACTGTTAACAAACTACTAGTATATCTCTTGCAAAGAAAACATGTTGATAAAAGAAGAATTGTTTTTCATAGCATAATTTGCTACTAAATTAACATATTCTTATGTATAATAACTTTATTCATATGAATAAGGCTCAACCAGATGAATAAGGGGGCCCGAGGTCTATCTATAAATCTGATTCCAATTGCGTATGATGGAAAAGATCATTTTAAAAATCATATGTTCCTATAGAATAAGGCCTAAGTGCCGTACTTTTTTCCTTTTAAATATCCTTTAAATGCAACAAAATTTAAAAAAAAACCTTGTACATAGGCACATCTCTGCGCATTACTAAAAGGAACATCAAATCAAATCAATTTATTGCCACAAAAATTCACAATAAGAACAAGATAT